>JAUNZO010003603.1:600000-1026123 GCA_031894775.1 Chloris gayana | reverse complement strand
ATTTGCAAATGAAGTGATCATCCAGTCTAGGATTAGTCATAGAAACATCATCAGACTTATAGGATGCTGCTTAGAAGTGGATGTTCCAATGTTCGTCTACGAGTTCGCCCCAAGAGGAAGCCTCTATGATGTTCTTCATGGCACTAAGGATAACAATACAAAATCATCTCAATGCCATTCGGGACACGGCTGGACATCACTGTTGATTCAGCTGAGGGTCTTTCCTACATGCATTCATCTGCCACTCAGAAAATCCTCCATGGAGATGTGAAATCAGGCAACATACTCCTTGATGAGAACTTTGTGCCAAAGGTTTCTGACTTTGGGACATCTAGACTACTTTCCATTGAGAAGAAGCACACCATAACAAGTGATAGGGGATATGAATTACATAGACCCTGTGTACATGAAGACAGGACGCCTAGACGAGAAGAGTGATGTATACAGTTTTGGGGTTGTCCTTCTAGAGCTTATTACTAGAAAGAAGCCAAGGTATGATGGAAATAACAGTCTCTTGATAAACTTCACCAAATCATATACATCAGATGAAGGAGTATGGGAGATGTATGATGCAGAGATTGTATCCGCAGAAGAATATTGAGTTTATTGAGATGGTTGGCAGCATTGCAATTGCCTGTCATCAAGGAGGATATGGATGAGCGTCCAAACATGAAGCAAGTGGCTGGAGCACCTCCTGCTGGTGAGAAGGGAGTGGAAACAAAGGCAGGAGCACGCATGGCAATCAAGTAGCTGATGTAGATTTCTATGGAAAGTGCTCCTGTTAGCTTCACCATGGATGCTAGTGGTGCTGGAACTCCTGGTCACTCTCCTCTGCTAAAGTGAAGTGGATTTCATTCAATTATGTGCTGATTAGCATGGAATAAGCAGGTTTCCAGCGTCCAGTGGCCCTTGGTTCTAAAAGGTATAAGAACAGGTTACCTCCTACAGTTAGTGTGTCTTCGCCTTTGTTGTTGTGGTGGTTGTTGTTCTGTATTTGAAAATTAGGATAATGCTATTTAATGATATGGCAACTGTTGTGTATCGTGATATTCATTTATGTATCTGTGATTAGTGGTGCTACTGACAAATATGGTGTGGGAGGAGTCAATTACTCCACGAATCCTGCTCGTGATACATGAAGATTGAATATGTTACTTGAGTACAATAAGATACATGATAAGTTAAGATAGCTTACACTTCACATCAGACTCACAAAACCTTTCTTCTTGTTTCCTTGAATCAAGAAGTGAAGGATCCCTCCACACCATCCAAGCTTTCTACAAGAGAAGACCTAGAGAGAAAAAAATAAAAATAAAGGCAAAATTAAAATGAGGTCTGGGGGAACAATAATACATTTGATACCTTTTAGTCGAGATTAATGATTTATGAGAATCTCACTGGGATCAGCTGGCTAGTGGCAGGAGCTGGGCGCGTGCGTGCGCGCTGGGAAGGAAATTTTGGGTCAAAACTTGTCGGATTGCTATATTTGGGTCCTGAGAATAGAAGAATAGGTCAAATACAGTTGGCACCACAGCCGTGTTCCTACACCTTTCCTATAGCTTTCTTCAAAACTGCAGCGAATGCTGAATCTACTATGCAAGTGTTGTTCTATCCTACCTCTCACTGTCACTATCCATAACCAATTACAACTTTGCACCAAAAAAACAAGATGACCTGTTACTACTTGTTATGCCCGGCAACAAAGCCGGGTGGCAGTGGAGATGCTATTTCCTGCGTAAAGAGCTTGGTTCTCCGCAAAAAAATGAATCCCATGTCTCGCAGCAGCTATTGGTGTTCAAACAACAGCACTGCAGAAATTCACTCTGCTTCTGCCGTTACATTAGCTTGAGTTGGATGGTCATAGCGCTTCCGACCCAACCTGTATTTGCTGGTCCTGCTGATAACAAATACGAATGCTGTGAGCATGATAAATCCTTTCAATATTGCCAGGGCATGATGAGTTCCCCGATGAGAAGTCCAATGTGGAACAACAGGTTGTATACTGATTGAAGCGAATTTCTGACTCCCTTCATCGCTCCTGGAATGGTAAATGGAAAATGGTTTAAAACTGCACAAATTTTATGGAATAATAACAAGGGGAGTGTGGTTAAGCACTAATCAAATCTCAAAACACTACACTAAGCACAATTAAAGCTGCATTCAAATTTTACAGACTGAAGGATTGTGGTTCAATACGCGAGCTATAATTCACGTTTTTGCCACCGCATGGCACACAGTGAAATTTTAAAATAAAGCAAATACTAGTATTCAAATGCAAAACATTTGCATCAATAATTTCAACCAGATGCTATGTGCAAAAATGATTAGCTTGCACCTCATTGATAAAGCATTAATATTATGGACTGAGAATGATTAGGCCCAGCGTCACATTTCATGGTGAGAAAAGCTAATATAATAATGATGACTACCTGAACAAATTCCAGACAGATCCCCAGAATGATCTTTTTCTCCTTGCAGAATATTGATGGTTTTGCTTTCTCAAATTTTCTGTGTTTGTAGTTTCTGGAAAAAAATACAGATAGCAAAGGCTCAACTACCTATGAAAACATGAACTCAGGGAAGAGAAAACATGAACTCACCTGGAACAGAAATACTCTCAGCAACTTTTAGTGTGGCAAGCTCTGTAACCAGCGAACGTTCCATGTCACTGTATTGAGAAGAATTGACACAATTATACATAAAAACCAACAAACTGCGACTAGGATCTATGAATGTTATAGCCTATTAGCCTCAGGCTATCATTTTCAATCGAATCATTCTGATGGACCAGAAAAGCATAGGGAAGAAAGGAAAGGTTAGATAAAGTAACAGGGTCATGCCAGGTGACTGATGTTGGATATTGAAGATTGCAATAATTTCTTCGGTCAAAAAAAATTACGATAATTTTTGACTAAAACAAGATTTCAATAATTCAGTCAAGCATGCCTAGTTTTCTTTACTTAGCATTTCTTAGCATTCCTGGAAATGGCAAAGGTTGCAGAAGGCATCAACTCATCATGTAATAAACACGACACTCATGATCTCAAGCTCTTAGGATGGGCGTTAAGAATAAGATGGCTATGGTTGGGAAAAACACAACCTGACAAGCCGTGGGCATCTCTCCCTATCCAAGTGCATGAATCTTTTAAGGCTCTCTTCTCAATCGCCATGGAGACTACAGTCGGAGACGGTAATAGCACTCATTTTTGGACAGATAATTGGCTGAATGGTTCTTCAATCACTGTCATTGCCCCTCGGTTATCTGCACAAGTATCAAAGAAGTGCAGGACCAAACGCACTGTCCGAGAGGCTTTGAGTGATGATCAGTGGGTCCAAGACTTGCAGGGAGCTCTAGGTGTCGCGGCATTAGCTGAACTTTTCGGTTTGGTTGATCTGCTGGAAGAGGTCCAGCTCACCCCAGGAGTTCAGGATGTGCATCGTTGGAAATTCACAGAATCTGGGCAGTATTCGGCCAAGTCAGCATATAAGGCTTTCTGGGTTGGAGCCATTCAGTTTCAGCCCATGGCAACTCATTTGGAAAACATGGGCCCCAAAGAAGTGCCAATTTTTCCTATGGCTAGCACTCCACGATCGCTGCTGGACGGCAGATCGCCTAGCCAAAAGGAATATGCCCCACCCTGAAGAATGTGTTTTCTGTGATCAAGAGGAGGAAGATATTCAGCATATCTTAATGGGTTGTGTCTTCTCTAGGCAGATTTGGTTCAGCCTGCTGAATAAGGTGGGTCTCTCAATGTTAGCACCTCAAACCGATGATGCCTCCTTCGAAGACTGGTGGATCAAGACGAACAAGTTAGCTCCAACTATATTCAAGATAGGCCTGAACTCACTTACTGTCCTTGGGGCTTGGATGATTTGGAAGCAACGCAATGATGGAGTCTTCAACGGTGCCTCGCCAAGTGTGTCTAGAACTTTGGCTCTCATCGAGGAGGAGCAGTTATGGAGTTTGGCTGGTGCTCGGGAGCTCTCACGCCTCCCTGCAGCGCCGGTGCCAGTAGCAACCTAGTGGTTGATGAGGTCGTTCACAGTAGTTTCAGTGGCGCGAATGTAATTTAGGGACAGTGTGTGTGTGTTGTACTTTACAACTCTCTTCTTCTTAATGAAATAATGCGCAGCTCTCCTGTGTTTTCGAGAGAAAAAAACACGACAACTAGACCATACTGGCATAATATTAAACAGAATTGGCAACTCAGACCTGATACTCTTTGGAATCTTCACCTTTATCACAAAATTGTGATCTCCCCTGACACTAGGCTTCCTGATG
The DNA here is from genome assembly GCA_031894775.1 of Chloris gayana. Classification (NCBI taxonomy): domain Eukaryota; kingdom Viridiplantae; phylum Streptophyta; class Magnoliopsida; order Poales; family Poaceae; genus Chloris; species Chloris gayana. Next base: position 1,021,841 of record JAUNZO010003603.1, on the reverse strand, counting down.
TCTGGAGCTCCCAATTGAGCAAATTTTAGGTTCTCTCCAGGCTGGGTGCCAGGGGGAATATGAAGGTCCTTGAGTCCTTCTATTGTTTCAACCTGATATAACAAAGTTTGTGGGTAAATCTGAAGTGGAAGATTTACTATATTTATAATTAAAAGAAAATATTAGCAACAGGATGGAAGTAATGAATGTTTAGGCCTGAGTTCACTAAAATAAGCATATGTTCCTCGTACATTGGTGTTTGATGTGGGACATGGGTATTGGGTATACAAGGTATAATAGATTAATATGAATGTCTTTGAACTTAATAGCTCACCTTCACATTAGTTCCTAATATTGCATCCGTATAATCAATTGTGACACTTGAGTACAAGTTGAGTCCTTCTCTGTGGATGCCGTGTTTTTCATTAACTCGAACAAATATATACAGATCACCACTTGCACCCCTGCACAATAAGGTAAAACATGTATATCATGTAACAGTTCGATCTGTTAGAGATATAGTAGTAGTGGATTAGGACTCTAGAATTAGAGTCCTAATCCTAGTCTAGGTGGGTCATCAAATCCATATATGTAACCCCTTTGGGGCTATTCGATCTATCAATACAATTCATAATATTCCTAACATGGTAATCATAGCTTAGGTTAGGGTTAGATTTTTTTCCGCTGCGCACGCCCCTGGGAGGACCGTGATCTCATCTCCTAGGGGTGGCCAACAATTCATAATATTCCTAACACTAGCAACTCAAAATCTAAAATGTAGGTTAAAAATCTAAAAATGTAGATTTAGATTTAAAGACTGTTCTTTTGTACTAGCTATTGAAACAAGGGTAGTATTTCATCCCGGAGGTATTACTCGGTTTAACTGTGTAAACCACTAATTATATCATCTTAACTCACATTTTCAGATGCGTAACTTTGTGTATGTCATACATTCAAATAAGCATATTGCACACAAAAAGGCGTACCAATTTATACGATTACCGTGTTAGTCTTACCTTTGCTTATCGACACTACCTCCTCCAGTAACTCGAATGGTGGAGCCATCATCAACACCTCCAGGCACGTCTACTTTGATACTGCGCTTAACTTGAACTTTGCCTGAACCGCAACAGCTTGAGCAGTGATCAGTAATAACCTTCCCACTGCCATTACAATTTAAGCAAGAAGATATCTACAGAATGCAACATTAGATGACATGAGGATAGACATCAGAGTCCCATGTGGCAACAAGGCCAAACAGACAGCAGAGCTCCATGCAGCAACAATAGCATCGATAAGAAGATGTCTCTTATGCATACATGGTCCATGGCAAATGAAACCCACATTTTGGAGAGCACGTGCAAAGCATGTCGAACAACATCCTCTCCTGAGCCATCCTATGTACTCAAGTATCCAAAGGCCAATTTGACAAGGACTCTCGGCATGAGGATTTCAAGGACAACATCCTCAACTCAAAAGAAATATGACACAACTTGAAAAGAAGATCCACTGAACTTTTTAGTTCCAAGAAGGATAAGTTTATATAGTATCATTATCATGATAAAAAAATATAAAAGAAAAACTGAGTGCAGTAGTCAAAGTTCATTACAACATCATTTGTAATAGTTTATAGGGATGGCTTCACGCCTTCCTTTGTGGTTTCATTTGGTCTCCAGAAGTACAAGGAAAATAAGGAAAAATACTGCATGTTTGCTATAAGATGACAAATTCACCTGGCTACCTGAGATATTGTACCAAAAGGTGTCTTTTGAGTTGTCATCAACCTGCCTTGACCTCTGCATTGGCAACATTCTGCGATACCTTTACTAGATTTAGCTCCAGTCCCATGGCACGTGCCACAGGTTTCATGGCAGAAAATATTGATCTCCTTCTTGCCTCCAAGGATAGATTCTTCAAAAGAAAGGAGAAGATCATAGCTGTAATACAGAAAAAAAAATGATGTAAACAGGTATCTGGTAACAAATTTTGCCTATTTTGGGTAACTTGAAATTGCTTACCGAATATCAAGTACTCTACTATTCTTATTTCTCGTACTGTCAGAACCACCAAAAAATGCATTGAAGAGTTCATATGGATCAATCTGTGAAGTAGAGGAAAATGTCAATTATCATCTAACCCAAAGCTTTCTGGATTAAAATTCCTTTTAAACTATCAGTATAGAAAAATTACAAATTTAGCCATATAATTATTTTCAGATTTTTCACAATCCAATGGAGGTAGAGAATGCAAAGATGAAACCATTTATTATATTTTATGTACAGTACAAAAAAAAGTTTACAATGTAACCCATAATAACTTCCCAACTGAAGCATCTTTTACTTCTATTAGAAGTTGATAGGTGTAATTTTGCCAATAATTGCAAGGATAAGTTGATGAATATAGACATATAGGAAAAAAGTGATATCTAGGGGGCATTAGAATCAAATGAATTTCGAGTAAAATCAAAGGATCCTCCAGTTCTCTGAGATGTCTGTCATTCATCATTTTGTAACAAGGAAAAGTCAGTCCAAAATGAATCTGATGCAAGATTTTGAAACGGAGAAGATAAAATGGACAAGAGGAGGATTGAGAGAAATGAGGATTGGGTACAGTTCAATGAATGAATCCTAGACCATCACTATCGTGTGATCTACAGTTTTTGAATACAAAATGAAATGGATACCTCGTCTGTGCCACTACCACCACTTCCATAATATCCACTAAGCCCTGCTTCTCCATAGCTATCATAAAATGATCTTTTCTCTTCATCCGATAGAATCTGAAAGAGGATTATATGGTGAATCACATACAAGGATGGTCATCTAATATCACTAAAAGTCACTAATATAATACATAATAGTCTGCATAGTTTTAATGATCCCTCATTTTTAGATAATAGGGATCCAACTACAGCAGATAAAGGCAGAAAAAAATCAAAAACTGAAGTTAATGGTACAACTGAGATCCAGTACACAGAACGGAGAAAACTATGATGACATTTTTAGAAACCATGTCATTATAAAAGAAAATATTCTGGACATGACTTGATGGACTGGCTCTAGCTTTCGCCAGGTTCTTGGAGATTTCATCAGCTTTCATTGGATAGCCATATTTTTCATTTAAAAAGTCATGGACAAAGTGTAGATAATTCAAAAATGAAATAAGGTCATTTGTACTAGGAATAATTAAGAATAATCAAATCTTGATAAAATAATCTAACACTGAGTGTATCACTATATTGCTTTTGAGCAGTTGAAAGTTGATAATGAGGCAAAGGGCAGATGATACCTCATAGGCAGCACTGATTTCTTTAAACTTTTCTTCTGAACCAGGGTTCTTGTTCATATCAGGATGGTACTGCAACAGATAAAGCAAAACCAAAAGCATGTTCAAGGTTTCTCACTCCGATACTAACTACACAATAACTACAGATATTTGGAAACTCAAAGAATATCTAAACAGAAGGATGGAATGACAATAATTCCTCTGAATAGAACATCCAAAATTATAAATATGGGCAAAACAAGGTAGAAAAACTCATGGATCAACATTCTAATACTTCTCCGCAATGGAACCGCAGAATTATGCAGGTAGCTCAATCAGATCCAATAGCAATAGCACCCCTAGGACTGCTGAACAGTAGCAATAGCAGTATAGCAGTGAATCTAACGCAATAGAACTATAGGAGTGGAGGGGAAGGGACGAGAGTATCACCTTGCGCGCAAGGGTCCGATAGGCGGCCTTGACCTCCTGCAACGTGGCGTCGCGGCGGATGTTCAGCGTGGCGTAGTAATCCTTCTCTTTGCGCCCGGCTGCCGCCTCCGCAGGCGATCCCTTCCCCGACGCGGCGAGGACACGGATTCGAGAGCGAGCATGGCGGAAGCGTAAGTGGAGATTGTAGAGGACGGAGTGTAGCGGCGAAGGGCGGAGGGAACATGCGGGCGTCGGATTTGGCGTCGGCAGGGTGAAGAGCGCGGAGGCCGACATAGCACGGGACGACGGCCGCCGCGCGGGCGGCTGTGTGAAGTGCTGTTCAACTTCTGTTACAGGAGGATCACTGGTTGCGATTTCCTTAAACTTTGCATGGATTGTACATCAACGAGCCTAGTTGCATAACGATAACTGGGAGTCTCAACTTTTTTTTTTTGTTCATTAGGAGCACTTTTTTTGTTCCTAGGAAACATGTAGTGTTCTGAAGACAAAAAGAAATGATGACAGGCGCATGAGAAAGAAGGTAGTATATGTGTAAGAAAGTCCAAATGCACAAGATGATATTTATTGTACAAGAAACTTTGTTATTTATGTAATTTTGAATTACTCTTAGTTGAACACTCAATTGTCGAAGTGCTAATTTTATACACTTCTTCACTTCCTTCTTGAGCTGGACAACTCTTTCCACATTCAAAAGAATTTCTTATTGTCTTGTAGCCGCTCAAATAGGCTGCCATCATAGACACCCCTGACAGTTTCTCTTTGCAACAAACCATCTTTATCCTTCGCCACGCTATAAAGCAAGAACCATTCAGCAGCGGCACCGATCCTGTGAGAATATGGATCATATGACAAATATATATGAATTGTAACTTTGGAGAAAAATTGAGAAGAATAAACAGTACATACAGATGTTTCAGTTACTTGATGAAAGTATATGAAATGAATGTCGGGACAGTATATATATTATTCTGATATATTATCCTGACATTCACTTGTTGCTACATGTATATAATACTAAAACATCTTATAATCTTATAATAATAATCAATTATTTGATATGAAATTTAATGGTAGTTCCAACTTTCAAGTTTCAACAGGCTGAAAAAGAAGGTTAGCTTAAGCCGTACTATAGATGCATGCTATTGAAGACTGCCTAAACATAAAGCTAAAGGTAAAATATCTCAACTTACCAGCCAAGGAAATCACCCATATTGCGGTTTCCTTTAAGCATCAACATCATCTCCTCTCTTGTCAAAGCATTTGGATGGGTTAGACCATATTTGCTAAATATAGCATCGAACTTCGATGGATCGAACCTGTACAAAGGCCACATAAAAGATACTAGTTAAAAGTTTTATAGTTGGGTTGATACTTAAAAAATTGTGGTCATGACTCGTGAGAGGGGTGAAAAATACGTTAGGCATACCAACCTTCCTTCAGTGTCATAGACTTCAGAATCACTCCCATGTTTAGCTTTGTGGATGTTCTTTATATGGATGGGGAGCAAAAAGGAGGGGAACCATCCCTACATTCAAAAGGATGGAGTACAACTAAATAGTAGAACTTGAGGGAATGTTTGTTTGCCTCTATATTGTACAAAAGTAGGACATTTTAGATTATATATGAAATTCATAAACTTGATTATATAATTTTTTGTGCTAAAATATTTGTTCTAAATAAACATCAAATTATGTTGTATAAAGCTTAATTGAGAAAAATGTGATCCAAGCTACAACTTTTCAAAAGCACAAAGTATTGCAATTATTAAGATGCTCCAATTGCATATGCCTTAGGCGTGAAATAAGAGCTGGTTGTGACTTAATCAAATAGCTCACATCTATATATATCATGATTCATACTAGAAGCCCTGTGCCATGATGCTACCATATTGAGCACCAAATAGTTGTATTCACAAATTTTAATTAAGGGAAAAGTCCATTTTACTCTCCCGAACAATCCACTTTGTTCAAATTACACCTTGAATAAAATCTTGGCTCACTTTACGCCCTCAAACTATTTAAGTTGGTACAATTTACTCCCTTATGCAATTTCTCTTTTATATTTCTCTTTGTACGAGCTAAGTTTAGTGCTTAAATTTTGCACAGCGATAGTTTTCATTGAACCTTACGTTAAAAAATATAATATACATTTTAAACATATATTTTATAGTTTAATAGTATCAAATATCATATTAATTATACATGTCTAGAATTGTATACAAAATATTTAAGAAAATATAGAATATTTTCTTTTATATAGAGAATAGTACCATCTATCATCATGCAAAATTTGAGCTTCAAATTCAAAGCGTACAACGAGAAATAAAAAAGAGAAATTGCATAAGGGAATAACTTGAGCCAACTTAAATTGTTTGAGGTAGTAAAATGAGCCAAAATTTTGTCCGGAGTGTAATTTGGATAAAGTGGATTGTTCGGGAGAGTAAAATGGATTTTTCCCTTTAGTTAATAAAAAAGGTGGGTAATTCCCCAATGCTCGAAGTCTCTTCGACACCAGTGTGGCTAGATGTTATCTCTTCTCGATCATTAAAAGAGAAGTGATGACGAAACGACCTCCCCAAAGCTGAATGTGAAGTAAAGGCCTAGAGGGTGATGAGATAACTCGGACACATTTGCAGAAAAAGGAACCATATATGGACAACGGCCAGAGAGAGAACATTACCGGTTGAGTGACATAACTGAAGGAGAGGTTGACAAGGAAAGAGGCCACCAAAGATACAAGGTACCCAAACCCGATTGCTCGAAAGCCTGAAAAGCAAGGAAGCGCATCTCATGTGTTCACTGAACAGTTTGCACACGCACAACTCATGTCACACGAAGTTTGCACACGCACAACTCGTGTGTTCACTGAGGGGTGGACATAAAACTTTTCAAAAACTGTGCTTCAGTCGGGCACACCTACCCTGAAACGTCTCCCAGGGGTAGATGATGTCGTCGCCGTTGCGGTCGAAGAAAGCTACGTGCTGCTGAAGCACGCTCAAGCCTCGGGGGTCCCGGTCCTCGGTCCCATGCGGGTGGCACAGGTCCACTGCCGCGAGAGCCCTGGCGAGATCTGTAAAACCAATAGGGAGAGCGGGCGTGATCCATAAGTTCGAGCAGGGGTTACGGTCCTCCTGGGCGTTCATATGTCTTTCGAAGCCATGATATATATATATATATATATATATATATATATATATATATATATATATATATATATATATATATATATATATATATATATATATATATATATATATATATATATATATATATATATATCTCTTCTTCTTCACTTAGATTAGACAGAACAATGGTTTCTCTGATATATCAAACGATCGCGTTGAAGGAGATGCTTACATGGCTTGGGAAGGTGCTCCTGCAGGTCAGGGTTGAGCCTCCGCTCCCTGGTGACGGGCACGTAGGGGGCCTCTGTCGCCAGCGACGGGTCAGCCATTTGCACCGCTCCCGTGCTTAATTTGCAAGACCTGCGAATCAATCCATCAACGAAATGAGTCGTTTCATGGACGTGGAATTCTAGGTGGCAGACGACGATCGAAGACAAGAAGGGAGAAATCGAGGCAGTTGCAAAGCACGGACGGTGCGATACGGTACCTCCGGTAATGGAGAATAGGCGAGACGAGCTCGTCCAGCGGTAACGCACAGTCGCACCCTCTGCTGACCAGTGGCCAATAGCGCCCACTCTGCTCTGCTTTTAAAGGCTCGCGAGGCCAGGAACCACGGCGCAGCCATTAGACCAGTCTTAATAAGAGTGTCATAGTAGTGTCATGAGCATTAAATTTGCTGACATGGCATGAGAGAGAAGAGAGGGCGTGTCATGGGATGAGAGATGAGTGTCATCATCTGACCTCCACGTACGGTTCTTAAGAATTTTTCTTAATAACCGTGTGATGACACTCTCCACTCGAGACCGACCTAAAAAACATGAGCCTCATCCGCATCGTCCATCCGGAAAATCTCGTTGGATCGAGGTACGCGTGGACTGCAACGGCAACGGCAACGGCGCGCACTGAATTACTTTTACGGGCAAAATTTGAAAAACGGAAAAACGCTCTGACTGCTGTAAGTGTGGTAGATCGATCACGCAGACTGTCCATTCGCGTGAAGGATCACGTGAGGTTTTTCTTCAAAAATATCACGTGAGGTTTCCCGTTGCACAACTATTTCATTGAGATCGCCGGACCCGGTAGCAACTGTCTGGGTTACTACTTCGGTTCCTGCTCGATAGACTGGCCAGCGAGTCACTCCATCTGCTGCCCATCTCCTCGCTTGCACGGTTACGATGCGTTGGCGTGCGTGGAGGTGCGCTGCCGTACCAGCATAATCCTATCTTTTGAGGAGATAGAGACTACAATGGGTTTTCCCCGATTCTTCAAGTGTTCGATTAAGTGATGTGTGATCTCCTCAGAGAACATAAACTCGTTATGTATTGAGCACTCTTCATGAATAAATATAAATTCCAATCCTTAGCTGAGTCTGAATACTCATGCATGGTAAGCACGATGTACTTCTCTACTGTTTCAATATTATAGTTCATAAACACTCTTGGTTGGACACAACCCAATTGGCTAAATTTGTACAGTTCAATCCTTTCTTGAACTCGACAAATTAACTCTATTGTGCCTTCAAGAGGATTTCTTGTTGTTCTGGTCCTGCAGTCGCTCAAATAGGCTGCCATCAAATTGACCCCTGACAGTCTCTCTTTGCAATAGGCCATCTTTATCCTTCGCCACGCTGTAGAGCAACATCCATTCACCAGCAGCGGCGACCCTATATATGGCAGATGTGTGAACATTGAACTTTAGGAGCAAATTTCAAGAGAAATGACGAGTACATACACATCTTCTAGTACATGGTACTAACATAAATCAACGTCTCATATAAACAATCCATTATAAATACTAGCAGATATATAGATGGTTGTCTGAAAAGACTGAAAATGATTAACAGTGTCTTACCAGCCAAGCAAAGTCATATACTAGTATGTTATACACATAGAAGATTTGTGTATCAATATACTATAATAAAGAAATTAGAACTAAGTCATATTTGCAAAGAAAACTCAGACCCACTACCAGAGCTGTGTTATAAAGCAACGGCTATCTATATTTATTTGAACTTACCAGCCAAGGAAATCATACATATTGCGGTTTCCTTTAAGCATGGACATCAACTCCTCTCTCGTCAAAGCATCTGGATGAGTTAGACCATATTTGCTAAATATCGCATCAAACTTTGATGGATCGAACCTGTACAGGCAAAATAAAAAACTAGTGAAAAATTCAATACCGGGGAGGACAATTAACATTGTTTGTGAGAGAGACGTGTTAGGCATGCAGACCTTCCTTCGGTGTCATAGGCTTCAGAATCACTCCCATGCTTACCCTTGTGGATGTTCTTTATATGGATGGAGAGCAAAGGGGAGGGCAACCATCCCTACATCAAAATGTGTACATTTAATAAACTTGTCTCTTTCAATATAAGCTGGCCCAAAAATATCTAGTCTTCTGAAATAAAGGTGATTTTTTTCGCAAAAAAAAAAAAAAGAAATAAAGGTGATTTTATAGGGTATAAAATCCAGATAAATAAAATGAGGTTCAAGCTAAGCAACGGTACTGTCGGTCTCGCAAAAGCAGGAAAAAAAATACATTGCGAGTGTACCAAGATGGCAACACAGCTTCAGCATTGTTATAAAAAAACACACAGCTTCAGCACGTGCAGCAAAAGGAAACATGAACACACGACGGCTAAGATAACGTTACCGGCTGAGTGGGATAACTGAGGACGAGGTTGATCAGGAAAGCGCCTGTGAAGGATACAAGGTACCCGCACCCTATCGCTCGCAAGCCTGAAAAGCAACGAAGCACAAACAGAGCATCGTTACAGCAATACAAGCAATGGCATACTAAGCTCATCTTATCAGCTAACGGAACAGATTCAGTTTCCACGCAACACAATTGCTCATATTTTGTGTTCCCGGGGACGGGAAATTCTACCGTCTGATTGCGTTCTGGAAATGGAATGAGAGAGACTGATGGATGGCGAATTGAAATTCAGTCTGGCGCCTAGTACCTTGGAACGTCTCCCAGGGGTAGATGATGCCATCGCCGTTGCGGTCGAAGAAGGCGGCGTGCTGCTGAAGCACGCTCAAGCCGCGGGGGTCGCGGCCCTTGGTCCCCTGCGGGTGGCTCGGGTCCACCGCCTCAAGAGCCCTCGCGAGATCTGTACAAAAACAAGAGGGAGACAGGCATAATCAATGCGTTCGAGCAGGGTTACGGCTCTCCTAATCACAAAAAGACAGCTTTGTCTCCACGTTTTGATCTTCTAAGAGCAATGGCATCTCATCTTAGATTACATGAACAACGGTTTATCTGACATTATTACGACACTGGATATGAGTGAAGGAGGAGAAGGATGGAGTTGCTTACATGGCTTGGGAAGCTGCTCTTGCAGGTCGGGGTTGAGCCTGCGCTCCCTGGTGACCGCCGCTTGGGGGCTTCCGTCTCCAGCGACGGGTCCACCGGCGAAGACGACGCCATGCGCACCACTCCCGGGCTTGGTTTGCAGCAGGACCTGCAGATCAATCCGGCAACGAACGAATCGGTTTGGGATGCAGCAGAACGCGGAACGAGGAACGCAGCAGCGCGGAGGTGAGGAAGGAATCGAGGCGGTTGCAAGAAACTGATGATGCCCGCCGGGACCGGAAGAATAGAATAGGATCAAGTACCTTCGGAGCAGGAGAAAGGCGACGTGAGCGCGCCGAGTGGAAACGCACGATACCAGCTGCAGAGTCATGCTTTGTGCCGGCCACCCTGCGCCCGCTCGGCTTTTGAAAAGCTCGCGCCGCGGGCGGCAGCCTGAAACAGAGTGCGCAGTCCGCGTCGCGCGTCCCGAACGCACCACGTCGGAGCGGAGCGGGGGACGCGTGGGCGGACTGGGAAAAGGCAGCGCGCGCGAGAAACCCAACGTTTTGCCGCAGAAACCTGCAGAAAGCGCTCGCGTGTCAGCCTGGAACTCGGCACCGAAAAGGGGAAACTGCGCGCTGCCTCTTCAAGGAGCAGCTGGACTTCGCCGAGCACAGCGAACAAACTTCGTGCCAGTTCGGTTCGCTTCACATTGTTTTCGCAGCGCTGCCGGTGGAGTGTCCGTTCATTCACGTGATGGGTCACCGTCTTTTCCCGTTGCAGTGCTGCTTCATTGAGATCGCCGGAGCGGGGTGGCTACTGCCCGGGTTACCAATGTTACCATTGATGATCAGGTCATGTGGGCTGAGTGCGAGACGCCATCTGCTTGCCCATCTCGTTGCTTGCAAGACTCCGATGCGCACTAGCGTGCACATAGTTGATGACCTGCAAGGGCTTAGCCGCTTCGGGAAAATAGAGATAATCCCTTCCAGTCAGAAGATAAATCACAAATGCACTGTTCGAAGCAGACTTAGGCTTGTGAAGTAGTGTCACCGCTTGGATTCTAGCGACCTAAACACGCTTAGCTGCTTGCACGCGTGGAGCTCCACCCAAAAAACAGTCCCCAAACTTTTCAATCGGAAATCTATAGCCCGAACGGATCGGTGTAAACAATGACCTTATGACTTTCAGAGTACGCAGCGTCCACAACGCAAGACTCTGTTCAGCGATCGGACAAAGGCACGCGTATCGTGGGACCATGATGCACTGTACACGTGCTTGTGAGCGGGAGGACACGCGTCATGCTCTAGCTCCTCGAGATGAAATTAATGGTTCAAGGATACAATTTTGGCTTAAATGCAAAACTAAAATGATAATAAAAACTGAAAATGGAGTTAGTAACAATATTTTGTTTAGCTAAAGTTAGGCCAGTTAGTCAGGATTGATGTGTATATAACTCACCATGTATATAATTTTAATTGTGATGTGTTAGATTGCTTATGAAACCGACTATTGTTTAGATCACACGACTATATAGCGGATCGTTATTATGCATCACACTGTATTTAGGTTTATGTAAATTTCATTTCTATTACTACAACGATCTCAGTAATATTCTTTCTAATTTATTTCACATTAACTGACTTAATTCATCATTTAATTATCTCTAATACATACAATATTTTGCTACACATTAGGCTACTTCAAATTAAAACTTATCTTTTATTAGCGAGAGTAACTTGTCATCTAATGTGTTACTATCACTTAAACAACTCTTCCAATATATAGCTTTATTTGATTATCTAATAACTATCGTGGCATAGCTCTTCTTTGGTGCGTAAGTAGCATTAGAAGTTCCAATAATTGCATTTAATCAATTTTATATTGTAGATGAAACCATTCCTCTTTCTTTGTATGTCATTAAAATGGCCTCGCACATTATTTAATAAAAGTGAAGCCTTCGTTGGTACTGACCTTAGAATTTTTTTAAGGGAATATTTTTATATTCCAAACTTTGTATAAAAAAGATAGATTAATTTCTTGTGTAACCCATCAAACAATTTATACTGCAACGATTAGCGATAAAGGCAAACTGATCCCATAGGTCTTCCTTGTGTCGTTTCATTGGGAATGAGAACATAAACAACTAGATGAATTTCCCACGCGTTGATGTGGAGATTTATAGACAATATCATGTGACATTCGCCAAACATCAAAGATGTACACCTTTCACAGTTACAAATTGTATTTAGGTTTTGAAACATTTTATTATATATAACCATAAACACTTGATCAGTGAGATATTTAATGAACAAACAGCTGAGTTGGACTATTCTACAACGGAATATAACAACGTTGAGTAGTCAACTTCTGTGGAGGATGAAATCCATGAACCATGCATAGTGGGTAATAAAGTATTAAGTGCAGGATGTACGTAGGGACAGATGAAAGCAATATTCTAGGATTCAACAGTGTAAATAATTTAGATGATGTGGCTCAACTTGATTGAAGAGAAATATGAGTTATTGTTTTTTAGTGGGTTGCATCTTTTATAGAAAAATAGATTTTGTCTAATTGAACCATGTCAGATAATAAATTACAAGAATAGGAAGGTTTGGTACAATATTTTGGTTCGCGCTTGCACTATATTATAAGCAATTTATTCAAGTTGAAATGATGTGGTTTTTAATATGACGCAAATTTATACTTCTATGCAGGTCATGTACTGAGGGATTGTATTCGTTTCTTGTCCTTGATGCAAAAAAGGGCAAAGTTTTTTTTTTGGCAAAGTCGTAAGGATGAGGATTTTTTTGCGAACTCAAAAGATTTTTCATGAAAAGAGAGGAATGATCGTGAAGGGGTAAGCTTTCCGCTATTAAAGCGTGAAATCCCGAGAACTGGACTAGGAAACCCTAAACCATAGTACAGGATCGGCCAAATAAATTAGGGTTGTAGCGTGCTTGAAACCACAATTATGGAGTTTTTTTTTCCAATAATGGATGGAACTTCAACAACAGACTAATTTTCTTATTTGTAATCTAATTTCATTTCTTTACTTTTTCCTCAACTGTGCCTAGCTGGGATTACACATGGTCTTATAATAAAGAACAACTACATACATTGGTCGATGCACAGTCTGAAATATTAAAGTATATTCCCTTTTTCTTTTAAAGAAATACATGAAACAAGTTAGGAGCGATCAATTGACTAGTGAAGCCTAGAGATTCAGAATTGCAAAGACAAATATGGTCACGATGTCGAGTTGAACACTCAGTTCGTGAAGAGTGTTGTGGATGCAAAGGAATTTGCGTGGTTGGATGACTGAGAATTAGTAGATGTGGTAAAATACAATCGACAACTCTTTTTTTTGCATAACATCAGTATCTCCTTGTTTGTATTATACTTTCCTTCTCAAACATTTTTTTGCACACAATTTAAATGATAAAATTTATTCGATGTTAACCGGACAAGAACCGCATTGGGCTTTACAAGCTTTATTTGAAACATGATTTGTCATATAAGTTTACAAGAGCCATTACTAATGAAGATAGACTTTTTCGAGCAAACACTTTTTTCTTGAAATACCTTTGATATACACCACACGTCATAAAAACTACTGTTGCACCTTAAAAAATGTATATGCCACAACATGTAAATAATAGTATATTTTAGCACAGCTCAATAATTAATGGTGCCCAAGTTTTTTACTACCAATCCAATAAGGATTTGACAGTTTCGAAGGCAATTTCAAGAGGATTTCTTATCGTTTTGCAGTCGCTCAAATAGACTGCCATCAAAAACGCCCCTAACGGTTTCTCGTTGCAATAGGCCATCCTTATCCTTTGCTACACTGTAGAGTAGCTTCCATTCACCAGCCGCAGCGATCCTGTGGGCATGACCACATGATAAAAATTTAGAAATGGAACATTGACAATAGATTACAAATGATCAGATGTTGTTGCATGGAAATAAACTAAAATGATATGATAAAAAACCTTAATTGCAAGGCTGAAGTGAAAAATGTTTGTTATTAGAAGAACAATGAGTTTTCTTCTGTAAAAATACTAGATTATTTTAGGATTGTGACAATATTAACAACTTAATCATGTCATTACCTGCCAATGAAGTCATACATATTGCGGTTCGATTTCAGCATCAAGTTCAGCTCGTCTTTTGTCAAAGCATTTGGAATGGTTCGGCCATACTTGCTAAATATAGCATCGAATTTGGATGGATCGAACCTGTACATCGAATTTATGGGTGTAATGTTATCAAATATGTGGCATTGTAGGAGAAACAATATAACTTGGACATACTATGTCTTAGGCACACATACCTCCCTTCGGTGTCATAGGTTTCAGAATCACTCCCGTGCTTGGCCTTATGGATGTTTTTTATATGGATGGAGAGCAAAAGGGAAGGTAACCATCCCTGCATCCAAAAGAAGCAATTAGCAAACAAGAACATATACTCCATCCATTTTGAAATTGATGTCGTTATTGACCTTTTTAATTACATATGACCATTCGTCTTATTCAAAAAATTAAAATTTATCATATATATTTTTAATGATTTTTTATTACTTAAGATATCTTTCAACATAAATTATAACTTTACACATTTGGACTGATATTTTGAATAAGACGAATGGTAAAATGTATCATAAAAAGTCAATAGCCATATCAATTTCAGAAGGGAATAGTATATTGTAGCCTAGAGTCAGTCCATCATCTAAAAGAACCTTATATACATTATAAATAAAAATAGCATATCAAATCATGAAGTACATTCAAATGCTGAGAATCAATATACGAACAGCCTATAGGCAGATATATATTTTTATTATTATTTTTCTAATTAAGTTTTCCCCCTATAGACATGAAGTGACGATGTGACACCAAAGAGTTTTGCCAGACTGAATCTCCAAATGTCTAAAAAAGGGTGCGTCACAACAATTCGATTAAAGTAGCTTAGCAAAAGAGGAAGAAAATGTACGGAAGGTCGAGATCACATACCGACTGAGTGGGATAACTGAGGGCGAGGTTGATGAAGAAAGCGAAAAACAGTGACACCGGGATACTGCACCCTATTGCTCGCAAGCCTGAAAAAGAAGGAAGGCACCGTAAAGGATGATTCCAAAAATGGAATCAGTCAGATAAACACACCTGTCACTGGCCGAAGGATAAAACTGATCGGCACGCAACTCTACTGATCCTATGGGTTAATTTATCAGGATAAAAACGATGGTTTCTGGCTGTCTGAAGCGAGGAAGATCTGCTGATTGCAACCCTGGTTAAGTGGTGTACCTTTGTAAGTCTCCCAGGGGTAAATGATGCCGTCGCCGTTGCGGTCGAAGAAGGCCGCGTGCTGCTGCAGCACGCTCATGCCGCGGGGGTCGCGCCCCTCGGTTCCTTTCGGGTGGCTCGGGTCCACCGCTACGAGAGCCCTCGCCAGATCTTGCGAGAATAGAGACAGAGATTATAATTAACAATGCGCTAATCAGCTGGATTGTTATAATTCTCCTAATCGCGGTGTACTATTGTTCTAACAATTTCTTCTTCGACAAGGTTATACGAGCAGTACAGAGCACAGTTGTCAGGGATTGCTCAAAAGAACACAGATACCGGGACTTACATGGTTTGGGAAGCTGCTCCTGCAGCTCGGTGTTGAGCTTCCGCTCCCTCGTGACGGCTACGAGGGGCGCCTCCGTCGCCATAGACGGGTCGGACGGCGAAGCCGCCATGACGCTCACCTGCGATCAAGCCTTGCAGGATACGAACGAATCCGCTGGGAAGTGGAAGTTGGCGAGACGAAAATGAGATGGAGCAGAGCAGACGGCAGAGAGGAGAAGGAAGCTCAAGAAGGACCGGAGATACCTTCCGAGCTGGGGAAAGGCGCGGCGATACGGGAAGGAGAAGCCTCTCGATGAGCTGCAGTGTTGTGTAACTGAGCGATGGCAATGCCCGCTCTATTTAAAAACTCGGGCGCGCCGTCCATGCGGCTACAGCAGACAGCGCGAAGCACACGTGGTTGCATCGTGAACGCTGCGAAATAAAGAAAAGAAAAACTCGTCGCGGAGGTAACGTAAACAAACTGTTTTCGAAACGACGATGCGGTCCTTAAACAGCTTGAGGCACTACAGTAGTGTGCTGTGCCTGGGCCGGAAAAATATTCCCTGCGGCAGGTTCGCAAACCCAGCACTTTACGAACCGTTGCCCGATTCGTGCCGCGTGGACCTCCGGACCATCCGAGGATCCCCGTTCATTCGGCTCTCACACGTTCCAACATTCAGCTCAACTGATGCCAAGAACGTCCACGACGGCTCGCTCTCGATCGGCTCCGAGGCTGCATCCACGATGGCACCAGGCCACGACGCCTAAGAGGGCGGTTTCCTTGCAAGTCGCAGCCCTAGACTGAAGGTCGCGATCGTGCCGCCGCCGCGAACCATCCATTGCCGTCCTCAGCACGCGCAGGCCAACCACAACCAGCATGGAGGCTCACACATCCCTTGTTGAGTTGTCCACCCCAGAAGCTGCTGCCTCATGTTTCAACAATGTCGGAGAGAAACAGGCCATATGGAGGATCCCTCGTGATGCCTCCGTTTTGAGCAATACCTTTGTATTTTATGCTACGAGCTTGAGCACAGTGTTGTTTCATGTGTTGATTGTTAACTGGTTTTGCCCCCATAGATTGTCAATTGGTGCCTGCAAAATTCATGTTATAAAATGAAAGTATGGATAACTACCACAGAAATGGTCATTAGTGACGGATTTTTTCATCATCAGTTAATTAAACCCGTCAGTAAAAACGCGTCACTAAAGATAGGCCATTAGTGACGGTTCTCATGAGATCTGCATAATACAACGAAAAATCTGTATGTGGTCACTACAACGTACCATTGTAAAAGAGATTAAATTGGTATGAAAAAGATTGTAAAACACATTGTTATTAAATCAAATTGGACTGAATGTGGTACTTTCTACGTTGATCAGAGTGGACCAAATTCAAAAACAGATACCAACCGTATGCATATGCCAATTAGGCATTTGTATTCCGTCCTCATAATTCGAATATCTCACACCTACAATTTAATCACTACGGTGTTGGTTTCCTAACTCCATGAGTCCATTTGTTTCTTGTAACATCTGCTGCCTGAATCAAGTAGCACATATCCGTTAGTAATGGAACAATGGCTATGTAATTTGACTTCTGAACCTAATTACACATGGCAGCAAGAAGTATCAATCCTTCATATACCATTCAGAAACACATAACCTCCAATTCAGATTTGAGCGAGGCTGCAGCGCTGTGGCACATCTAGGTCCGTGCAGGACTGCAGGTAGCCAATGCTTTCGCGAAACAGGATCCGCCCCTGCTGCCAACCATGGCCATATGGTATACAACGCAGGGACAAGGTTTCGAGCACCTCGAGGACGCATGGGGTCGTGGGCTCGCCACACGGTGCGGATGCTTGCGCGAGCTGTAGTGGAGGAACTTCCTCTCTAATACGCTTCTCAGACCGAGAAAGCTAGTAGGTTATGCGCGGCGATAGCGGCGATGGCAGACCGGAGGGGTTGAGGTCAAAGTGGATAACAAGGAAGGCGTTGCCCAGTCGTCGTTCTGTTGTTCGGCTATAGCGGAACGCTGAGCCAAACGCAAGAGGCAGACGAGCCACATGCATCGCTGCGTAGGAGCCGAATATTGAGACATGCAGGAGGCAAATGATCAGGAATCGTCAGATGGCAGGAAAGGTCCACGCGGCATGAATCGGGCAACGGTTCGTAAAGTGCTGGGTTTGCAAACCTGCCGCAGGGAATTTTTTCCGCCTGGGCCTGGTTGAAGCAGCAGCAGAGCAACGACCTCCTAACTTTTTTTGCCCCAGATCCTCTGAGCGGCAGCCTACAATTTGACCGGACGAACGAATCTGTTATCCTTGCAGATCAGCCGTTCCGGTTTCACATGGAGATCGTCAAACGCGGCACCGGTTTTCCATTTTCGCGCGGACTGGTCACTGGTGTAGCCAGATGGAACGATCGGACTAGCGCCCACATGCCCGGCACGATAGGCGCGATCTCCTTGCTTGTACGATTTGATTGCGTTGGCGTGCCACCGTCCCAGCGCTCTCGAGTCAAAACAGACAGTGACCTGCGGTTCAGGCACGTTACCAGCTCGTCTCCTGGATTTTTTTAAAAAAATCTTTTTTGGCTGGAAATCTGGCCAGGACAGAGCCGAATAAACAATGCGTTTAGGAGTCGGAAGAGTGCACATCTCGAAGTCCCCAGATCCATTTTTGTGCTAATCTAAGCCCGAATGTGGCTGCCACAGATCCAGATTCTGGATAAACAATGGAGCTGTGGTTTTCAGAGTTGGGTGGGATGTGGGAGCGCGCGCACACACCTTTCGACGTTCTCGCTGCAAAGAAGGCCTTGGATGGTGCCGACGCGTCCTGGCGTGTCGTGGTGGTGCACATGACTGGCAAAAGGAGGACGAAGCAGAGTCCTCCCGCTCCAGCTCATTCTTTACCCGTTTTCCTGAAGTCTGACGATGCCACACAGCCACAGCAGCCACGGAGTGTGATGGCTGGATGGCATCAAGGTTCGCCATATATTCTTGAGCTGATAGCGGGAGGAATCCGCGTCTCCTCAGCGATTTGGGCGCCGTGGCCACCATGCGCGCGCGACACACGTTTTCTCGCTGTCGTGACGCCGGCACGCCCGGCCACATCGCGCCCTCTTGATGTCGGTTCCCCGCGTGGGCCGTGGGCCGCGTAGGCCTGTATGGGGAGGCCGGGTAGCCCGACCTGGTCCGTCAAATCCTTGCCTCCTCATGGATCTGGGCCTCGCAGGAGATGGACGATGCGAGGCGACCAGCGCGCACGAGGGAGGGAGTGCGAGGGGGCAGCAGGGAGGATAGCGCCACCTCGACCGGGGGAAGGGGGAGGCGCGAGGTGGCGCTGGCCGCGCCGCTGCTCCTTGCGCGATGCCCGTCGCCGCCGCTTGGAGGAGGGAGACGGGAGATGGGGTTGGCAGGAAACGAGGTGGATGAGGGGCGGTGGCTGGCCGGGGAGGAGGCAGAAGGAGAGATGGGGGGCTTGCTGGTGGCGCCCGTCGCCGCCTCTCCTTGTGCGGCGCCTGCCGCCGCCGCTAGGGGCGATGGGACATGCGGGTGGCCGAGGGTGGGCTAGGGTTCTCACCGTGTGGCTGCGCTTATATTCGGTCTGTGGCGCGTGTGGGTCGTCCGATCGGATATTCGGACGGTCCAAAAGCTCTCCCCTGAAAATTTTCATTAAAGTCCCTATTGTTCTGTCTATTACGGATTATTTCTGGGAGAATTAGTCTAATACCACTAATAACTAAAGCCATCCTCTAAACCCCATTAGTAAGTGAGACATCCAGCAAATAACATGATTAAGTGAAGTTGTCTTCTAATCTATACCATTACCTTCTTTTCTCATCTTTTTTCTTTTTCTTAATCCAAATCTGCCTCATGAAAGGACCATAGTACCCCTGGCTTAATTTGGAGTTTTTTTTTCCATGGTGATTATGTACATACGGAAATACGATTGTTCTATATGGAGGAAACAAGGAACGTCGATTACGTTTGAACCCTAACCGGCGCGGCGGCGGCGGCTGGGCTACGAACGGCAGAACGTAGCGAACTACGAACGTGAAGATCGGAGCCTCCTCATGTCCACACAGGGGACGCGCGCGTGCAGAGCCACAGCGGCCCATACCGGCGACGTACATGTGTGCAGGAAACAGAACTGCCTCGTGTTGATCCCAGGCCGAATACAAAGCATTAGTTGATCCATTCCTTGCAACTATGGCTGACGACGGACATTGTTGGCATGGTTCCGTGCTTCACCCAGGGCAATCATTCATGGCAGAGCATCCTTCGCCGTATCAGTTCGAAAAAATTCCATGTGGAGTGCGCAGTTAAGCTAGGGGTACTACCGTCCTTTCACGGGGTAGATTTCGATTAAGAAAAAAGAAAACGAGGAGAAATAGAGATAATGGTATAGATTAGAAGATAACGTCTCTTAGTCATGTTATTTGCTGGATGTCTCATTTAGTAATGGGGTTTAGAGGATGGCTTCAGTTATTAGTGGTATTAGACTAATTCTCCCATTATTTCTCACCTAACATATTTTCCTTTGAGACCTTGCTCTTTTGTCGAATTATCTACCTATGTCATGTGTGTTTTATATTTTCTATAGAGCCCCTTCAATGTTTTCTTAATTCCGTTACGAACTTCAGCTCTATAATGTAACATAATTTTTTTCAGTCGACCCCTAAACTTCTATAAAAATGAGCGCAGCGGAGCGCGCTTGCCTATCTAGTATATATATATCCGTCACTCATGACTGGCTTACGCGACCGAATTGAGCAGTGTCATGTGCTGACACGCTATCTAGATTATAATAGGAGTATGTTGATATGTCCACGTTGGAAATTTTGGTTAGTAACACTCATTCTCTGGCGTTACGATTCTCGTGTTGAGCAACAATGCTACAGACAGTGAAACATGCACCGATGGAACAGTGATCATGCTATATCCACGTGATGGCTCATCCCAACTTGCAAAGTCTGCCAGTCTGGTATGGATTTCTACAAAACATCTTTGTTTAATAGTAACTCACAAGTATTGAAGAAACAGACATATGTTGGCATGTTGCCAAAATGTAATTCTGCATCGAATTACCAAATGTCGACTTCATCATCCTTTAGCAATAGTGGTTGTGGAGCAATTGACACAGTCGTCTCGTCTGTCTCTTTAGCCTACCTGGACAAACGCCTATTTTACTCTTCCGTGTATGCCATCCATGTGTATGCATCTTCCCCAAAATGTCAACGGCCTCGGTCAGTATACGGGATCTTCATTAGTTCTGGTTCCTGATCAACCTTCTCAGTCTCTGTACCATCACCTTCTTCTTCTTCTTCTTCTTCTACCATCATCATCTGTTTCAAGGCAGAAGCGTAGCGTATCTCTCGGGCGACTTTAAGATTCATGCTCTTGATCAAGCGCGAGCATTCAAACAACAAATTCAAAAGGCCCATCTCCTGAATTGTCCCAATAAAACCACTTAGTTTCACCTCTTCTAGATATTCCAAATAGATCTTTTCGTTGCTTCTCCAATGATCTAGTCCACCACAGTAGCACATCCGTGACCAATTTTTCTGTATATACCCCCCCCCCCCCACACACACACAAAAGGTAAATTTAAATAAATCCATAAAAGAATTATGTCGGTTTGCGGTTATAAATCATTTTCAGTCGATTGAACGTCCATTACCACTAGATCAAAATTGAACGATGAATAAAAAAATATTTTTTTGATAGTATATAGATTAACATATTTTCCCCTCCATCTACATGTTACATAACCCTATAAAAAATGAGAGAATTCCCTCTATGCCACTAAAATTGTACCTAGTTTCTTCTATGACATCAAATTTAAGTTCCTTCCATGCCATCAAATTTTTTTTCTATGCCTTACGTGCCATTCTGGTGATATTTCCCATCTAACACCGTTAAGTGTCAGCTGAAAAGACAAAAATACCCCTAATATACTTAAACATGAAAATTTTGCTTGAGTTCCCAAAATAGATACACTGATATTTTTTCTATTTTGGGAACTCAAGCAAAATTTGCGAGTTTGCATACAGTGCCATATTGCTTTTGGATTTCTGGCCAATAAACGCAGTTTGCGAGTTTGCATGAGTTGGTTGGATTCCTTGTGGTGGAATCAACCCACCTAGATTCAAATATCAGATTTGACATGTGTTGCAGTACGGTTTTTAGTGGCAAGCAACGTCTCTGTCAGTGAGGCAAACTGATGTTGCGACTTCATGAATCTCAAGATCAGCCGATACAATCTTTCATACGTGTTTATAAGAATAGAGTGTGTTCATAAGTCTGAGTGCTTGTAGGTATATATGAGTGTTTGTATATATATACTATATTTCTCCACAAGAAAAGGGCTTCTTTTGAGGCTTTGTAGGTGTAAGGATCAGGGATTGATCCCCACAGAGACCTACCAACTGACCTCTCTTGCCAATTCCTCGAACTATAATGCTTTGCTAGTATAGGGAAGGTCAAACCTCGCACCGGCATTCCTCGATCCTCTACAATCTATAAACCTTGGGTGATCAAATGGGTATGGAACATTATCAAAAAGAAGAAAAAGGAGAATGTCTATCAAAATAAATTTGAATACTACTTAAGGATACCATAAATTTGAAATAACGATTTTATGGAGCTGCCAATTCTATGCTGAATTGGCGGAACTAGCTTCACCACTAAACCGTGTTGGCATTCTCTATTATTGCCCATGTGTATACATCTTTCCCAAAATGCCAATGCCCCGCATTTGTACTAGTGATATCCATTAGTTTCTGATGAATTGTCTCTATGCCATTGTCGTGTTCTTCTTCCACAATATGCCTCAAATAAGCCGTAGCATTTATCAAAGTCATGCGCTTCATCGAGTTGGAGCTTGAAAATAACAAGCTCACAAGTTCTATATCGGCGTCCGCTCCCATGAAGCTACTTATCTTAACCTCTTCTAGGTGTTTCAAAGAGATATTTTGGTGGCCTTTGCACGTACCAAATCTGTCACCACACACGGGATTCGGGCACTCATTATGCTACATATAAAAAAAGGGAAATGATGAGATAAAAAAGGGGAAATAATAAAATAAATGTAAATGCATAAGAACTACATGTGTCAAAAGCTTGCAATGTATATTTTAAAATTAATAATACGACCAGGATGATATTTATTAGTTTGAAACTGAACTAAAATTGCTTAATGATAACAATAAGGTTGGACAGAGTATTACAAGGGAAGTACTAGATATTTTTAAATGCACTTACCTGGTCAGTATTAACAATAAACATGATGCACAATGATCTCAGGCAAGGGAACCTCAAAAGCAGCGACAACATACTTGCCACAAGATGACGCTCTGGAAACTCATTGGTTGTCGCGGTAATCTCCATGTTCTTCACATTAGTAAATGGTGCGCCTTTGAAAGATATTAAATCAGTGAGTTCATCCTCGCTGACGTTTCCAACATCCCAATGTTTAGCAAAAACTTGGAGACGCTCGACTCCAGGGCAGCTCTCCAGGAGCCACCAACCATGATTATTGTCCCTGTCGCGACCATAGAATTGCCCGTGCATGTAAAGATCAATGTGACCGAGACATCGAACACCTGTTAGGTCATCTATATCGAGTTGGACTTCGACAGCCCCTAGGTCGCGCATTCCAATCTTCTCCAACCTCTTCGCCGAGATTCTGGCCACCTCGTTAACATGATTGTGTTCGTCAGCAAAGCAATGTGCTAGGTCCAGTAGACGCAAATTGGGTGCCCTGACATCTAGGGTCTGCAGATCAACCGCAGAGTTAATTTGAAGAACTTCAAGGGCTTTTGTGCGGAGCAGTAGCTTGGGCATGCCATGGGGATACTGGATATCGAGTTTACGCAGCCGAGGGCAGCACGAGGACACGAACTCGCCGAGTGTGCGCCCACCGCCGGGCTCGTCCTTGTCGAACGAGGCTGTGAAGAGCACGAGCTCTGTCAGCGCTTCGTACTTCGCCGCCGCAGCCATGGGAAGCTGGATCCTGTAGTGACGTAGATGCATCTTGATGGAACTCATCCTCCCATGCTCGGGGAACTCTATGGGATCCATAATCTTGTGGCCTTGATTCCACCAATAAATATTGAGCCAGCGGCTGCCCGTTTTCTCGAATGGGAGATGTAGAGCGAAAGATTTGATGACGCGTTGCATGGCGTAACGGAGCAACGGATTGATCCGTTCATGCGTGGCACATGCACATGGGGATTCAGACATGTTGATTTCAAGCGATCCAATATCGGCGTCGCCGCGCTGGGCGAACACCCAGTCCACGAAATCCACGAAGCGGTCTGGTTCTGTGTAGCGTATCACCTCTTTGTCCAAGAGAAAGAGGCCTTGGGCATGAATCCACACGCGTCGCCATCGCCTGGAGAGCACGGCTGTTCGCGTGACGGCGACGGCATCACCCACCGCGGCGAGGATGAGGTGCAGCAGATCGTCAGGAAGGGCGCTGATCCGATCAACATCGCCTGCCGAGTCCATGGCTTAGGACGCAATACGTAGAAGAAAATAATTAACCCAAGACATTTAGACATCACACCGTGTGCGTACTGGAACGTGTATAAATCGACAAGAGCAATCGAGTTGTGCTACAACTCGGAAACCAATTCGCGTTAACTGATCATTTCAGTAGTATCAAAATCAGAACTTACATATAGGGCACTTATCTAGGACAAGGACAATATGTTAATTCGAGACCTAAGGTGTTACATCATGGCAACTACAAGATATTCAACACCTGTAGCAATGATATATTTTACATTTACATCAGTTTCTTTTGGTCTTCTTAGACCTTACTTTTTATTCCAATATTTCAAATTTCATTCACGTGACTTTATATTGGGGGCAATTATTCTTTGGCTAATTGGACAAAATTCTTGCTAGAAAAGAATAAAATACATCAGCAAAGTATGAAGATTGGTAGGATATCATACTGAAAACACAATCTAGAGAGCCTATTTTATCCCTTTTTTTCTTGAATACGTAGGAGAAGTTGATTTTATCTTACTAATTCCCAATCTTCTCTTCACTTCCTTAGACTTGATGAAAACAATATGTTTTTTCGCGAGGAAAAAAACAAATTGTTTAACCTCATGTTTATTTTTATTTGGCAGTGTGCCCTGGCACTTGATGAATATGATGTAATTAATTAGGTAAAAAATAATCACCTTATGAGCATTATTTTGTTTTACAGAATTCTATTGAAATGACATTTCAAAATTTTGGGTGAGGGTGGCAACTGGTTGACACTCATTGAAAAATATTTCTTCACGATGGAAAAATAAGTATCCTAAATTAAAAGGAAAACTTGGATTCTTGACACCGAAAGATACCGATTTTAGAAATTTACCATCAAACTTCTGCAATTCATTTTAATACCAACCAAAGTTGCTCCGTTTAGAAATATACCACTTTTTAACGTTTTCGGTCAACTGTCCGTAGCCAGTCGCCTTCTTCGTCGTCCCTGTCTCTGGCAATGACGGCTGCTCGCTCTGCTGCGCTCTCGCCTACGAAGCTCCCTTGAGCTTGTGAACTGCCTTCCTCCCCTGAACCACACGTTAACCGCCACTCTCCCCTGAGCTGGCTGCTCCTCCCCGGCATCCGGCATGCCTTACCGTGCAACAGCCTGGCAGCCATTTGGGAGCATGCCGGTGGTGTTAATCAGCCGAAAAGAGACAAGTGGCCATCAAAATTGGAACCGTAGAAGCTATACAAGGTGATTTTGTGATCAATTTTGGCCTCCTTCGTGATTTAAAGAGGAAATACTGTACAATTGCAGCTAGGTTTCCATATTGGGGAAAAAATGGTCCACGGCAGAAACTGGAGCTCGCCAGTCCTTAGAAATAGAGCAAAGCTTCAAGAAACAGAGAAGGGCGGCGCTTCGAGGCCACGTAGCATGGCTGCTGCCTCCTCAACGCCTGTTGCCTTGCCAGCAGTTCTCACGCCTGCCCATCAGCCACTCGCTGAACGACAACCAGCAGCCCCAGTCCGTGGAAGCACAGCCGCAGACGGTACCATCGGTGAGGATGAAGCGCGTGCACATGGTAGACCGGGTCGTCCGCCTCCGCACATGATGCCGGTGCTCCCTCACCTCCTCCACGCAACGAATAACTTCACCAACGAAAGGAGCCATGTGGAGGTGAGCCAGGAACGAGAAAGATGACGGACGATGGATGTAAAACGTGACAGAGTGGTACATTTCTAAATCATGAATCTTTGGATGGTATTAAAGTGTACTTTAAAAGTTTGATGATAAATTTCTAAAACTGTCATCTTTCAGTGTCTAGAATCCAATTCTCCCAAATTAAAATCATTGTTTCTTAATCACATGCGTGCTGGACGTGTAGTGTGCTAGTCAACAAATTAGGGATGAAAACAAATAAATGATTAATCATATCTATGCAGAAGTTTAATTAGATTAGAATTTCTTTATAATATCTTATATTAAATATGGTAATATAGATAATTCATAAAAGTTATCATAATGATAATTAATAGAAAAACTAGGATGGATGCCCTATGTTAACTGAAGTATTTCTCATTGTTCAAAATAGACCGGATATAAATAACAACAAAATATATGACTTCTACTCCGTGCAAAGCCAGCGGCAAGCCTAAAGTGAATCAACCCAATCGTGTGACCCACACACAAAGACAAAAGAACAACACCGCTGGCTCAACTAGGCCACAAAGATTTGTAGTTGTTGTACCAAGTTCTATGTTGAACCGACCGAGTAGCCTTCCTCGCTAACTGGTGATGCATTCTGTCTATTGCCCATGTGTATACATGTTTCCCAAACTGCCAACACCCCCACTAGTACGGATCGGGGTCCTCTGCAGTAGCAAGGAACCACGGTCAAAATTCTAGCTACAGTAGCAATCGATACAGTAGTTCATGAGGTAGTGAACAGTGCCCGTGCATTAGTATCTGTACCATTTCTGTTCAAATACTGTTTGTATGTCGTGTAGCATTTTCTGTAGCAATCAATCTGGTTCATCCGTTCACAAATCGATGGCTCAAAACAATAGCTAATGCTAGCTACAGTACCCTCTGCATTAGCTAGTACCTAATGCAGAGGATCCCGATCCCACTAGTACTAGGGATACTGATCATTAGTTTCTGAGCAACTGTCTCTGTTCTATTGCTGTCTTCTGCCATCATATGCTTTAACGAAAGGGTAGTGTTGGTATTTGCTGTGGCATCTAAAGTCACGAAAGTCATTATCTTCATTGATTTAGAGCTCGCAAATAACAATCTCACAAGGTCTATTTCCTCATCCGCCCCGACGAAGTCACTTATGTCCACCTTTTCCAGGGACCCTAAAGAAATTTCCTGGGGGCCTGTCCACGTATCAAGTCTACTGCATAAGCAATCCCACCGCCAAGAAGAGACCTAAAGATTAGAGAAACAAAATTAATATGCGTCAATGCACAAGGAACTACACGTCTACATGTGCCGATGGAGTTGCTATATATTTATGCGTGTTGCAAATTGCAATGCGATGGTGTAAAGGCATGGGTTTAAATATACTTACCCCGTGTGGAATTGGACTAATATCGATACACAGAGAAGTGAGGTGAGGGAACCTCCGAAGCAGCGATAACATACTTGCAATAAGGTGCCCCTCTGGAAACAGTTGCCCGCTGGCAGTCACCTCCATACTCCTCACGTTTGTGAACGTAAGCGGTGCACCGTCAGAGGACGATACCAGATCAACGAGTTCAATGCCGGTGACATTGCTAGCTTCCCAGTGTTCAAGCGAGACTTTGACGTGTTCAGCGGCAGGGCAGTTGTCGAGGAGCCACAGCCCACCGACCCTGTCAGGACCGTAATGTTGCCCGTGCATGCTGATACAGATGGGGGCAAGGCATCGAACACCTGTTAGATCAGCTTGTATGTCAAGTTGCGCATCCCCTAGCTGGTCATTTGATTGGTGCACTCCAACTCCAACCTCCTCCAACCTGTTCGCCGAGACCTTAACAAGGCTGACGTTAAAGCAGCTGTCCAGCTTCAGGACGCGTAAGCTCGGAGCCATCACGTCCAACGTCTGCATATCCTCGGTGAAGCTAAGGCTGAGTTCTTCCAGGGCCTCGCTGCGGAGCACCAGCGGGCCCATCCCCTCCGGGTGGTCGATGTGCAGTTTACGCAGCCGAGGGCAGCATGACGACACGAAGTCGCCTATTGGCGACACGAGCTCCTCGGCGTCGTCGAACGAGGCCGAGAAGAGCGCGAGCTCTGTCAACGCTTCGTACCTCGCCGTCGTCGCAGCCGCGGGGAGCTGCAACCTGTGGCAACCTAGACGCATTATGACGGAACTCATCTTCCCGTGTGGGGGCATCTCGACCGCTGGCTCTTGGTGTAATTTTCTACGGATGATGTCTGTTGCGCTGAACGGAAGATGGATATGCAAGGATCTGACAACGCGACTGCATGGCATAGCGGAGCCACTGGTTGATCCGTTCCTGCGGCCTGTGGGAAATGTATCCTGGTTGGTGCCGTGTGGTTCTAGCACCCGGGGTTCGGTGTACTCCGTCGTAGTTGATATCCAGAGATGTTATACTGGCATCGCCTCGTTGGGCGAACACCCAGTCCACGAACTCCTCGAAAAAGCGGTTTGGGCCTGGCTCTATGCCGCCGCCGCGTGTCACCTTCTTCTCCGAGAGAGTGAGGCGCTGGGAACGGATCCACACGCGTTTCCAGCGCTTGGAGAGCACGGATGTGCGCGTGACGGCAACGGCGTCACCCACGGCAGAGAGGATGAGGACCAGCAGATCGTCCGGAAGGGCGCTGATCCGATCGAGATCACCTATCGTCGAGTCCATGGCTCAGGACGCGATATGCATGTACAAGAAGATAGTAAACTGGAAGACATCGTACCGTGGACACACTGAACGCGTATAAATTGACGAGAGCAATAATCGAGTCGTGCTACAACTTGGAAACAAGTTCGCATTATTAACGGATTATTTCAGTATCGGAACTCCGTTAGACAGTTTGTATTCTGTCTCCTGTAATCTCGCGACCTGTTCCTGTCCCCCTTTTTTTAATCTCCACTGTGTCCTTGTCATAGTCTCCAGAGGATCGTGCGCCCGCGGATGGATGAAAAAACAGGTCTGCTGATCCGAGTCCGTTGAATTTTGCAAAGCTCAACCGCACTCCCCGCGAGTCCGCGCAACTCTGGTCGCTCAACTTTGTTCGAGTTCTTTGCTATGTTTAGAATCAGTCTCCTGCCCCTGCCCGGTTCCCGCGCCCCGGTTCATCGGCTGCAACTGCATGCCGCCCATCTCCATCTGCTCGACGTCCACCAGGTTCGTGGTGCGCCGAAGAGGGACCAGAGCTACCAGGACCCACATGCGGTGAGAACATCCATAGCTTACGTGGCGCTCCCGCACCAGCTACAAACCTCTCGCTTTTCCTGTCTAGCCTGGACACATAAAAGGCATGACGCCTGCTGCGCTCGCTCCTCACAGCTCTCTCTCAATCGCTCCCTTGAGTTAGAGCTGTCCCAAACAAGAGCAATAATTCCAGAAAAACAAAGGGAGCCTGACGACATCGTGATCACCGGTCATGGTGTGGAATAACTTTTGTGTTTCGTTCGGAAGTGTGTCGAATCTCTCCAGCTGATGATCGTCTCTGTGTACATGTAACCGGTGTTGGGATCTCTGTTGTATTCCGGTGGTGGTCGCACGACGACGACGAAGGTCCCTGCAAGCTTCGGCTGAATGCAGGGGCGGGCGTCTGCAGCTTACGGCTCTCGGATGATCTGAGTTGCAGAGTCTCCTTCCCTTGGAAAGAAAGTCGCCCCAGCATGGAGTGCGGTCCAGGCGTCGTCGTTCCACGGGTCGAGCTCCACGCGCGATTCAAATGCCATGCCGAGGTAAACCACCGGTGTTTGTTTGGCCGCGCGCGCGCATGCAGCTCTTTTACCGGTCGATTTACGATTCTGCTGGGGGAAAAATGGGCAGGACGCGATGCTCCAGCAGAGCCCGACGCTGTCATCCGAAGAGTTCCTCGCGTTCAAGCGGAAAGCCGCCACCATCGTGGAGGAGTACTTCTGCACGGACGACGTGGTCGCGACGGCGGCCGAGCTGCGCGAGCTCCGCGTGCCCTGCTACCACTTCTACTTCGTGAAGAAGCTGGTGTCCGTGGCCATGGACCGCCACGACCGGGAGAAGGAGATGGCCGCCGTGCTGCTGTCGTCGCTCTACGGCGACGTCATCGACCGCCCGCAGCTGTACAAGGGCTTCTGCAAGCTCACCGAGTCCTGCGACGACCTCTTCGTCGACACCCCCGACGCCGTGGACATCCTGGCCGTGTTCGTCGCCCGCGCCGTCGTCGACGACATGCTGCCCCCGGCGTTCATCGCGAAGCAGCGCGCGTGCTTACCGGAGAATTGCAAGGGCGCGGAGGTCCTGGTCCGGGCGGAGAAGAGCTACCTCTCCGTGCCGCACCACGGCGAGATCGTCCTGCAGCGGTGGGGCGGCAGCAAGCGCATCACGGTGGAGGAGGCCAAGGCCCGGATCTCCGACATCCTGGAGGAGTACCTCGCCGCCGGCGACCGGCACGAGGCGCTGCGCTGCGTCCGGGGCCTCAAGATCCCCTTCTTCCACCACGACGTGGTCAAGCGCGCGCTCGTCCTCGCCGTGGAGCGCGGCGGCGCCGCCGAGGGCCTCATCCTCGACCTCCTCAAGGCGGCGGCGGAGGAGGGCGTGATCAACGAGAGCCAGGTCGCCAAGGGGTTCAACCGCCTCATCGACTCCGTCGACGACCTGTGCCTCGACGTGCCCAACGCGAGGCGCCTCCTGCAATCGCTCATCCTCAAGGCCTCCTCCGAGGGCTGGCTCTGCGCGTCGTGCCTGAAGCCGCTGCCGCCCGGGCCGGCGGCGAAGCCCGTCAGCGCGGTCGCCGACGACGACGAGGCCGTGCGGAAGTTCAAGGCGAACGCCGTGGCGATCATCAAGGAGTACTTCCTGTCCGGGGACATCATCGAGGTGGTGAGCAGCCTGGAGCAGGCGGAGAACTACGCGTGCTGCCCGGCCTTCAACGCCGTCTTCGTGAAGAAGCTGGTGAACGCCGCCATGGACCGGAAGAGCCGCGAGAAGGAGATGGCGTCGGTGCTGCTCTCCTCGCTGTGCATGCCGCCCGAGGACGTGGTGGCCGGGTTCCACCTCCTGATCGACGCCGCCGAGGACGCCGCGCTGGACAACCCAGCCATCGTCGAGGACCTCACCATGTTCTTCGCCAGGTCCGTGGTGGACGAGGTGGTCGCGCCCTCGGACCTGGAGGCGATGGAGGAGGACGTCAGCAGCTGCGGCAGGCACGCCGAGGACTCCGCGGGGCTGCTGGCCATCCGCAACGCGCGCGCGCTGCTCGGCGCCAAGCTCTCCGCGGAGCGGATCCTGCGGTGCTGGGGCGGCGGCGGCACCGGCAAGGCCGGGTGGGAGCTGCACGAGGTCAAGGACAGGGTCGGGAGGCTGCTGCAGGAGTACGACTGCGGCGGGGACATCCGGGAGGCGTGCCGCTGCATCAAGGACCTCGGCATGCCATTCTTCCACCACGAGGTGGTCAAGAAGGCGCTCGTCGCGGTCATCGAGAAGCGGGGCGCGCCGGAGCGCGACCGCCTCTGGGGGCTCCTCGCCGAGTGCTACGGCCGCGGCCTCATCACGCCCAACCAGATGACCAAGGGCTTCGACAGGGTGGCCGACTGCATCGACGACCTCGCGCTCGACGTGCCCGACGCCGCCCGCCAGCTCGCCTGCTGCGTCGAGCAGGCCAAGAAGAGCGGCTGGCTCGACGCGTCCTTCTCCGTCGCCAGGCCGGGACCGGGACAGCTTGCAGCCTCCAACTGTGGCTGCTGCAAGTGACGTCGAAGCATCGTGGTTCCATTTCCTCAGGTTTTCGTGTCTACTAACTTTACGTGATTTACTACTATACATAAAGCATGTGATGTAATGTAATGTATGAGCGGGAACAAGAGAAACCATCAGGAGTGTACGTATATTCCCACAACATTTTTGGTATAGGGTAGGGAGTATAATCCTCCGTCCTAGGAGTTTGCGTGGTGTCTGACAGGGCAGGGAGCACTTGTGTATTGGAGAGTTTTGTGTGTTTACCATCCTTTTTCTGTTACATATATATACTGCTCTTGATTATTTTATTGCCCTTTTTTACAGCATTATTTTTGTTGGTATTGGTTTGCTCATATCCTTTGTATTTTTTCTAACTCGGAGCAAAAATATGTTGGTCCCAATTACATCGGGCCAGAAGACCGAAAAATACTGGGAGTCGAAGTAGATCCACTAGCCAGTCTAGCCTACGCGACCAAACAAATCCAGATTCGCCTGCGACTGTGACCAGGCTCAAAAATCAAACAGAATGCTCGCCTGATTAATTAGCAGCATGTCGCATCACCAGACGTCCAACTCTGGAACCTCTAAAAAAGTATTAAAACGCTCAACTTGCATTTAGCTCCGGGTGGGAGAGACGAGCGTTTGAGATTGACTCGAGCAAGTCTCTGAATACTGTGTATTAAAACGACACATCCCACATGGAACCTCAGCAATCCATGTTAACGTGTCGCGCTGCATGTCTGTGTGTCGCTAACCCCGCCATACCGCGCGGCCGATATTTACAAACGGCCGGCGACACGTGGGCTAACGTGAAGGTGGTCGTCGGCCGGCCGCCCAGGTGAGGCAGACCGCAGAGAGGTGACGCGGCACGCCTTGCGCTCTCTCTCACACGACAGCGCCGTACATCGTGGCGTGTATTATAGCGGGGCTAAAATTCAAACACGTCCCGGCGTCACGTGTACCGCGGCACTGTTACTACGTAAACATGTGGCCACCCAAGGTACTGTACTGTAGAAGAACAGAAGACGCCGGATTCGGCCAGCGCATAGTCACAAGTGACCGCGTTAAGCAATTGTCTCAAGTACTGACACGGACTGTTAAAGAATTTTACCGGATGGTGCTGATTGATGCGGATGGCTTGGGTAGGAACTGGCAGAGTCAAGCCCATCGATCCTAGGACCACGGCGCGGCCAGTCCTAAACAAAAGCGCCGCGCGAAGCGGCCAAGCAGCAGGCCAGCAGCTGCCAAAAGAACGCTCACTGGATGCCGCAGGAAAACGCCAAAGCGTGCGCAGGCAACGCAGCCGTAACGCGCACACAACTCAATGCCAGCGCCGGAAACCGCAAACCCAAAAGTGCGGGCGCCGGAGCAGAACGGCCTGGCTGCGATCCCATCCGTTTTGGTCGAGCAAGGCAAGTCTTTGCGGCAACGAAACCGCGAACCGGACCCAACCTGATGCTCGCAACTTCCTGGGTCGCGTCGCCTTCCCTGCACAGCTAGCCCGCGTGTCCCCAATCATACGTACCACCGCGGCCGTGTCCGCTTCCTTCCCTCCCCTTCCCCCGTCTCCACCCGCCCGCCCTTCTCCCTTCCTCCTCCCGCCAGCCCCGCCGCTCGCGGATGCGCCGGCGCGCTCCACCCGCCGAACCCTAGCCGATCCCGATGTCCGCGCCGCGGGCGGGGCCGGCACGGCGGCGCCGGTCACCGGCGACCGCTACCTCAACCTGCTCGTCCGCTTCGCGGAGCACCACGCGGGCGCGCTGCTCGACGGCTCCGTCACCCTCCGCCTCCACCCCGTCGGGCTCCACTACGTCGCCTCCCGCCTCGAGGCGCTGCGGGAGCTCGAGGCCGTCGGCGCCGGCGCGCCCGTCGACTACCT
The DNA here is from genome assembly GCA_031894775.1 of Chloris gayana. Lineage (NCBI taxonomy): Eukaryota > Viridiplantae > Streptophyta > Magnoliopsida > Poales > Poaceae > Chloris > Chloris gayana. The sequence goes on along the minus strand of JAUNZO010003603.1, from coordinate 988,356 downwards.
CCGCGCCTACGTCGCCGACCTCGGCGACCACCGCGCGCTCGAGCAGCTCCGCCGGATCCTGCGCCTCCTCACCTCGCTCAAGGTCGTCGCCGCGGGGCCCAGCCGCGACCCCGCGCCGCTCTCGCTCCTGCCCTTCGCGCGCCTGCGCGTGCTCGAGCTGCGGGGATGCGACCTCTCCACCTCCGCGGCCAGGGGACTGCTCGACCTCCGCAACACTCTGGAGAGGCTCATCTGTTACAATTCCACGGTGCGTTCATATCATCCTGACGCTCTGTCCAATTCCATTTCATTTTTGTACTAGTTTTCAATCTGCATGGTGGTCACCGCACCCCATGGAGCAAAGGTTTCCTTCTACTTATGATCCTCAACTAAACTGTCAGCCATATTGAGCTGGAACCTGTACTTATGCTTTGCTGTTTTCGTTCATCCACCACAGCTAGTGCGCCACCATTATTTTAGCCCGCTTTCTGCAATACGCTGGCCCACTCAACCACACTGTTGATTTATTTCTAGGATCTCATATTCAGAGTCCTGTACATTTATTCTTTCCTGTTATGTTTGATCAGAATGTTTATGTCACTGTTTTTTCTGTGTGATTGTGACCTTCATTCTGGCTGCTAAAATTTTATGTGTATGGGGTTCTTATTTATGTTTAATGGAAATTTTGCTGGTGCCTTTTGGTGGTCATCAATTAGTCATCATGCACTCCTTAAATTACAAATTAATGTATTAAACTGCAGTTTCTCTAGTGCATTTAAATTTTGGTCTTGCAGAGCTTCAAAATTCTCATTGTCTGTAGTACTGTATCGCTCCTTTGTTTTTTATAGTGCGTATATGCAACTTAACAGTCATGTCTGCTGTACTTGCTTCATTTATTATGTCCTCTGCTTAAGCTGTGGCATAGCTAAAGCTTCCCCCAACCATGCGGTGTATTGTAATATACATACTTTCATTCATGCTTCAGAAATAGATTTCTGCAGCCTTTTCTACTGTGTTTAGCAAATTGTGAAGGAAAACTAAATGGAATTTCATTCCACCTTAGAATGAGATCATGTGGTCTGTCAATGGTTTTTGGAAGTAACAGTCATAGTGCATCATAGGCGGAATATGGTTTCCTCATGTTCTTCTGATCAGGTTTAGCTAAAATCCCATGTTTCCGCATGGCTTAGCTAAAATGTCGTGTCCATGTGATTCAGGTTCCCTCTCTAAGCAATCCCACATTATTTGTGTATCTTAGCCTACTCACAGTAGAGATTCCTCCACTTTATACTTTTGAACATAAGTTTTTTTTTTTGGCACTGCAGGATGCTCTTAGGCATATTTTCGCTAGTAGAATCACAGATATCAAGGACTCTCCTGTATGGAGCAAACTTTCATATGTCTCGTGTACTTCTAATGGCCTGGTACTCATGGATGAGTCGCTGCAATTGTTACCTGCAGTAGAAACCCTGGATCTTAGTCGGAACAAGTTTGCCAAGGTCGATAATCTGCGGAAATGCACAAAATTGCGAAGTCTGGATCTTGGATTTAATCATCTACGTTCAATTTCATCCTTGAATGAGGTAATTCTTTTTCCTTTAATTTTGTCAAGCACCTTGCAAGTCTGACATTATGTTTCTTCGTTGCCCCAGTTGTATATACAGTTACACATTGCTTTCTTGCAGGTTTCCAGTCGAATTGTTAAACTTGTTGTGAGAAATAATGCTTTAACTACAGTACATGGAATCGAAAATCTGAAGTCACTCGTTGGGCTGGATCTGTCTTACAATATCATATCAAGTTTCTCAGAGTTGGAAGTCCTTGGCACCCTTCCTTTGTTACAGAACCTGTGGTTGGAAGGCAACCCAATCTGCTGCGCTCGGTGGTATCGTGCACATGTGTTCAGTTTTTTCCGCAATCCAGATAATGTAAGTAGTTATCTCCAAATAGCATACTCTTTTTCTTTCTCTATAACTTCTCCCATCACAATAGTTTTTCCGCAGTATTGGAGTAAAGTGTCATGACAACTCTGTTCCATGCCTTTTTCTGGTTCAGTTGAAGTTGGATGATAAAGGTATGAACACACAAGAATACTGGGAAAAGCAAGTGCTCTTTGCATGCCGACAAAATCAACCTGCTGGTTATGGATTTTATTTTCCTGCAGTTGATGACCGTGAGGATGAAGACGTGTTAAATTCGAAGATGGTATGCTCCAGTTATTTTGTTACACTAATTGTTCTATTTTAATGCATTGCATATCATACTCACAGCAAATATCAAGCTTCCTTGGTTAAGTTGTTGTGTTGATAGCCTACAGTATAGGTAATAAGAAATACTACCTCCATGTCAAATTACTTGACGTCCTAAGCCAACCAGTTTTTGCCATTTTACATGACGTTTTCAGCTCCCAATGCATCGTACACCCTCTGAAACCACTGCTCTCGGATCTTCTACGTCGTTTGTGTGCTGGTATGTAGCTACTGGACAGAGAAAACAAAGAGAGTGTAGCTGGGACCGGGAGCACCGAATCCTCACAAGAAGCATCTCGTGCTGTAATTAATGAACCTACCAACTTTTCTTAATTTTTGTGCATAACCCAGGACGTCATCTAAAATGAAAAAGAGGTAGTACATTGTAGTGAAACACTGTTTTGCTTATATTTTGTTACATGAATGCACATTTATGTCTAGTCTTCATTTGCAATGTATGGAAGCATCATATTCTTATGTAAGCCCAGATGGTGTGTATGTGATAATTGGATGGCGTACTAACTATACTACTTTGCAAAATTGGAATGGTGTTGCACAAGTCTAGGACCTTGTATTCATCTGAGTGTGATTGTATACAATTGATTCAGTTATAATGTGATATACTGATAATTGGTTTTTAACCTTTAATGGTTGTAGAGAAAAATTTCGAGACTTGCTAGTATAGTGGAGGAAGAAAGAAATCTCTGTGATGAAAGCGTAGACCAGCAGTCCACTCCATGTGATAGTGACAGTTCTAAGAAGGATGAAGTTGCAGCTGCTGATCAAGACATAAAAATTGCTTCCTTGATAAACACTGCTGAATTACTGAAGAAAGAAAAATCAAGTGATTGGCTCCGTGAATTTAAGGAGTGGATGGATGAAAATTCAGAGAAAACAGAAGGCGGCAGCCTGTTTGATAACCTGACCAATGGGAATGGAAGCTATATGAGACAAAAGAAGAGACAGAAACCTCACGGGGAGAATAACATTTCAGATTCGGTACATACATCAGAAGGTGGCAGCAGCTCAAACCTTTTGAAATCAGATTTATTTTTCACAGATAATACCGGCACTAATGGAGTTGTCAAAGAATCGTCAAATGAAGTGAATATTGACCAAGATAATCTGAAGATGCACATGAATTCTTTTCAACGACCTCCTCCTTTAGAGTTAGTAGGCACGTCACATTCTGACTACCTTTCTGAGCTAGATGATGGTTCTAAAAATATGCTGGCAAATGGAACACCATCCAATACAATGAGCAAGTTGATAGAACCAAATCCACCTGATGCCTATCATAGTCCACAGTCACCACCACAATACAGGGAGGACATTCTACATCGTAGACTCTTCTTGGAGGAAGAATTTTTGAAGATTTCTGGAGATCTTCATTCTGTCGGTTCTCTTGGTAGTGATAGCAGCTGCAGTGATGATTCTTCAGATGAATTGTGTTCATGCAATTCAGAAGATGATTGTGTAGCAATTCAGGCAAAGATGGACTTGGCTCTTAATGGTCAGATGCCTTCGTTTCCTTTTGTAGATAGGCATCATGAGAAAAAGAGCAGCTTAGATTATTTTTCAGGGGATAAATTCCTATCTGACCATGCAACAGAAGATGAACAAAGTGGTGTAGATGACAGACAGTTTGCTGTTGAGGAGTGTCATGAAAACAACCAGATCAATGGTCAACTAGGTCACAACTCAGGTCATTTAGTTACAGAAAAAGGCAAGCAAAAGTTTAAGAGGAAGGTATTTTCTGTTTTCAAGAATCATAATGCCACCAAACTAGAAATCCTGAAGGCTAATGGAGATCTGGTGAATGGGCATGTTTTACTTGAAGGAAATGGCCATTCGAGCAGAAGTATTCCTCTTACTCGAGGCTCTGAAAGTCATAATATCATGCGTAAAAAGGATCCATCGATCCGCACAAATGCAGTTTGTTGTAGCAGAGATAAACAGAAGACTATAGAGGATTTCTTCAATGCAGAAGTAGCAAGTAATAAAGAGTCTGAAACATCTGAACAGGTAGCATTTTGCATGAACCTGTTTCAGGATGCAAGTGATTTAGTTCAAAGGTGAGAAATCTCCTCCTTTTTCCAAACTGTGAAAATATTATATACATTATATACATTGTTGAATAGCTATCGCATTGGTTAATAGATGAGAATGCACCTCTTTAAAGGTTTAATATTTTGCAGAAACACTGTAATGATGAGAGCCATTAAGAGATTGGGAGTAATATTTGTAGAAAACGTTATCAGTTCAATTTAGTATTTTCATCTATGCTTGCAGATTTGAGGACTTGAATAGAAGCATATCAGACTACCCTGTTTTGTGCCAGGGTTTTTCTAAAATAAATAAATAAATAAATCTGTGTGACACTTCAAATTTGCTGTTAATACAAAAGTCTCTTTGCCGAGAGAACTGATGTTTCATTGATAATTGTTTTGAACTCAGGAAAGATTTTTTTTTTTCGAAAACGCAGGAGAGCTGCGTTTCTTTGTATTAGAGAGAAAAGGGTGATCCCCATACATTCCTACATCTCACACGGGGATCAATATGAGATGTGGTTTACATCATGAATTTACGAACTGAAAAAACAACAACCAGGACCAAACTAGACCGACAAGGGATCAAAACTAAAGCTAGAATCCCTCCAGCTAGCCCCAACCCCTCAAGTTTCTTAGCTCCAGCCATGCACCAGAGGCTATGCTCATCCTTAAGCTCCCTCATGATTGAGGTAACAGAAGGAGAGTTGTGGTCGAACACACACCCATTTCTATGTTTCCAAATAATCCATGCGACCAAAATGATCAGCGAATTGACTCCTTTTTTGTGTTGTTTGGGGACTTTGCGCAATGCCCTTCTCCACCAATCAGCAAAGCTGCGTTCGACCGTCCTAGGCATCAATTCTGTTAAGTTCAGAGTCGAGAGCACATTGAACCATACTTCTCTTGCCACCACACATGTAGTCAGAAGGTGTTGAGCAGTCTCATCCTCTTGATCACATAAGGGGCATTTTTCTGGATGAGATAGACCCCTTTTTGCCAATTTATCCGCAGTCCAGCAACGGTTTTGTATTGCTAACCACAGGAAAAATTTGCATTTGGGTGGTGCCCAAGTCTTCCAAAGTCGTTTCCAAGGTTCAAAAGTAACAGACCCATTGAAATAAGCATGATATGCGGATTTAGAAGAGTAGATACCTGACCCATCCAATCTCCAGATGTGATGATCATCATGGTCAGTTAGGGAAATTCCCAAAAGACAGTCCCACAATCGAAGGAATTCTACTATTCCATGCCAAGAGAGACCAGCTCCATTCCGCACATCCTGCACCCAAAATGCACTGTTTAGCGCTTCTGCTACTATCCGAGTTTTGAAAATTAAGTGTGAATGATGGTAACTTAACGTTAAAATAGTCGATGTGTAGCACATAGTAAGCCCGTAAACTGTCCCCATCTGAGTGAAAATAGTCTTATTCTCTTACATACTGCCACGTGACTGTTTCCAGTTTCCACTTTGTAACAATGTTTCATGATACATAGTACTTCAATATATTTTGAGCAGTTACCGATAATCAATAGACAGAAAAATGGCTAGCTTTATTGTTCTGATTATTTATCCTGTGTTTAATTAGAAACACATTTAATTAATATCTTTTGAGGAATTACTTTGGATCATATTGATCTGAAGGAATTGGAAGGTTAGTATAATCTATATATCTTTTGCTTCTTTTCTATCGAATTAGTTTATGTTTCTTCTAATTGTCAAAAATAAATAAATCTTTATTTTTGATGGCCAGTCGTTCTTTTGACCTTTTTCCTGTATATTTGACCGGGTTTTGGTTGCTTCTTGTAGAGAGGTAGCCTTGGTACGAAGTTCTCAGAGCAAACTCTACATATTGCTAGTTGATATGGATCAAGATGGACAAGGTTAGTACTTTTTCTACTTTATTTTTTTCCATCCAAGGCTGTTCTAGTTTCCTTTTTTTTTGGTAGACTATGGCAGCTGGCTATATATTAATTTGTTTTACAGAAGCTTATTTTGCAATTGCTGGAATTTCTTACATGTTGATTAATTTATAGAAACAGTGCCAAGGGTTTTGGCCAGCTATAGATTGCAAAATCTGGAAAAAGTTTCGGTTGGGCTGGGACTGCACGCACTGAGGTATTATAATATCTGCACGTAACATTGTAGCAGCTTGGTTGACCTGATCCTTACTTTTATTTTTGCAATGTCATAGATTACACATGGTAGACAATACAACACATTTATTCTTAATGCGGACTTCCAAAGAGGCGCAAGATGTACTTTGGCTCTTAACTGTATCCAGCTTCTTGGAATCAACCCATGTTGTGACATTGCAAAGGTGTGGTCTATTTAGTTTCTACTATTGTCATGAACGAACCAACTAGTGTTTCCTCCTATGTCCATTTTATTGTTATGCTTATATTTGCAATTTAAATGGCAGCTGGGAGAACATGCAAGTTGAATCGCTTGAGAAATGTATGTGCGAAGGTTCAAGGATGGGAATATTTCTGTATTCTGTATTGATGTTCTGCAAGAATGATGCTGAAGGTACCAGGATCTGGATGTTGTAGTGATGAAAACAGATGAAACATGACTACATTTTTTTCCATGGAACATATCAGAACTACATCTGCAATCTTTGCAGCCTGCATACTCACAAAAATAGAATTTATTGTACATTCATTTATTTTATTACTTTTTCTTACAAATTGCTGAGGTATTACTTCTGTTGTGCAGAGCACTCCCAAGTTATCAGATCCATCATAGTTATTGACGGAAAAATATTGGTTTTCATTGAGGACCTAAATCAGTTTGGTGATCTACTCAATGACTCAAATCACCCATACTTTTCTCTTGATGTGTGTTGTTCCATTGATAGTATTCAAGAAGTGGTAAGTTGACATTTCAAAATCCTAATTTCTCTGGTTTACTACATTTCATTGCAACTTACTACTTTTATAAACCTTATTTTAGTCTTATCTTATGAAATCTCTATAGCTTTTTTGTTTCATGATCTCTGTATGCACAGTGTTTTCTATTTAGCAGAAACAACTTGTATAAGGCACTTAGCTGGAAGCACTAATTCATATGGTTTCAAAGACAGCACACTTCTTGATCATTTTCATACTTCTAAGGGATGTAATTTTCTGACGCTAAGGGTAACATGACCCTCTTTAGTTCAATCAAATGTAGTTTTCCGAAGTGAGGGTTCATTTTAAAAACGATAATTGTTCAGACGCCCTACTGGGCGTGCACCCTTCTGATGCGTGAGCCACACTGTCACCATGTTGTGGGTCCAGCAGGCCAGCACCTTTTCTATCCCCAACGCACCCACGTGATGGGCTGGGCTCCAGTAGACTACCAAGACCAACTGCCTCTCTGCTACTGCTGCTGCTCTCTCTTTAGAAACTAGTTCATACTAGTATTTTTAAGTAAAGAGGTTACTCATTTTGGAAAAGTAGTCCATTTGATTGAACTAAAGAGTGTTGGAGGTGACCCTTAGCGTAAGCAATTTACACCCCTATTTACTGTTTCTTTTTCCTCAAAATCTATATATTATATGCACTGTATGCGTGTACATGGTTCCTCTTGCCTAATTATCATTAGAAAGGGTATGTTCTTAAGGTCATCATGTAAAGTAGTAGTTGGAGTCAATTAAAATTATGGTAAACCAGCAAACAGAACCAGTCAGGTCGTGGAATAGTGTTTTTGACTGAATGGTTTGGGTAGCACAAAATAACTAAAGTTTTCAGAATAGATGCATTTAATTGCTGATGATAGTGGTCTCCCTTGCCCCGATCGTTTTCTTCTCTAAACCTCTCCATCTAGTGTATGATTATCATTTGTACAGTTTTCTCGAAAAATAAGTCAATAGGCTGCTGAAACAGATCAGGTGCAGTTGATTAAATATGCGATATGGGATATATGGCAGATATTGGAAAGGAAAAAAATTACAATGTGGCAGATATTGCGTAGTGAGTTAACCGTGATCTTGAAACCATAGTTATGATGTAGTTTCTGTTGTTGTATTCCTGCTTTTTATCTTTTATTACTACTCTGTTCCAAAATTGATGTCGTTGTTGACTTTTTCAGTTACGCTTAACCATTACGTATTCAATTTTTTTCGAAGAAAATATCATATATTTTCTTATGATTTGTTTTATCACCAAGGAAAATCGAAATACAACTTATATCCTTTTTGATCAATTTTTTTGAATATGACAAATGGTCAAGTGTAATTTAAAAAGTCAATGGTGACATCAATTCTGAAACGGAGGAAGTATAACTTTGTGATACTTTTTTAAAAATTTTCATTAAATCATGTTCCAATTTGTGTGTATTCAGGTTATGGATCGGTGCAGCAACTGTTTGACATTGATTTTGGACGATCGCATTCAAGAAGGAAAGTGTAGCGGCCAAAGTGCGCACAAGCAATCAGGTGAAATCGACTCAGTACAGACATGGAGACTTGAGTGGTTCTCTGAAGAAGCACTTCTGAAGTTCATTTCTGTAATTAAGGCTCTTTACTCGGCAGCATCGTCTTCGTCTTTACCTGTAAAGTGTATATCCTGATAGGGTTGGTTCTTGTAATCTTGTAGTGATTTCATTCATTCTTTTTGGGGGTTGTATTTAGCTCTTAGAATGTACAGTTATAGTTGCGTTTCTAGGCATTTGCTTGCTGTATTCTTTGTAGATATTAGAAAGTTTTCCCATCCTGAAGTTGTACAGAACAGAGTAGAAGTGAGTGTAAAGGAATGCAATTGCAAATTTTGGCAACGAGCGGTTTTGAATAGTTTTCTCAGAACATCAGGTTTAAGATATTAGAATCGCTTATTCATGCTTGCAATCATATTTCTTTTCACGCTGGCAATACTTGTATTCTTACAGTAATAATTCTATTGCTAATTTGCTACGGATCTTTCAACAGAGTTCATCCTCTTCGTTCCCACCGATGCAGCCATTTGTCATTGCCAGCATGTGAAGCCGCGATGGAATTGGCGGCAACCCAACATCAGCAACACCTTCAAGCTGCTGCACGATGAGGCCCATCGTCGGGCGGTCGCCTTCGTCGTCCTGGATACACCAGCACGCCACTTTACAGACCCTCTCAAGCTCCTTCAAGTTAGTATCCCTGTTCAGCCTCTTGTCCAGCAGGCTAACAACGTCGCCGGCTTGCAACCTGACCGCGGCATGCACTGGAAAGTACACGCCAGAGCTGGTGCCCTCGGACGACGAGCCGTTGTTCCGGCGGCCGGAGACGAGCTCGAGTATCAGCAGGCCGAAGCTGTACACGTCGGCCTTGGCGGTAACCGCGCCGCCTGCAAGCCATTCCGGCGCGAGGTATCCGAGCGTGCCACGCATGGTGGTCAGGACACGGCTGAAGTCGTGGCCGACGAGCTTGGCCATACCGAAGTCCGCGAGCTTGGCGCCCAGCTCCCCGTCAAGGAGGATGTTCTCCGGCTTGATGTCGCAGTGTATGATGCACTCCCGGCACTTCTCGTGAAGATAAGCCAGGCCCCTGGCGACGCCGACAGCGATGCCGAACCTCTGGCTCCAGCTCAAGACCTTGGTGCTGGAGCTGTTCTTGAACAGGTACGCGTCCAGCGAGCCGTTGGGCATGTAGTCGTACACGAGCACCCTCTTGTTCCCCTCGGAGCAGAAGCCGTGGAGGCGGACGAGGTTGACGTGGTGGATCATGCCGAGCGTGACCACCTCGGCACGGAACTGCTTCTCGCCCTGCCGGAGCCCGTCGAGTGTTTTGACTGCCACGGGCGTAGCATCCGGGAGCACGCCCTTGAACACGGAGCCGAAGCTCCCGCTCCCGAGCTTCTCCGAGAAATCCCGCGTCGCCGCCCTTACAGCGCGGTAGTCGAACAGCAGCAGCGAGCCTTGTACCGATGTCACCTTGCCCTTTCCCCGCCGCTTCCGCAGCACCAGCACCACAGCGACCACGGTTACGAGGCACGCCAGGACGAAGACCACGGCCGCTACTCCGCTGCTAAGCATCACCATGGATTTCTTCCAGGAATGCTCTGCTGCCACTGGTGGCACCTCCGAGGCCGCGACACGTATGTGAAGGACAACCTGCGGGGAGCCATCGTCACCTTCGTCACTCGGTAGGGTCCTCAAGTTGACGAGCTCGCCGTTCCAAACCGAACACTTGGTTCCGTCGTAGAGGTATGCGGTGCACGAACAGTCTCGTCGGCAGGCGAGCTGGCACGCCTTGTCGCTCCGTGTCGGCGATCCGGCAGCCTCCACCGAGCCGTTTGGGAGCTGCACGGCGTGCGGCAGCTTGAGGAACCCGTCCGTGGCGCACTCGAGCCGGACCCGCCTCTCGCACCCGGCGGCCGTGTTCCCCAGCTTCCACTGCCCCTGCTTCCGCGGTGTGAACGCCGCGGGGCACTCGCACGCCGGGCTGGTGGTGTTGCTGCACACGCCAAAGGCGCCGCACGAGCCGTACACGTCGCACGTGTCGTGGGGCTCGGAGCAGAAGAGGATCCAGTTCCCCCGAACGCGTTCCACTGCCGCCGCCGCATCTGCCCGGTCACGTCGAGCTTGAAGTGGCCGATGCCCATGGGGACCCGGTCGTGGTAGCTGAAGAAGTTCACGCTGGCGTTGGGCGCGTACGGCACGCCGACGAAGTAGCCCGACCGCATCTCCGGCACGTTGGCGAAGATCTCGCCGTCCCAGAGCCCGGTGGTCCAGTACTGGTGCGCGCCGCCGGCGAGCAGGTCAAACTTGGGTTGCCCGTCCGGGTCGATCTCCATGGAGAACGCGCCCGGCGCCGGGTTCCCGGAATCCGTCCACGACGTGAGGAAGCTGTGCACGCCGTGGTCCCGGTCGTACCCGAGCCTGGCTCCCGGGAGCCACGTGTCCGTGGGGTGGTCGAAGCTCTGCCACGTGACGACCGTCGTCGATGCGTTGCTCTGCACCACGAGGTTGCCGTCGTCCTGGAGCGTGGCCACGGTGGTGCGCGGTGACGCCGAGGACGCGTTTGAGGACCACAACAACGCGTTCGTCGAGAAGAGCTGCAGCTCGCCGTTGTCAGCTAGCATGAAGCGAGAGGCGGAGGGTTCAGTGATCGGGCGCTCCCGGTTGGCCACCCACACCACCGTTTGTTTGGAGACCTTCTTGTACCATATGCCGATGTAGTACTTAGTGGAGTTGCCCGGCTTGAAGAGGCCCAGCTCGAAGTTGCCGCCCTTGGAAACCAGTGTCTGGTTCCATGGGAGAGATTGGCCCAAGGTGAGAATATCAATGGCGCCCCCGATTGTTGGGAGGTTCAGTGTGGACAGGAACAGCAAGTGAAGGAGGACTAGCATGGTCATGGTGGTGCACGAGTTGATTTTGGTGTGTTCTGTTGATTCAGATGATACGAGGAGAGGCCGACCCAGATTTATACACAGCGAGACTAGCTCAGCTCCAAAATCTGGCGTCATGGAAACAGCTGCTGGCATCAAGTAGTTTGTGTTTGTCAGTGTGCATGCCGTTGAGCATTAAAGCATTCAGTCAGGTGCGCGACTAGTTTTCCTGAATAAATCTCTTTCGTTTTCCTTTGTGTACTGCGTTTGACCTCTTCCTTTGCACACTGTGGAATGAAGCTTATCTAGCATCACATCAAAACTTTGCAGTTATTATAGTTGGTTAGATGTCTCTTTTCGAATGGAGGCGATGGATCAGATCGCAATTTTCTTCATGACGCATTTAAGAGCGTTATCCTCGACGATATTTTCCTCCGCACGAATTGATTTCCATCAATCAATGTCCTCAACCCGAACAGAGCCGCCGGAGAAAGCGAGCAGCAGGTTAGTGATGTGTTTGGAATGAAGGAATGCAAAACACAGGAATAGGAAAAAACACAGGAACGAGGTATGGATGAAATGAGAAAACAGAGGAAAGGAAAATCACAGGAAGATACACAAGTAGGTGTTTGGAATGAAAGAAACTAGAACATAGGAACCATAAATTAACACATATAATAATAATTACTTAGTACTAAGCATTGATGAGAAATTCATATCTCACAACAGTCCTCCTGTCTGACAAGAAAAGGCACAGTAGCAAGTTGCTCACGGAAGAGCAGAACGGCTCGCAAGGCCGTGACTTTCGGGGGCAACCAGGAGATCGAGAGGCTGTGGGCTGCGCTTGGAAGGAGACGTGCGTTACGAATAAGGAGCAACGGCTTTCGTCTGCTTGTCGTGCTTGGGGTCGTCTCCAACAATTCGCGTCCAAATCTTCACTTCTTTGTTAAAGCCATGGCGGGAACCGGGAGGTACCGAGAGTGTGAGATCGAGAGAGGCAGTGGATGCTTTATTTCCTCCGTTTTGTGCATCAAACGATTCCTTTCCTCAGGATCAGAAGCAGACGTTCCTCCATCACAAACGGTCATATACGGTTCCTTTCCTCAGGAATCAGTTCCTACAAAATTCCTTTGAAATTCCTTCAATCCAAACGGAGCCTGGAAAAAACATGGGGTCAGGCACATCAGCACTGTGGCGCCGGTTTCACTCCATGTCAAGCGTTTCGCACCTTCGGCCAACCCAGGAGCGTTTTGCACCGCTCCTCGTTCGCGCGAGCAGCAGGCGCGAGAGCTGATCCGGAGCGCTGGTAACAGCAAGCCGGCAAAGCCAGGTCCGCTGCTGGCATCAATTACAGTCAAATCAAACGATCACGCCCATCAGTGTATTAATTGTAGCGGAAGGGTGTGATTGACGACTCTAGATCATGATTTTGCCCTCAGAATTATTTTCGCTCTTTGACGGGTGATAATTTTACATTTTGCAGGGAAATACGGAAACGCTGTACTCTCGTAGAAAGCGTAACATCAGTGCTTTCTTGTTGTCGTTCAGATTCCCTGGATAGAAATTTCCATAAGTTACAATTTTTTGGAGAGTTCTATTTTACGGTTAATTGAAATATATGAGCTGTGACGAAAATAGCCGGGAGGATAGTCACGTAATTTTGCGGATGTTAATTAGATTGAAATATTACACAACCTTCAGTGACAACTCATTATTTGGCTTCAACGCTGGTTAATCTTTTTGTATGATAGTTTGTTCGAATTTTACTTGTTCGTAATGCGAGATTTTCTGAATTTCTTTCAACGACAGATGATCAATGTGTTAAAACACGAATACTGAAAATTAGCTAATGGAAGTGAAGCAGGATGATCGATTGAACAGGGTCTCAGAGAAAGGCCAAAGTTTTTCCACAAGAGAAGAAACATCCGAAGAGACTTCGATCCTGTACCACGTTATGCTCCCCTATCTTGGTTCCTTCAACCTCCCTTTCCCTCAATTAATTTAAAAACTAACCAAGGGTCCGGGCGATATCACGAGAATTCAACAAGGTAGGTTAGCATAACGCAGAGAGGGGAAGCACTCTCCGTCAGTGCCTTCATTTTCAGTGTGGTTAAAGCAAGAATAGTCATCACAGAGCCATGAATCGATAGTGCAAACATGCAGGACGATTATAAAGAAACAACAAACCTCAAGATCCGTAACAGAATCTTGAAAATGAGTTATAACCAGGATCTTGAAAAGGAGCTAATAGAAGAGAAGCGGGATGATCGATTCAACAGGCTCTCAGAGAAAGGCCAAGGTTTTTCCACAAGAGAAGATACATCCGAAGAGACTTCGATCCTGTACCACGTTATACTTGCCAGACTTGCGAGCCTTCAACCTCCCGACCCCTCCCTTTAACCTTTGACTAACCGAGATCTTATAAGGTACATATCCCTTACAAGAAATAATTAGCGATCAGGCCCAGGCGATATCACGAGAATTCGACAACGGCTCATATACCGTGGGACAGGGGAAGACTTTCCGTCAGTGACTTCGTTTTCAGTGTGGTTAAAGCAAGAATAGTCATCATCGAGCCACGAATCGATAGTACAAGCGTGCGGAACGAGTGAAAACAGAACAAATCTCAAGATCCGTAAAACGAATTGTTGGAGCTACGAGAAAATGCGAGAATCTATTCGGAAGAAGCCGCATGTCCAGAGATCCAGAGGTTTGATCTAGCATCTCCTCGAATACGAAAGGCACGGATCCGCTCGACGGCGGCCATGTCAACAGATGTTTCAAACGCGAGGAGTGCCCAAGCAAGTAAAACATCAAAAGAATACTAGTACAAGAAGCGACGAGAAATTTGCTAGCAAAACAGAAAGGGTAAAAAAAATTGGGGAAACAAAAAGGGCAAATGGAAGAACATAGAGGAGCAGCTGGAAGAACACGGCGGCGAGGCCGCGCAGGAGACGAAACGCATATTTTTATAGGCCCAGGTTAGGGCTTGCCCATGCTGGACAACGAAATTACATCTATACCCATACATACAGGCTTCATGGGCCAGCCCGTATATTTCTAGTCCAGTTCACGAGCACATTGCGTATTGGGCCTTCCACCATTCTTTATGGGCTTCATCAGACAAATGGGCCGTGCTTCGTGGCCTGAAAGCCCGCAAAAAGCCCGGCACGAATCCACCACGGGCCGTGCATTCAGGAGGGAAACGTCACAGAATGGGTAGCAGCAATTCTGGAGACCCCTCCCACGCCAGGACATGATAGGAGCTGTTGTAACCTTATCGAGACTAGCAGAATGTCTGTGCTAACACCACGGTGACAACCACAAAATACATATATATTGTTGTGAAACCACGGTGGTAAACCGGATTTTTCCGAAAATGATCGTGTTTCTTTGTGGGCGAATTAATGGACAATTATGGAGAGGCAGTTGGTGGTTGGGAAGGATCCCAAGCAGCCGGTGCTGCTGACCTTCCCCTCCTGCTATAAATAGAAGCGAGATAACGCCGCGTGGAGGTGCGCTCCCAGTTGTAACTATCCCATGAGAAATAACAAAGCTTCTAGTTCTGTCCCTATTTCCCGTGTGTTCTTCCACTGTGATTTATTTGTGTGCATCGGTGAGTGATTCCTAGGCTGATTCGATTGTTTTACAACACGTTATCGACACGAGACTCTACGAGCTATATGGTAAGAATCAGTCTGGGTTTCTCCTACCTACTGATGCACATGATTCTGCCATCAATGGTAAGTGTAAAAATAAACATAACATCATTGCATTACGTGGCTAATGCTATGGAATGAGTGCTACCCGAAGCTAGCACTAAATCAAACTCTTTCTCGGTTTTTACTACACCTATCCTTGTGCTACCAGGAGCTAGCACTGCTGTTTATTTTGCTTTACATGTCTAAGCACATGTACACGTGCTACCAGAAGTTAGCACCAAGCATCACGAGATGCTTACCTATGTGCTGATCCCGAAGACCAAGCACCACTTGAGCCAATGGCCCCGAAGTGCCATGGCGGGACCTCCAGAAGAAGGTCACCGCGATGCCTCCGAGCTCGCAACACCCGCAGTCTCGAAGTATTGCGGGTTGACGCACCTCGGGTGTCGTCTCCGTCGACGAGCCATCCGCACCATGCGCTTCATCGCCGTGGGAGCCACGGCTCGTCGCGGGAGTTCCAGCCATTGCTGCGGGCACAACCACCCACGCTTGCGCCGTCGTCTCGTCCCCGTCATTCCGCCGCCCGTTGCCACCGTGGTGAGGCCTTACAGCCCCCGCGCCGAGCAACATGGCGAGTCCCGGGCCACCACCCGGGACAGAACCGTAGGGGACGCAGCCATGAAGTGCTCGCGACTACCGCCGTGCTGCGGTAGCTATCCTTGAGCGCGCAGCCCCGAAGCGCTGCCGCCTCAAATCGGCCGGAGCCCGAAAGAGCTCCGCGTCTCGGTGCGGACCCCACGCCGCACCGCCACCCGAAGTGGCCGGCTTCGCGTATAGGCCGTGCGCACCACTCTAGCCGCCTCGCCCACCGGCCACGGGCTCGCGCCGCCGCGCCGCGAGCTCTAGAGCTCGCCGCCATCGCTCGGGCGCACCGCGCGCGAGCACGCCACCGTCCGGCCGCAGCGCGCGCGTCGCCCGGCCACGCGCCGCGCCCGGCCTCGGGCCGCTAGCGCGCTACCGGGCGCGGGCCTGCGCGCGCCGCCGGATGCCGAGACCAACGCGCGACGCGCCGCCATAAGTCGGCTCCCGCGCCCCGCGCGCACGGCCTCGCGGCCGGCGCGGTACCGGATCCCGCCCGGGATCGCCGCGGGCTCCCGCCTCCTTGCGCGCGCGCGTCTCTTGTGCGACCACCGCCGAACGCGGCCGGCTCCACCCACCCCGCGCGCCGCCTCCGGAACGGATAAGGGAGCGTGGCTCCGTTGCGGCGTGAGCCGCTTGTGATTGCGGATGAGTGGCTAGGGTTAAACCCTAGTTAAACCCTAGCGCGCGGGCCGGCAGCTTTGGCCCGAAGGCCATCGCTCGATGGGCCTTTGGCCCATAGAGAAAAAAAAATGATGAAGCCGACGGGCCCTCGGCCCATAAATCAAACCGGCCGCGAGCCCGGTCGCGTTACCACATGCGCGCGAAAAGAAAAATAAATAAATAAATAAATAAATAGGAACCGACCAGGCCGAATACCGGTTGATGCAATTTTGCATTTTAATCCCTGGAGTTTGGTTAAATCGTGGAATTAATTTTCCTGGATTTTGGAAATTTGCGATTAAACCCCGAAGTGTTTAATTGCGGTATTTTCACGTCTAACCTTGCTTTTGCCGGTATTAATGCAAATATTATTTTATACTCACTAACATGCAGGGAATGTTTCGGGAATATTCATGACCCGCATAATTGCAATATATACATGCATTATTACCCGAAGTAAATTGCATGATATTGCATGCATGTCGGACATTGCAAAGAGGGAATTCACCCAGCTCGCCTTGGATGGCAAGCAACTACCTCACCTGGACTCAAGATATTGTCATTAACCCGAGATCCATGAGCCTCGGTCATACCATTGCCAAGCCCGAAGCTAGTAAGGAAAAGGTCGTGGTCGATGACGCTGACGAGTGCAAAGGTTTTGCATTTTCTCGCGTCATCACATACACCCGGACTTGGAAATGGAATATATGACCGAGGAGGATCCACGAGTTCTATCGGAATCCTCGAAGGATCGCTTTGACCAACAACGAGCCATTGCACTCCCACGAGCTCGGAATGATCTGGATTACCCTACGCTTCCAAGACACGCTTCCAAGACTATAAGTCCGTGGCGCGTATAACTCTGCCATTCATCGAATCGTCTCAATGTTGCGTCTCTCGTGGCCGGCAGATCACGTACGCCGAGATGATCGAGAAAACCCCGAACACCTTCCACCCGGCAACATTGTTCCGCAACAACGATGCATGTGTCGAAATATACGAGATATTCTCAGCTCGCTCGGACCTCGTTAGTTGCGAGCAACAGCGAACGAGGTTCTCATGCAAGAACCATTCTGCTCGACCCACCGGGTCGATGGGTGTGCCCGAGACACACGCTAATGTTGCCGGAGTTCGATGGCCCGAAACATGGCCATAAGAAATGGAAGGGTAGGAAGGGTGGCATGTTTAAGGGCAGAGGAAAGGGTAAGCCCCGAGATAAAGGTGACAAGAAGGTCACAGGTGAATCATCCGGGGGAGTAAAAATGCATGCTATAGATGCGGACGTTCGGGACATTGGTCTCAGTAATCGTCGCGTCCCCGGACACCTGATTGACGCTCGTCGCCGTTCTTCCGAAGTAAGAACGAGGGCGGGCTCGAGTCCCACTTCACCACCGAGCTCGAAGCTCACGCCAATGACATGGTCATTGTTGCCAATGCGAGTGGTGAAAACGTCCGAAAGGACGATAGCGGGGACGACCTTCTTGATGATGACTTTGACATATTCGGGGACCTCGAGTAATCCCCTCCATGTCAAGTGCAATGTTCCGCATGTCTGTCGGTTACTGATCCGAAGTACTGTAATAAAGCTCTCGAAGAGCTCGTGGTTCCCGAAGAACCACGGTTATGAGTCGTGCTCCTGAAGAGCACACGGTTCTCGAAGAACCGTAGTTGTAAATAGTGCTCCCGAAGTAGCACTAGGTCATGAATATGCTCTCGAAGAGCAGCTGTTGTAAAGCCGAAGTCTTTACAAACAGTCTTTCCGCAGTTATTATCATTTTATGCGTTTATATTTCTGCATCTTTATTTATCATGTCCAGGATATTTGATACAGGTTCGGCTAGGTCCCATGGCGGATGAGGAGTGTTGTCTCGTAGACAGCGCAACCACCAATACCATATTGAGAGAAACTAGATATTTCCACACTTTAACCAAGAAGTCCGGAACATTATGACCATTGCCGGAAGCAATGCTCATATTGTTGGCACCGGAAGTGCCACACTAGTTTTCCCTATGGGTACGCGGATACTTGTGAGGATTGCTATCCTCTATCCAGAATCCAAGCGTACCCTTGTGAGCTTTAAAGATATCCGGGCAAACGGTTTCGACCTAGAAACCGAGACCGAGCATGGTATTGAATACCTGCTCATCACAAAATTTGATGAATATCAAAAGCATGTGGTTGAAAAACTCCCTTCATCGCTATCGGGTTTGTACCGTACGTACATTAAACCCGCCGAGGAATATGTTGCGATGAAGACAATATTCCGTGACCCGGATGTCTTTAAGATATGGCATGAAAGGTTGGGTCACCCTGGGTTGGGGATGATGAGAAGAATCATCAATAATTCTGCCGGCCATAAAATTGAGCCAAAGAACTTCCCGAATCTCGAAGAATTCATTTGCACGGCTTGTGCAAAGGGGAAGTTGATCACTAGGCCATCCCTCCCGAAGATTAGGGATGGGTCACCTGTTTTCCTGCAAAGGATACAGGGGGACATTTGTGGACCTATTCAGCCCCTCTCGGGACCGTTCGGGTATTTCATGGTACCGATTGATGCTTCTACCGGATGGAGTCATGTGGACCTTCCGTCCACAAGGAATCATGTCTTCTCCAAGCTCATTGCTCAAATCATCGGATTAAAGGCAAGTTTCCCGATAACCACATACGATCCATTCGTATGGATAATGTCTGGTGAGTTCGAGTCGAAAGCCTTTGATGATTATTGCATGGCTATGGGTATTAAGGTAGAGCATTCAGTACCACATGTCCACACTCAAAATGGCCTAGCTGAATCCTTGATTAAAAGGATAAAGTGGATTGCTCGTCCATCGTTGCGGAATTGTCGTACGCCAACCAGCTGTTGGGGCCATGCGAGTTCGCATGCAGCAAGCACTGATCCAACTCAGAGCCAACCGCATATAATGAGACATCCCCCTTGCAGCTAGTGCGTGGGAAAGTACCAAGTATTTCCCATCTGCGAAAATTCGGTCGTGCAAGTATATGTGCCGATACCACCTCCTCAGACGTACCTCAATGGGACCCCACCGGAAGTTGGGGATATATCTTGGTTATGAGACTTCGTCCATAATCAAATTCCTAGAGCCTATGACTGGGGATCTTCATACGGCTCGGTACGCCGATTGCATATTTGATGACGACAATTT
Source organism: Chloris gayana (assembly GCA_031894775.1). Taxonomy (NCBI): domain Eukaryota; kingdom Viridiplantae; phylum Streptophyta; class Magnoliopsida; order Poales; family Poaceae; genus Chloris; species Chloris gayana. The sequence goes on along the minus strand of JAUNZO010003603.1, from coordinate 968,667 downwards.
CCCAACGATTAGGGGAGACCGGCATCCCGAAGAATGCCGGAAAATTGAATGGAATGCAAGCTGGGATGCAGTCCTTAGACCCACGCACTAGTGAGCCTGAACCGGAAGTTCGGCGCATTATAAATTTGCAAAATCTTGTAAATAAGCTGCCGGATGCCTTCACCGATCACAAGGGAGTGACAAGGTCGCATATACCCGCAGTAAATGCGTCGGAGAGAGTGCGGATAGCCCTAAAGGCTATCGACTGCAGTGCTCGGGACAAAGCCCCACGGAGACGTCCGCGGAGGCACGACCGCGAGCCACTTGTCTCACTCCAGGATTTAGTTGAAGAAGCTCAACCCGAAGTTGAGAATGTCCCCGAAGGACACCGTCCCGAAGATGGAGCCCTCGAAGAGGCGACCCAACCTCGAAGTTGGGATGGTCCTCGAAGGACCCCATCCCGAAGATGGAAATCCCGAGTGCATCGCGCGCGCTTAAACGCACCGGAAAATCGGAACACCCTAGCCCCGTCGTTCGGGAAATCACGACGAGCTAGAGGATATGGATGAGATCTCCACAAATTATGTGCACACGGGAGAGTTATTTAACGAGAAAGACCATCATTGTGAATGTGAACTTTGCCTCAAAGATTGCTTGCTCAATGGATCCGGATCCGGAACCAAAGTCCATGGCGAGTGCCGAAGGCGCTCGATTGGGATAAATGAAAAGCAGCAATCGAGGCGAGTTGCGCTCGCTTTATAAAGAAGAGTGTTTGGACCTGCAGTCCCAACACCCCCAAAGGTCATCCCGTGGGATGCAAATAGGTGTTCCTCCGAAGAGGAACGAAAACAATGAGGTGGTAAGATATAAAGCGAGGCTGGTGGCACAAGTGTTCACGCAGAGACCCGACATCGATTATGATGAAACATACTCTCCCGTCATGAGTGGGATCACGTTCCGATATTTGATATCTATGGCAGCTAATCTAAATCTCAATATGCGGTTGATGGATGTCGTGACCACATACTTGTATGGGTCACCGGATTCGGAGATTTATATGCGAGTCCCTGAAGGACTCAAGATCCCTGGTCCGAATCCAAATCGCAACATGTATAGTGTGCGCCTGCAGCGTGCACTATATGGGTTGAAACAATCCGGAAGGATGTGGTTCAACCGTTTGAGTAACTATCTCTCGAAGAGAGGTTACACAAACAATGATGATTGCCCCTGTGTGTTCATAAAGAAATCCCGAGTGGATTTTGCATCATCTCCGTCTATGTCGATGATTTGAATATCATTGGCACCACAGGAGACATTGAGGAAGCCATGGCTTACCTCAAGACGGAGTTTGAGATGAATGACTTGGGTAAAACCAAGTTCCGCTTGGGCCTGCAGCTCGAGCACCTCCTTGGGGGAGTGTTTGTGCACCAGTCTACTTACACAAAGAGGGTACTTGAAAAGTTTAATATGGGCAAGTGCCACCCTCTCGAGAACCTCCATGGTGGTCCGTTCACTTGACGTGAAAAAGGACCCGTTCGGACCCAAAGGGGAGAATGAGGAAATACTGGGACCCGAAGTTCCCTACTTGAGCGCCATTAGAGCACTTATGTACCTTGCGAATTGCACGAGGCCTAATATTGCATTCGCGGTCAATATGTTGGCCGTGTACGAGTGCTGCCCCAACCAGAAGGCATTGGGTTGGCGTCAAGACCATTCTCCAGTACTGCAAGGTACACAGGACCTTGGGTTGTGGTTCCCGAAGAACCAAGATCCGACCATGGTGGGGTATGTGGATGCCGGCTACATGTCCGATCCACATAATGCCGGATCCCGGATCGGTTTCGTGTTTCTCTCGTGGTGGTGCAGCCATTGCTTGGCGGTCTCGTGAAGCGGACCCTGGTTGCCACGTCAACCAACCACTCGGAGATCATTGCACTCCGTGAGGCCACACGAGAGTGTGCCCGGGTCGAGACGGATGGTTGGCCACATCCGGAAGTCATGTGCCTTGGACACCGTCGGTGCCCCCATCGTTATCTATGAGGATAACGCCGCTTGTGTTGCGCAGATGCATATGGGCTATGTGAAGAGCAATTACACGAAGCATATTGCTCCAAAATTCTTCTACCGCCATGAGCTCCGGAAGAGCGGAGAAATTAATATCCTCGCAAACTAAGTCATGTGAAAATCTTGCAGATTTATTCACAAAGTCTCTGCCAACATCTAGCTTCTATAGATGCGTTCGGAAATTGGCATGAGACGACTTAGAGAGTTGCAAGGATCGGGGGAGAATGAGATCATGATCCCGAAGATCACTAAAAGGATTAGCCCATACCCGTGATCCCGAAGATCATGGGAGTGATCCTGCAGATCACTTGCGTAGTCTTGAAGACTATCGGATTCCGACAACCAACTCGTTGTACTCTTTTTCCCTTGGTGAGTTTTTCCCACCGGGTTTTCTCACGCAAGGTTTGTAACGAGGCAACAGGTGCAACACAGCTTGCGCGTGCTATGTACTCTTTTCTCCTGCCATTTTTCCTACTGGGTTTTTGGATGAGTTTTTAACGAGGCATGGGCATGACGCGATAATTCGCCCAAGGGGAGTGTTGTGAAACCACGGTGGTAAACTGGATTTTTCCGGAAATGACCGTGTTTCTTTGTGGGCGAATTAATGGACAATTATGGAGAGGCGGTTGGTGGTTGGGAAAGATCCCAAGCAGCCGGTGCTGCTGACCTTCCCCTCCTGCTATAAATAGAAGCGGATAACGCCGGGTGGAGGTGCGCTCCCGGTTGTAACTATCCCCGAGAAATAACAAAGCTTCTAGTTCCGCCCCTATTTCCCGTGTGTTCTTCCACCGTGATTTATTTGTGTGCATCGGTGAGTGATTCCTAGGCTGATTCGGTTGTTTTACAACATATATCATGAATTAGTGGTGATTAGAAAGGAAATAATGAACAATTATACTTGTAGTGCTCATTACATGTCATGAATGAATACATAAATGTGTCATAAAGTTTGTGACACCACTCTGTAAACTTTTAAATCCTCAGCCGTCTTAGAAATTCCTGTATGAACATAGGAATATTCTGTTTGCATTGATTAATCTCACACTCGAGTAGATGTATCAAAAATTCAGCCCTCAACGTATTTCCATCCTGCACATGTTGTATTATGAACCGTGGTCAAAACATTATTTTTGGCATAATTATAATTATAAAAAAATACGCTACCAAATGACGACTACTCACTGTGTAAGTTAGTGATAAGTTTACATCACCACAATGATGCATGAATTTCATAACAAAATAGCTTGTGAGACACCTACAAGAAAAATATATAAATTATTATTGTCATATGTATGTAGGTCAACTAATGTGAATTAAGTTGTATTGAGATAGATAGATACCAATCTTCTGTTTTGGGAACACATGGTGGTAATACTCGACGCTAGACATAGATATCGTCATTCAAGTTCGGTTTGAGATTTTCCATGACGAGGTGTAGATGATTAGTGATATAATGCAAATTGTGAGAATAGTATATAGCTGAATGAAGACCCTGGAAGGAAGTTGGTATGTGCTCTGGGTCCAATATAGTGACACTTCTAGCCTCAATGTCAATTACGAACAATTTGAAGTGACCATAATGATAGTGTGGAAGTAGAATCTGCAAATATTTTTCTATATATAAGAAAAAACATTATCAAAAGACAATAACTAACAAAGGGACATTCACTTACAATGGTAGATTTTGACACATCATAAGACAATTCAGTCCAACATTCAAACAAATCTTTCAACCGTTGGACATCGAGGTTGGGACGGTGACGTGGGTCTTGGCCAAAATCAGTAATTCCCTGCTTTGTTAAAAATATAATGAATATATTATTGAATTCAACATGAGGAAATGAAATTTTTTTAGAGACTTACACAAAATTGCAGATCAAGGAAATGGAATTTTGTTTCAAATGTATCATTATACCACAAGACCTCATCGCTGCATGCCCACATACGAACAGCCAGCTTGAAGGAATCAATATCCATTGGAATATGAACATTAAGTATTTCTTGAAGTTTACTAAGAGACTGGTTGTGTGCAGTTGTCCCGGCCGTTCAGTGCGCTGTAACATAGCATGTCAAGACATTTAATTAATATATTGGTTTTCTGATTTTTTTTATTTTAAAATATTTAACAGGAGACGATAATAATTTACCTTGGACAGGAATACCGTAATATGGTCTTTGATAATAGTCACGGATATAGTTATCATTTCTATGTAGCCAATCGGATGGATCATCCGGATCGATATTTTCCTTACATGGAATTGGAGATGATTGGTAGACCATTGAAGCCGCAGTTCCTAGCGAAGAATGTCCTATGAAACATGAAATGCATGAGATTGTGAAAACATGGGTCCACAAATGAAGTGTGATATGAATCAAATGAAAATATATGAATAGAATTACCGATCGTGGGGTTTGATGGTGGACCACCAAATGGGCTGGCATTGGATGATCCAGCACTCGACCTCTGGTATTTTTGTTGAGTTCCTATATTATCTCCTTCCTGTTGAGTGTTCATCATAGCATGACGCTTCATTACCATCTCTCGTCCACGTTGTTGTGCAAGTGCAACACTCGTCAACACGGAATTGTTACTTGCCGGACCCGGATGATAAGCAAATATATATTCAAGTATATGACAAATAAATTTGGTATGCAAAATTATGACATCAGTACAAAAAATCATACCATATGCATTATCAGGCACCTCGCTTGCTTCGACCTTTTTCCTTGCACGATATTCTCGCATATACTTGGCCCTCTTCTCTTTCCTTCGATCCTCTTCACTTCTTGGTATGCACTCATCGTCTAGAAGTAGTGATTGATTTGTTGTTAGGATCAGTGGGTAATAGGGATAATTATAATGCTTTAGATGCCCGTGTCGGAAAGTTTTACATATAAAAGCACATAGATATTGGTCATATGAGCAAACCACCTTGGATCTTGTTAGTTAATTCTCTGAATGGGGTGCGATTTTCTTTTGGTGTGCTCATTCCTCTGTGGTTGATGCTTGTCGGGTACAATAGTGTACAATTATCCTGTACAAATTGAGCCCAATCATAGCTGTACCGAGAACAATACAAAATAATGCAAAAAATCACTTCATGCAAAAATCAAATAATGATGGTCAGGTCTCAGTGGTGGAGGATCATGGTGGTTATGAATACACGTTTAATGGAAACACATATTAACAAGGAACACATGTGTACAATGCTCGTGCTAACGGCACGACGATATAGATATAGGGATATTCTATTTACATTGGTTACTCTCGTACTTCAGTAGCTCTATCAAAAATGTAGTCCATATTGAATTTTCATGACAAGTGAAAGTTACTGGCAAGTTTTTGGAATACATCATAATATCATGGACTATGGCCAAAGTATTATTTATCATGGACTATAGTCAAAGTATTATTTTTTGAATAATGTTGAACAAATATGTAAACATATAACATTACTCACAGTGGAAGTTACTCGACAAGTTTACATCACCACAGTTACATATGAAATTAATAACCAAAATATGAAATATTATTGTCACATTCTGAGGCCAACAATATGTACCTAAGATGTTATATAGATATATAGATGTCGGTCTTTTGTTTTTGGAACGCATGGTGACAATATGGGATGCTAAACATAGATAAGTTGGGATTGACTATTTTCATGGTGAGATACAGATAATTGATAATTATTATTTAATAATGTAATTTGCCCGAGTAGTACGGTACAACATAGTGACACTTGTAGCCTTCATGTCAGTAGAGTGTGGCATTCGAATAATGTATGATCAGAAGATAAGAAATACTGATGATGGAGAACGGCGCCGCGGTGGTGGAGAACGAACACAGTAGACGCTCGCTTTTCCTGACTTTCGCGCTCGGAGCCGGTGGCCGTTGAGGAGCCGAGCGACGTCGACGCCGCAAGCAAGCAGGCTGTTGTTCGCGGCGGTGGAGAATGAACACAGTAGTCGCGCGCTTTTGCTACCTCTCGCGCTCGGAGCTGGTGGGCGTTGTGGAGCCGAACGATGTCGACGTCGCAAGAAAGCAGCCTGTTGTTTGCTCTCGCTTCCTTTTCGCTCGGCTCCTGTCTCGTTGGTTTGCCCACAGAGTCGCGAAGGCCGACGACGTCGAGGACGACCGGCGCGAGGCGCGGAGGCTCCGGCGTCTCGCTCTCCACCTCATGAGTGTTTTTTTTATTTGCACAGTAAAATCTCTACCTAGTCTAAGATTTGCAATCTTCAATATCCCCTTCTCCTTGTCAACCAGCAGGTTTTGTGGCTTTAAATCCCTACAAAATAATGATGAGCCACATTAGTGATGATTGCAAAGCAGTATTGCATACTTGTATTTGTATTATAAGCCCAGCAATATAAATCATGGAAAGGAAATCTAACCGGTGAAGAACACCATGGCTATGGCAGTGTGCAACTCCTTTGCATAACTGAAACAAGAAATTATAGGAGGAAGTAAAGAAAGTACATCAGCCTGAATTTCAAAAGAAACCAATATCTACAGGGGATATTACTGCAATTACTGAGTAATGATCATCAATTGACTACTGATGGAAACATCTACATTTGTTACGGTCTCGTTGGTTTGCCCACAGAGGTGCGGAGGCCGACGGCGACGAGGACCACCGGTGCGACGACGCGGAGGCCGACGGCGACGATGACGAACGGCACGAGGCGCGGAGGCCGACGGAGACGACGTTCACCGGCACGAGGCGCGGAGGCCGACGGCGACGATGACGACCGACGCGAGACGCGGAGGCCGACGGCCACGAGGACCACCGGTGCGACGATGACGACCGATGCGAGGCGCGGAGGCCGACGGCGACGACGATGAACGGCGTGAGGCACGGAGGTCGACGGCGACGACAGCCACCGGTGCGAGGCACGGAGGCCGACGGCGACGACGACGACCGGCGCGAGGCGCGGAGGCCGAGGGCAGTCAAGGCTCTCGGGCGGCGCGTATGGCAGTTGTTCTTCGATCGGCCGCTCTCGGGGCGACATGTATGGCAGTTGTTCGTACTTTTCTTTTTTTCGATCTGATGGGGGTACGGTCGTCCTGGCAATCGGTTTTTTTTTCAGATTTAGATCCGATTCAATCTACGGTGGTGGTTTCCGATTCTCGATCCTGGCCATTGATTTTAATGTAGCCTTGTATTAACCTTTAGATATGTAACACTATGACTCGTGAATTTAAGGGTGGGTGATGGGTGAAGATATGGTATGTAAGGAGGAAAGCCATTCATGGTGAAATATTCCAGAGCCGGATGTCAGCTCACTGTTTTATTGACGATAGATTTATATCTGAATTAGACCTTTCTATTTTCAAAGCAGCGAGTATGGCGACGCACGGTAATCAAGGATGTTCAGCCAGGTGGATTCCTCCCCGAAAGACCTAATGAAAATAAACGTTGATGCAGGCCTAGCTAAGAATTCAGGGAAGGCTACAACCGCGGTTGTAGTGCGTGATGAATATGGTCGGTTTAAAGGGGCATCAGTCCTTGCCGTTGAAGGGATTGTTGACCCGGAGGCCATGGAGGCAGTGGCCTGTAGAGAAGGTCTCGCATTGGCTAGCGATCTCATGATTCAGAGATTTGGATTGGCGAGTGATTGCTCCAACGTAATCAGAAGCTTGACGCGAGTTTACTTGGGTAGGTACGGGCACGTTGTCCAGGAAATTCTGGAGAGAAGAAAGGAATTCTCTCAGATAGAGTTGGTCCATGAGCGACGACAATATAATGCCGACGCCCATCATCTAGCTAGAAGTTCAATAAACTTAGCAGGAGGTAGGCATGTCTACCTGCTGTCACCGCCCGAGGGCATTGTAATTCATACTGTATACCCCTGCTGTCTGAATAAAGAGTAGCGGTTTGTCTAATAAAAAAACGTATCTACCCCTACTCAAGTGGTAAGACACTTCCCTCTCATTCAACAAGTGCAGGTTGATTCACCCACCTCCTTAGATTGTTTACTTCTTTATTTTCGATTTATGAACTAATGGGTCGCATATTCTATTTCGTGCCGTCATTATAGTGGGCTAAACGGGCCGACCTGACATGCTTAATGTATTTATGTTGTGGTGTCGCCTTGGCCCGTGGACTGACATGGCACGACACAATATTGATTTGAAATTGTGTCGTGTCGGACCGACCGAAATTAAATGAGTCGTGCTTTCATAAGCCTGGATGGTGCCATGTCAAGCAACACGTTTGGCAACTTGTAGACATGTACTTATATTCTTCGTGTTTAGCCATCTCGAGCCACCACCATCTTCAATCAAACGGCTGCAGAAGCATATCACACATTTCATTCACAATCGATTCATGTCTCATCATCCTCTTAGTGTAAGTCGATTTTCTAGAGGGAAGCACATAAACAACGACTAGCATCTAAAACATCTCATTATACCGACTAAAACAACTCATCTCCCTGCTTTCAAAAGTCATTTTTCTAGACGAACATTTCATTATACCGACTAAAACAACTCATCTCCCTGCTTTCAAAAGTCGATTTTCTAGAAGAGGGAAGCACGGAAACAAAGAGAAGGAGGAATGCACCAGCGGCGTCAAAATGATGCATTAAAAACACAATGATTTTTTAGATAATCTTAATCTTCTTTAAAAAATAAGACAAAATTACCTGAATTCATTGTATCTTTGTTAGTATTTTTCTTAGGGTCAGGTTATATTTAAAATTCTAAATTAAATTCCAAATAAAATAAATGGTTCCAGGTTATATTTCTATGTTAAGGAGTAGAAGCGAGCGATATCACAGCATCAGATTAAAGGAAGCTCGACTGATTCTTCTGGGAGGACGTATGAACAGAAGAGGTGTTACAAAGTACTGAACCCCCAACACTTCCAGTTCATTCATCACATTCAACCAATTCGTGGCCGCATTACCAGTAGCAGAGAGCAGATGCGCTCGGCAGACTAACAGAAGCTCACATCCCGTTCCATTTGGAATGCCAGCCAGTACGGGATCTCATCCACGCAACAGCTACTACTAAGCCAATCCCACTTGACAGCAAAAAGAATTCCTCCTAACTCCTCAGATGACGGACTGCGTTGCCTAGCGCACTACAACCGATTACTAATGAATGCCTACAACAGAAGGGCGGTCGAGAGCAGCAGCGCGCTGACGACAGTGCGGACGAACGTGGAGACGTCGCCGATCGCCCGGTGCGCGCCGGAATCCGCCGTGGAGTTGGACGACGGTGCCAGGGAAGTGCCGTTCACTAACGCCGACCCGTTCTTTCCGGAGTACACACATGATCCATGGCCTGCACGCCAAAAAATCAGTGAGCCATCCCTATGCGAGATTGCAAATAATTTATAGCGAATGACAAGACGGACGAACAATGAACGCGGGCTTGATCTTACTTGGGTCGGTGGTGGTGACCGCTGCAACGCCGCTGAAGTAGCAAGTCCCGGACGCCATCCCCATGCCGTGGTAGTAGGCGTTGAAGGCGTAGGTGGCATGCGCCTCGACGGTGTCCGGCTCGTAGCACGGCTGGCCCTGCATGAGCACGGAGCAGTCCACCTTCCCGGGCCCGCACGCCCAGTCCAGCGCCGCCTGCAGCATCTTGGGGTCCGCCCCGTCCCTCGCCACGCAGTAGGTCTGGTTGGTGGTGTCGTTGGCGAGCACCTGCCCGGACCCGGTCAGGTGCAGCGTGTACGCCGGCACGCCGTTCATGTCGAACAGTCCCCAGTACTTCTCGGAGGTGGCGCCCGGGCGGGTGTCCTCGTCGTAGAGCTCGTAGATGTAGGTGGGCACGGCGACGCCGGGGTGCTTGGGCGTCCCGGTGCTGTTCATGACGTGGCGGATGAGGTTGCTGTTGTAGGTGTTGGCGTTGTCGGCGGTGGCGTCGGGCTCGGAGGCCGGGTCGCCCTTGTGCGGCCAGCCGGTCTCGGTGACCATGACCGGGACGTTGGTGACGTTGAGGTAGGCCATGGCGAAGTAGGCGGCGTCGACGACGGCGTCGAAGACGTTGGTGTAGTGCAGCAGCGTGTTGGCGTCGACGGCCTCCTTGTTGGGCGGCAGCGGGCGGAAGAGCGCGTAGTCGAGCGGGATGACGCCGTTGGAGCGCATGTAGTCGTAGTAGGGGTAGACGTTGAGCATGAGCGGCGACCCCGTGGACTGCAGGAACTTGAGCATCGGCACCAGCACGCTGTCCAGCGACCGGTTGAAGAAGGCCTGCGACGGCGGGAACGAGTCCAGGATGATGGACGACGAGTGCGGCGTCGACACCTTGATGTACCGGTCCAGCGCCGCCGCCACCAGCGCGTTCTGCAGGTACCGCATGGCCGGCATGATCAGCGGCGCCGCGTTCGGGAGCGTCGACAGCACCTCCGACCCCACGGCGATGGCCGTGATGTTCACGCCCGGGAAGTGCGCCGCCACGTTGCGGGCCACCCAGTTGGCCGCCGTCGCGTTCGAGTTGCCGATGCCCAGCAGCTGCTCGTTGGGCACCGACACGATCACGCGGATGCCCGTGTTGGACAGCGCCGCCAGCATGGCCGGGTCCGCGTCGTACAGCCGGATGTGCCGGATGTTCTGGGACCGGAGCAGCGTCGTGATCTGCGACGGGGCAGGGACCGACGACATCGCCGTGCCGATGTTCACGCCGATGTAAGCATCTGCGCGCATTGGTCAACAAATTTTATTTACTTATCCTTTGCTTCGATTTGATTACAACAAGCTACTACTACTAGTAGTAGACAAGAAGTGCATCATAAGGCAGGAATCTAGTAGGAACACATTCTTTCGAGCAAAGTGGTTGAACAAAATATAAGAAAACAACAAGGGACAAAATGCAGCATATCAGTTTTCCAATTGAAAAATGCGAAATCGAGATTTCGGAGAGGACGCCCAGCTAGCTGTAAAGCGCAGGACATGGCAACTTGGCACGGAGAAAGGCGTTGGAAACAGCAGCCACCACCATGACACCACCATGCGCGCCACCCACACAAAATCCCGAGCACCCCTCTCTGCTGCAGCCTGCGCACACCCACTGCACTTGCACAGACGACGATGGCCATTTCACCGGGCAACCGCGGCAGAGGTGTGACTTGCCAAAGAGGACCCCGCACGGTCAGATAAGACACTGCCAGGTGGTCCCAGAAACGACAGTCAAACGTTGCACTGCGCACCGCGACACTGTAATACTGACGCACTGTAGAGCGCGCAGGACAATCAGCAGGTGATCCGTGATACTGTAATCATCACTGCGTCATTAACACCCAGCCCAGCCCATGATTAACATCGGCTCCAGCCACACAGCACTGGTGGTCAAAGGAGAGACTGCGACCAGTTACCATAGTGATTACTCCCACTAAGGAACAACACCCAGACTCACTGACGAAGCTTTGAGAAATCTTTGACAGGCCATTTGCGTCTGCCCGGTGCTGCATGTGGTAGTACTGCGTACTACTAAACCACTAATGTGATATCAATGCGACAATGGCAACATGCGGAAAAGACGCGGCACAAGGGCAGACAGGTGGGGCCCGTAAAGCCTGGGGGAGCCGTTGAGCAATCTCGGAGCTAGCCCCTCTTTAGGCCTAAACTTATTATGCACAAAGCGATCAGAGATTCATGCCCAGCTGTTTGCAAACTTTTCGTGTGGAAAGCCGGATTATTAAACCGGGTGCAAACTACGTAGGTTACCGGCCAAGTATATACTACTAGTACAAGCAGTATTCTTTCCCTAGGCCACAAGCAAACCCCGTTCCAATCCGGCTAAAAGAAACACCGGTTTGATAATGACAGTGGATGTTCCTACCAACGTGCATAAACCCATATAAAAACTGGCGCACGTGAAGGGAGCAACGGACGAGCAGTGGAGAGCGTGGGGAAACACGGAGAAGGAAGGAATCCCAGGGAGGACAAGCAGAGAACAGGGGCGAGGATGATGCCCAGTCAAATCCAAGCCCCGAAAGTTACCTACTAACTGGCAAAAAAACTAATCTCGTGGGCTGTTCTAGTAACTGAACCAGTATTTTACTCGCTAAGTTCCCACGCTTTCGTGTAATCAAGTGCTTAGAGCGCGCTAATGACGCAGCTAACCCCAGCGGGGAAGGTGATACAGCTAGGCCAGACCACAAGGCGACAAACTCAATCTGAACCGAAAGGGACGCCACTTCACTCCGTCGACAAGACTTAATCACGACGAGCCAGCCAGGATTCCGGCGACAAAAATCTACTGGGCGCGGTGGCGATTAGCAAATGAGGGATCGATCCATGCATCCAGAACGAAGAACGGCATTCAAAAGGGCAGAACATGTCAGAAGAAAGAGCGAGAGGGGGCCTCACCATCTTCGCCGCGAACCGATGCTGCCGCCAGCAGCAGGAGGAGGATGGAGGCGGGGAAGAACAGCTTCTTCATGTCGCCGGAGAGAACCCGCAGCGACCACGCTCTGTTTGGCCTCCCGGTCCCGTCAATCTTTATCTCTCTTGGCCTTCTCGTCCTCTGCCAACGGGTGCGGAGCGAAAGCACCGACCAACTTTACTGCAACCTCCAAACTGCAGGAACGAGGATACGACGGAAAAGAATGCCAAGAAGAGCAAGCCAAGAAGTGGAAGGGGGGAAGAAGAGGAGGAGATGGAAAGGAGGTGGAGAAGACAGAAGAGAGGCTGGGATGTGGGCAAGTTGGGGTTATAAATATGAGAGTTCAGGAAAGGAGGGTCTTTTTGTAAAAGAGAGAGGCCGGGGCCCAATGGGAGGGAGGGCAGGCCCATTTCCTCAGGGGTGTCGAGAGACTCCCCCAGATCGCCATACGTACACCACTCAGAATTCTACGGTAACTGACAGGTGAGCCCGTGCGGTAACCGGTCCACCGGTCATCGGAAAGGCTCCCTCTTCGGGAGCATGCAGGGGTAGCACGGATCACGTGGCGCATGTCAGGCGTCCAACGGCTGCGATGCGTTCTCGAGGGAGCCACGAGGCGGTGGAGATTGTTTGCTGTTGGCGCACCCGTCCAGCTCGGACCAGGCGTCCCTATTTACTCTGAGAAGCGGACCATCGAAACACATTGACCCACAAGTCAGTGAGATTAACTCGTAATGTAAGGTCGGCCTTGCCAGGCCTGGGACGCAGCGGGCGTGGGCTTGGGACAACGGGAAAGAAACGAACAAACCCCAAGAAAGCTCGCGTACGTCCACCGACTTGTGGGCCGGGAACCCTGCCCCACACGTCAAGCACAGAGCAGAGGGCCCGAGAGCATCGGCGCATGGCGACAGTGCCCCACAGATGGGTCCGGGCACACCTTCCGAGGACGGGAAGCGTGGGACCCGCGCCCGCCTGACGTGGCTGGGCAACGGTCAAATTTTGCGAGCGCTCGAACCGCCTTTCGCCCGCGTGGACGGGTTGGGTCGGGAATGGTTGGTGCTCGTGGCGATGATGCTTCCTGCTGCGTCTTACGGCAAGGCTGCTTCGGCTTTCGCGGACCTAACGGTCATCTTCGCAGGCGGTGCCGTGTTGCCGAGACGCCTCGGCCGCACCACGCACGCCGTACGTACGAGCGACTATGCACTATGCACTGCTGCGCTTTTGGGGTTTCGGTTTTGAATGCTGGTACTGTAGATGGCAGCTTCTCCGCATGGGCATGGCTTGAGGCATTGCTCGATCTGCATCCCTTTGTCCAATTTCGGATGGCAGAATGGATAAAGTGATGATTTTGACCTCTTAACAGTGGTGGTTTCTTGCTCTCTACTGTTATACTCCGGTGAGGTTTGGAAAATGCAGGTGTTATACGATGGAGTGTGACATCAGTCAAGAATCAAGATAGCTGGTACCGGAAGGAAATCCTCTACGATATTGTCCATTTATTTATTAGTACCGATTGTTCTAGATCTACTTTTGTTAGTGGTATACTCTATCCTTTACTAAATTACTGTCGTTATTGGCTTTTCGTATTGTTTGACCATTCGTTTTATTTTAAAAAAATCAAATACAAAAAGTTATATGATATATTTCAAGTCTTTTTAATGATAAAACACATTCCAACAAAATATATGATATTTCTTAAACTTTTTATGAATAAAACAAATAGTCAAATATAATAAAAAGTCGATGACTGACAACAATTTAGTAAGAAAGCAGTATGTGCAAGCATTGTCGAAGATTATGTCTCACAGACACAGTTGAAATACTTCTCTAGCGAGTGTGAGTATCCTTTTCGTTGTCACGGTTTAAAAGTATTTTAAGGGTGTGTTCGTTTCCAGGTATATAATTTTTAGAGGGTCAAATCAAAGAGAATTTTATCATTTTAGAGTACTAAATAAAGTCTAATTTCGAAACTAATTGTAGACCCCCTATCTAATTCACGAGACGAATCCAACGAGGGTAATTATGATGTTATTAAAAGATGTTTACTGTAGCATCACTGTAGCAAAACATAGATTAATTAGAATCATTAGATTCGTCTCACAAATTAGAGGGGGTCGTGACATAGGTTTTGTCATTAAATTAATAAAAGTACTACTAAATAGTAAGATTCTCTTTGATATGATAGGTATAATTTTTAGAGAGCAGGAAACGAACATGGCTATGAAGCGTTGATGAGAAGAGAGGAGACAACAAAGGAGACAGATGAGAACATGAGATGACATGGCATTTTGACACGTACAAAACCCATCGCGCTACATGCGGAATACTTTTTTTCGCATTTTGGCCCATGCATAGTTGTGATACAATAGCCCATCTGCTAATAAGGCCCAAGCTGGCACGCGGACGCAGCAGTTTTCACGGGCTGAACACGTTTGGGACTTTGGGCCAGGCTAAATATCGTTTGTCCGACTGGATCCGCGTTTCTTCCACCGGCGAAATGAAAACCGATCTGGTACGGCACACAGTCTTCTTCACCCAAACCATCTCCATCATCATCCCGCTCAAACCCTAACTGTCGCTCTAATGGCCGCGGGCACTAGCTTGCCTCCTTCCCGCCTCGGCTCCGACCGCGACCCTGAGCGCATCCCCTCTCCGGGCGTCGCCGTGGACAGATTGGCTCGTCAGTACCGAGCGTCGAGGGAGGTCCCTCCCGCGACAGGTGAGCTCATCTCGTACGCCCTTTCTGTTCCAATGTGGCGAAATTTTCTGCAGTTGTGATCTTTAGTTCTGGCGCAGGTGCGAGGCTAACACGGACGCCGATGGAGTTGGACCGCGGGAAGAGGTATTCTTCTAGTACTAGTTTTCCATGTGATTGGTTGAGTCAACATCACGTTTCATGCACATTTTTTCTTCGTCGATACTTCCTTTCCTTCTTCCATTCCTTGCTTTATTTTGTGACGAGTGATGTGAATGAGAATGAAATAGCCGAGCATTTCAATTATCCGAAGCTCAACAAGTGAACATTTGATATCAAAGTATTTTTACTTTTCGAATTGGTATTCCTCCAACAGTCAGTGACTTTTTCCTTTTGACTAAATATCATTATAAAAGATGGTGATCGCTCTAATGGCCGCGGGCGCCAGCTTGCCTCCTTCCCGCCTCGGCACCGACCGCGACCCTGACCACATCCCCCTCTCCGGGCGTCGCCGTCAACCGATTAGCTCCTCAGTACCGCGCACCGAGGGAGGTCCCACCCGCGACAGGTGAGCTCATCTCGTGCGCCCTTTCTGTTCCAATGCGGCAAAATTTTCTGCAGTTGTGATCTTTGGTTCTGGCACAGGTGCGAGGCTAGAGTGGACGCCGATGGAGTTGGACAGCGGCAACAGGTATTCTTATATTAGTTTTTGATGTGATTGATTGAGTCAACATAATGTTTCATGTGCATTTTTCTTCATGGACACTTCCTTCTTCCATTCCTTGCTTTATTCTGTGACGAGTAATGTGAATGAGAATGAAATAGCCGAGCATTTCAATTATCCAAAGGTCAAGAAGTGAGTATTTGATATCAGCAAGTATTTTTACTTTTCGAATTGGCATTCATCCAACAATGCGTGACCTATTCCTTGTATTTCATATGAGGGTGGCTTATTTATTTTCAGAGTTATCAAAGCGATCTTGATTCTATCCCTGAACTGTAGATCCTTGCTTATATTGCCATAAATTCGCCCTGCTTCCTTTTTCCTTTTGCCTAAATATCATTATATGTTAAAATGAGCAATCTATTTGCAGTTGAAGTCCTTTCCTAGAACAATAACCGACGAAATTTCATTCATTTCTTCTGCCACTGTCCAAACCAAATTTTGGTCCCTTGAAAATGTATTTCCTACGCTATCTTTGCAGATTATTCTACACTCGACATCCAATATAAATAGAGTTTTGATTATAATGTGATTTCCTTGGTCCAAAAAGTAATAGCCAACTCACAAAAGTGGGCTGATGTCAGTATCCAAGCCAGCGACCTAAGCCAGGGCTGGTTAGGTAGCTCATGATGCATCACTTGTTCTTCCTGCATGCCAGGTCGAAGATATTAGGCACAGTATCTTTTGAAGCTTGATCATTTGCCCATCATGAGTGCGCCAGAAGGGCGTTGTTTGCCCATCACCAATTGTTATCATATTGTAGGTTTCCAATAGCATCTTGTCAGAAACATCACCAGACACTTCAATTCCAAATTTTGCAATCCATGGTTTGCCATAACCTACCTATTCAAGCCGCAACTACCTGAGCCTAAGATTTCTGTTGAATTTGCTGGGGCCATTTAAAACCAAGGCCACCTAGCTTCTTTGGCTTGCAAACATTGTGCCAATTTACTAAAGAAATATCCACCATTTCAGTCTTCATCCTCCTCCCATATGAACATGTAGAAAAACAAAACAGTGTTCCCATTGACATATTGAATTGTATTCTTTTCCTTTTTGGAGGACAGACAATAGGCCTTTACTTTCCTATTGTGCTTATTGTACTGCAGATTTGGCCAGGACTACCAAGAGGCGTAGAGTTTAATCCCAGTGATTGTGATCTTCTCTGGCATTTAGCTGCAGAAATTGGGAATGGTTTGGCTCATCGCCATCCATTTATCAGCGAGTTCATTGTACCAGTTAATGATGATAAGGGATTTAGTTGCACTCATCCTCAAGATATCCCCGGTATTTATTATCAGAAGTAACTGCCAGGCCTATCTTTTATTGTTTATTATCTGTCACCACTATTTAACTGAAATCTTGCAGGTGTTAGGCTGGATGGGCGTGCATCATACTTCTTCCATAAAAGATCTGATATGTTCTACAACCACCAGAGTGGTAAGAATGTCAGCTGGCAAAAAGTTGGAACCCCTGGATCAATCATCATGGACGGAACTCTGCAAGGTTGCAAGGAGGAGTTTGTCCTATATGCATATGATATTGGTAATAGAAGCCCTCAGCAAACGGATTGGAGATTACATCAGTATCATATCAGAGACAGAGCGAAGGATGAAGGAGAGCTAGTGGTGTCAAAGATATTTCATCAGTCGCAAAATAATCCATGTGAATTCGCTGAGAAAACTCGCCCTCAGTCTGAGCTGGTATCCCCTTTTTACTTCATGACAGTGCTATAGGTTGTCGTATCCCGAGTTCACAAAACCGGTAAAAACCGGCCGGTTATCCCGGTTAACCGGGAAACCGGTCCCGGCCGGCCGGCCGGTTTGACCGATTAGCCGGGAAAACCGTAGCTATTTACTGTAGCTATTCGGTTAACCGACCGGTTTTCTCGGTTCAAAATCGGACCGGTCAATCCGGTTTTGTTAACCTTGGTCGTATCCATGTGAATATGGTTCCGTGATTTTTTTTTCTTGTTGTAATATCCCGTTTTATAAGGATGGGCTGGTACAGTGGTAGAGTAAGAGTCTCTCCACTTGTGTCCTAGGAATCCTGGGTTTGAATCAGCCTCCTTGCATGTGTCCTGGAAATCCTGGGTTTGAATCAGCCTCCTTGCAAAATAAACAAGGGGAAGGCTGGCTAGAAATCGCTTCCCCAGACCCCCACAATTTGTGGGAGTTTTCACCATGGATTTGTCACATGCTCTCCTCAAATCCTCATCTCCTTAGAACTATCAAATATCAAAAGTTTTCAATAATCTGTGCTATAAAAAGAGATGGTTTGTTTGTGTCTTATTCGTTGAGTTCCATGGCTTCTTAACTGCAACCAATAATTTACTTTTTGTATTAAAAAGTTAGGTAGCAAAGGAGTTGCTGTTTTGTTATTATGGTTGACTGATGATTAGTTGTGGACCAGGCCAATTCATCATGGCCTGCCTTTTGTGTATTTTTTTCTTATTATCTCAATGGAAGCCATCTGTTCATTTTCCTTATATGTTACAGTCTCGCAAGGATATTCTCGACTGTGCTGAGATGGACGACATTGATCATATGACTCTGCAAGAGCGTTACAAAATCCTTCTAGCAGAGAAGAGTTCTTGTGATGGTACGGTGGCAGCTGGAAAACATGTAATGGATGTGGGAACTACTGGAACAACTCTGAAAAGGTAGGGTGAGGTTGTATGGATCTATTGTAGTAGGCTATAATTTGGACTATATATTATTAAATCTATTTCTTGCTTCCAGAAATCATGAGGAAGAACCGTACAAGGAAGATATATGTAGCATGTTGCAGGTATTTCCTGACTTATAATGTTCACTGTTATGCATTTTGATATCCACGTTTAGAAGATCTTATGTTTTTAAGTGTTCACGAGTACTTCTCTCATGTTTATGTTCCTCATATAACATCACATTAGCTTTGGATCTATGTACTCCAAATAGACTATCATTTGCTGTTTCTCATGCTGCTTCAATGGCATGTGCTTGTCATCTAATTCCAATCATCAAACTTGACAAGCATTTATTTACAAATTGGTTTAAAATTGGTAATTGGTTGCATTTGGTCCCAAGGTAGTGATCCACCTTTGGTGTATCAAATCTTAATAAATTATTTTGTTCTTTTTTCAATGAATCATGCTTTATAAATTTAGGACTGCTTGTGTGAACAATAATAACTTAACTGCAAGCCTTATAAGAATTTCTAGGTTTTTATGTGCCAAGCCTGTCACAATACCCTTCTCTTTTACCAGGATTTGAGGCCAGCTACATTAAAACAGCAAGGCAGAGTTTTGTTCGTGCAAACGTGCATCTTAGAAAAAAAAAGGAACTTGGCCCAAACGTTTTATAAATTATAATGCATGTTGATTAATTTGAATACATGTTTTCTGGGGGATTTCGATAATTTTTGGAGTTTTCTTTCAATGATCAAGCTTGAGTTTCTTTTCTCTTTTTATTATGAGGAACCTATTCTCCTAAACCATTTAAAATTTCTGCAGAAAATTTCTTCTGCACCTCCTATTGTAGTTAGTATGGATCTTGACAATGGCAAGAGGTCTCTTGGTGAAAATCTATCAGAGACACAAATGTCATCTATGGAATCTTTTGATGCAAGCAATCTAAATCAAAGGCCTTGCAGTTCCAATAATTCTGAGCTCCCTACTACTCAACTGACTGGTGGGGTTGATGACAATCAGTTGGTTGTATTCGAACATGGGGCCTCTTTGGTGAATATAAAATTAGAACCTGAGTTTGAAGGCTGTGAGTTTGACTCATCTGGTTCTCCTCAAGAAACATCTCACCAAGCTTCTGAATATTGTGGCCTGGAGGGTGCTGGTTCTGTTCCAGGACATGTGCCAAAAGACACTGAAAATGAAATATTGGCTCACCTCAGTGATTTTGTAGATAATGCCTCAGATACCTGCAAAAGTATTTCAGCTGAAGCTAGTTCTCAGGATAAGAATACTCATGGTGAATGCTCAGTACCATCTTTGGGAATAAAAAGTGAACTGACTGAGGTTGACTTACTTGGCTTGTGTGAGAACATCTCTATACATAATACAGAGCATAATGTTGGGAAAACTCGTACCCAAATGCTAGACCATGATGGTAGCATTGCTTTCCGTTCTCATCAACAGAAAAAAGGAAAACAGCAAGGTATGCAACATGAGTGGCTTGTTTCGTATTTACTGTATGTTCACACTATGCTTATACAATTATAACATGTATGCAGTTGTTCATCTGACAAAACTCTTAAAGAAGATGCTCACACTAATGTTGAGGCCATTGCTTACTCTTCTCGTCGAAGAAGACGACAGAAAACTGCAACGTATGGTGCATCTATAGCTTGCCTAATTTTATGTTTTGGGGACTGTGCTTATATAGAAGTGATGTGTGCAGGGATTCCATTGAAAAGGCACTCGATGAAGATGCTCCAGGACTTTTACAGGTCACCATTGCTGATTATATGATTATTCTGGCTTGTGATTCTGTGCTTGATTTTTCTTTTCTGCATGTAGATTCTTATGGATAAAGGAATAACGGTTGAAGAGATTAAACTTTATGGTGCTGGGGAAGATGATGAAATGGTCCCAGATTGTGAAGAAGAAAACTTTCAAGACCTTGAAAATCTGATCACAAAAGTAAGATGATCTACAGCGGTATTTTTTCTTGTAAATGACACATTAATTTGGTGAAACATATATAATGCCACAACTTGATGTTGGGCCACGAACTAGGCTTGAAGCATATAGATATGACAGCAAACGGATAGTGGTTATGATAGTCTGGTAGAAAACACAACCATAGGCAGTTGGCAAAAGTGTGTATTGCAATTGCCACTTGTAAATGGAAGTAGATTAAATGATTCTAATAAATCCTATTCTGCTATTGTTTCATGCAATTGCAGATGTAGCTGGCTACATTTTTCTTTACCTTATGTGAACTTTTTTATACATGTGAAACTGGGCTCATAAAATTTAGTATTTTGTCTTATTCAGTATCTGCTAATAGTTTTTTAAAAAATAGTAAATGATACTAGCCTAAGCAGACCTGATCCTAAGGCCCTGTTTCGATCCACATCCTAAACTTTAGCTACTCAAATCCAAACAGGACCTCCTAAAATCTCCTAAACTTTAGCCAACCCACCTCCTAAGTTTGGACCACTAGTCACCTCAACCCTCCTAAAAGCTCCTAAACATGGGGAAATAAAAACAATCTAAGTTTGGACCACTAGTCACCTCAACCACTTTTTTATTAGCTAAGAACTTTAACCATGGATCCAAACATGGACCTCCTAAAGCTTAGTTGGCTAAACTTTAGCCAACTAGAGGATTCAAACACCCCCTAAGATCAGTACATATTTGGGATTCCTTTGCTGCTTAAATATACCAGTATAGTGTCTTAAGATTAAAAGCACCCCCTAAGATCAGTACATATTTGAGATTCCTTTGCTGCTTAAATATACCAGTATAGCGTCTTAAGATTAGCGACCCTGATATGTGTATAAGTAAGCTCTACCTCTCTTTGGAAATCGAATAAGCTTTCCATCTCTTTGCACTGTGTACTTCTACATTGATGGGTGTTGTCTTTCTTGAGTGTAGTAGTTTACTTGATTGCTCTCACTATATAAGTAACTGTTGACAATGTTATTTGTTCAATGTTCAGCTATTTCCACAGCGAACGTCCTTGTTGAAATTGTCGGTAGCTCGACATGAAAGAGGGGAAAAGCCGTTTATTGCTTATCCTGCTTACTTTCCCTTATCGAGCAGGTACTTATGTTTTGTTTTGCACATGTAGACTCAACCATTATATTTCCACTTCATGCAAACTTAATGAGCTTTTCTTGATCTTTTATGTGGTCAGTCCCGCTACCTTAAATTTCGTGATTGTCCTGTGGAGTGGGGATGGTGCAGAGATCTTCAATCCTTCATTTTTATCTTTAGAAGCCATAATAGGTTCCATCCTCTTATCCACTATATAGATCTCTTTGGTATTTGGTGTCAGAATGGTTGTTTTAACTAGATTCCTTTTTTTTTCTGGTCACACAGGATAGTTCTTGAGCGACCTGAATATGGTTATGCAACATACTTCTTTGAGGTCGTGCAGTCGCTACCAATAGACTGGCAGGTCCGTAGGCTGGTTATAGCAATGAAGATTGCTGGGTGTGGCAGAACAGCTCTCATGGAAAATAGGCCGTTGATGGTAAGGCTTTTTTTTTCCTTTTAAAAGATAAGGCTTCTTGTTTCAGTTGTTTTTTTTCAGTTTCTCCACAATGGCTTTCAATGTATGTAGATTTGCTGCATTCTTATATTTCATTCAGTATCCAAAATTGCCCAAACTGTGACCAGCTGATCCCCCACCTCATGTTTGAGAGAAAAAAAGAGCTACAAAAGAAGTGGGTCATGCGTGTGGACTGCGCATGTATATTAGTACAATCTTTTGAATTTTGAACGCGATGGGGAAGACTTGATTACTGAAAACTTAATAATCATGGAACCATTTCCAGCTAGTTCCAGTTTTATAACTTGATTTTAATTAAAATTACCATTCTTTTTCCTGTGTGGCAGCCTTTCAAGTCTTGAGGTTTATATCTTTCCAGACTAATGTATGTGTATCTACAACTTGCCATTCTTAGTTGAGGCATGAGAACTCATTTTTTGTTTCTTTGTTCTTCCTTTTATTTTCAGGTTGGTGAAGATTTAACAGAAGGAGAGGCACAGGTATTAGAAGAATATGGTTGGATTCGTAACTGTGGACTTGGCACCATGCTCAACTACAGGGATCGTGTTGTTCATGACAGATGGACTGAGAGAAGTGTCGCTGATTGGAGGGTGAAAATTGGGAAGCTTCTAATGGCTGGATATGCCGAGGGGCAAACAATTACATCTCATCTTCCGAAGAAGTTGGGGGACCTATTGGAAGATACAGGGGATATTGAAATTGATATAAAGTTAGAGGATCCTTTTTGAGGGATCCGTTGTACATAGGTACATATGTGATTTGTAGTCCTACAGAGTTGCTGTTCTCCTTGTAATGACGAGTGGTCCAGATTAGTGTTGGTTGTAGAAAAGCTGTGTTGTAACATTCGCCAAGTTTGTTTGACCCTGAGTAGGCCTAGGTCAGTTCATAAAACATGTGTGCCTAAGTGCCTAACCTATCAATGTGACGTATGTAATCTGGGGATCTAACAGGTCTTCGGAAGTTGTATGAATGTTAAATGGGGACGGAGCAGATAGCTGCTCTCTGATGATTTATTTTGGGCTGTGGCAGGATATCAAGCATTCGTGAATTTCTTATGCATTTGTTGGCGTTGGGGTTGTTCCTTGGATTAAATAGAACAAACTTTTTTTTTGCGAGAACTCTAATTGTCTATACAATAAATTTGGTAGTGGGTTGTTCCTTCTGCAGAATAAGCTTTCGGATCAGTCCCTACTAATTGATAGGAAATTCCACCAATGT
This sequence comes from Chloris gayana, assembly GCA_031894775.1. Taxonomy (NCBI): domain Eukaryota; kingdom Viridiplantae; phylum Streptophyta; class Magnoliopsida; order Poales; family Poaceae; genus Chloris; species Chloris gayana. The sequence goes on along the minus strand of JAUNZO010003603.1, from coordinate 945,412 downwards.
GAACAGCTGAACATGGCGAATAAAATCATACCCAAAACGTCTTAGCGAAAAGAAAAAAACATCATACCCAAAACAAGGCGACTAAATGCTGTCCATTTCATATTCAACTTTCTACGTCAGCAGTACGCTTTGTTTCCCTCTATCCCACTGAATCAAGGATAGTTGTCCAGTTTTCCTCTTCAATCGACTAAAGTTTCGAAAACTTTGAATCAACATGAACTGTACTAGAATTTGTATTATTGTTTATTTATTAGGATTATGTATCATGTACATAGAGGAGAAAATCTGTTAATGCAATTGCCCCATAGAAAAAAAGTTAATTTTTGTGGACCCTCGAATTTTGATCTAAATAGTGTTGGACGTTTAGCAAGCCCCATATTTGATTTAGTACCCATCGCAAAAAAAAACATATTTGTTTTTAGTAGTTTCCTCTATTGGATTCTGTGGGACGAGGTTTTTGTTTGCACATGGAGAGCAAGTCAGATCGGAATAAATTTGTTGGAGTGCGCAGTATTGAGGTTGGGGAATTGCTGTAGAGTATTTCGTCAACCATGTTCTATTCTGCGGTTTTTTGCCTTTTTTATAAATCCATTTTAATTACTCTTTATTTTTTCAAATAATTGACATCGTTGATTTTTTTCTTAATGTTGATCGTTCGTCTTATTCAAAATATTTTTTTAAATATATAAAATTATAAGTCACATTTCAACTTTCTTTGATGATTAAATAAATAATAATAAAATATTTAGTAATTCTTAAACTTATTTGAATAAGACAAATGGTTAAACGTAACAAAGAAAAAGTCAACGGTGTCAATAATTTAAGAACAGAGGGAGTATATTGTTGGAACTTTTGATAACTGTCACTGCCTTTTAACTGTGGCTGTGACCTGTAAGAGTTGCTTTTTTTGTATAAAAACTGAACATGTTTTGTGACTGCATAATTAACTCTCGCGCAGTCAGCTCAGACTTTTAGAAGGGAACTACAAAAATTATATTCCGAATGTTATTCTCGATATGACATAGTGCAACAACTCTTTTTTTTCTGAAAAAATCAATGTCCCGCTTTGCCCTTTACTATTTTGGAAACAGCTCTAATAGTTGACGGCGTCGTCCGGCAGCATCCCCCGATGAGGCTAGCCCCGGCCTCCTGCCATTTCTTCGCAAGCGCATCGAAGCTCATGTGGCCGAAGCATTCCGCTGGCTGCCAAGCATCAAAGAAACGTCAGAATCATTAGTTGGCAACGAACAGAATTGCAGATTTATACGGACCGGGCGAAGAGCATATTGTGAGGTCTACTTACCAGCCACTTCTTTGCCCTCCCATCCCAGACCTCACCGCTGTTTGGGTAAACGGCAATTGCCTTCTTTGTTTGCTGTTGGAAATTGGACAACCAGGGGCTCAAGCATGTTCAGACAACGGAAAACAAAAACCCACAAAAAAATGCTGAAAAAAACGGCGTGAAAGGAATATGCTGGAACAGGGTGCATCACCTTCTTGAACTCGGTTATGATGCTCTCGATGAACTGAGGTGGTGTACAGTTCACTCCAACAACAGCAACCTTCTCGCTCGAGTTAAGGATTTGGAGGCAGTCTGCGAAACTCTCCCCTGAGCACAGATGCTTACCGTCCACCGAGCTGAAGCAGATCCAAGAAGGGACCATGATGTTCTCTTCCTCCAGAAGCTCAACCAAAGCCTGCAGGGGTTCACGTCAGTATGGCACATTTCAGAACTGCCGAAGAAAGATGTTCAACTGAACCATTGTTTCCTGAAATTAAGAAACAAGGCAACTTAAAATCTGATGTGGAATGAACCTGAGCCTCCATTTTGTTCGGAATGGCCTCAAATGCAATCAGGTCAGGGCCAGCACTTGCAAGGACCTGCAGCCGGCGCCTGTGGAAGTCCTTCAGTTTCTCGGTTGTGATGTCAGCTCCGTAGGAGCCACTTCAAAAACCAGAAACGTTAGCAGATATAAAACCAAGATGGAATGCCAGGCCACAATGTCGTATCTGTAAGATATGTCGGGTTACCTGTACTCCGAACCGTCAGCAAGGTAGGCTCCGTAGCTACCAACGGAAGCAGCAACTAAAGCACGATTGTAAACAGGCTTGGACTGTCTCAGTGCAGATTTCCAGAACTCGTCTCGCGCTTCCAGAGCAAGTTTTACGCTTGTTCGCAGTAAACCTTCTGCCTCTTCCAGAGACATTCCTCTGGCTAAGAACCCTGGAATAGTTGCCTGAAGGGAAAAAAACAGAGATATAAACGGAGATGTAACTAATAGCAACATTTGAATATTAATTGCATCCTCTAACAAGCATGTGGAGCTTAATTCTGTTCTATGTCTTATCTTAAGAAATCCTGATGATGAAAAACACTAACCTGGTACGATGAGGAAATGATGACGTCAGCACCAGCCTCAAGATATTGCATATGAACCTGAAAAGGTGGAAATAAAATACCAACTTAGAAATCACTGAGTTGTTTGAAATTGACGTGCTCCTTCTCTTATCTAGTTATAAAACATAAATCTGGAATTAACTGTATCCTGTTTATCAAACTGAATCAGAAGTTGACACCGTAATTTCCCACTCTGGATTCTGATGATATTTATTGTCCAATCAAGGTCTTATTTTTGGAGTAAAGTGCCAGAAGTCTAAGGCTAAGGCTGGACATTCACATGGAGAATGTTTGAAGTCAACGAAGAAACTGAACACTTTATTCTTTTCTCTGGTCCATTTGACCGAGAGTATCTCTGAATTTGGTGGATTCATTTGACCTACACAAAGAGTTCTTATATTTTGTTAAACGGAAAACACTTTAAACCTAAGAGTTACTAGTATTTGTCATCAGAGGACGATAAGATTGTACCAGGTATTAGCAACCCAACCTAATAGATCATGTTCCATGACAGCTCATTACATGCACAATCACACATATATAGCACAACGATAGAATATTCCCTATGTTGCAGGAGAACATGAACTAGTCATCGTGCACGCAAACCAAGCGGTGCAATCAAATCCGAGCGCGTGGCGGCTGAATGGGATCGATGCTTCTTGCCAGTTTCCACCGTAGGGTGAGCACAGAGCGACACATGCAGGCACGTTGTTGGAGGAGGGAGGACGGTGAGCGGTTACCTCCTTGACGAGGTCCGGTTTGGAGATGAGGCAGGCGGCGCTCCAGAGCGGGTCGTTGATGTCGGCGCCGAGGGCCTCCAGCTGCGTGGCGAAGCCGCCGTCGATGACCGCGCACCCGCCGGCCTCCTTCAGGAGCTCCTCCACGGCCCCCATTGCCGCCGCCGCCGCCGGAGGTGCAAGCACAGAAACGCCTGGCATCTGTTGCGCTCGGAACAAAACAACACACAGCAGGGAAAAAACGGGATGCGATGCGGGGAACGCGGTACGTGCCTGCCCGGGAAACGGGGAGGGAATTTATTGGCGAGGCGGTTGGTAAAGGACGACTGGATGATTTGTGGGGGAGCAAAGCAAGCGCGCGGCGGAAGAACGCGGACTTGTTCCTGGGGTAGGTGCGCTCGCAGATGGGTTGGCGTCCAGGATGCTTTGGGTTGCTTCGATGCGTTTGTACTGGCGTAACGGCAAAAGGATGCGCCAACAGATATAGTACATCGTACAGCTCCTTCACCAACATTCAAATACCAGATGACGGTTTGTAGTAACAGTCATGTTGGCATATTTGAGGAATGATATTTTTTTCACTGTAGATAATACTAGTGAACCGAGATAACAATAGAATGAGTACTAATGCATTGCACGACTTTTTGCTGCGCCAGTGATGAGTTTCTGGTTCAATTAGGAACGGGGCAGCTCAGGTTTTGACTAATTGTGAAGGAAGTGCCGCGCGGCCAATCCTGTCAAGCAAAATGTCCCTGTTTAGACGTGACGCGTCGGACTACATGAAGCAGCTCCAGTCTCACGCCGAGAACCGGTCCAAGTGCAAGTGCAACCACCGAAGACTGAAGAATCAGTTCGTTCTACACTACGAATCCGGTAACGTTCAACTCACTCCAGCATCCTCGTTTCACGTCCCATAGGACTTTCTCCCTGTTTCAAGTTTCCAGCAGATTTGGACCAGAAACCTAGAAACCCCATTAATTTCCCCGGTGACCCGATGAAGCAAAACCAACGCGCTGGGCTTCTGAAAGGCCCGTTTGTTCTGTTTAGAGTACATGGGATAGTTGGGCTGGAAATGGCCCGTCCGACTTATTGTTGTCTAGCCCATACATCCCAATTCCAGTCGGGCCTAACCTGGCCTGGCCCCATACATAGCGTATACGATCCCAATTCTAGCCCAAACAAGCTGTCAATCAAAAACGGAAACCGGAGAAATCCAACGTGCCGAAACTGCCGTCCTCGTATCCTTCCTCCTGTCATCTTCCAAGAAAGATGCGGGGACCTTCGCAGGACCTTTGGCGGTGAGCGCGTCCTAGTTGGAACCGTTTCATCAAGAACGTGCTTCGTCGCACCGGGGCACGATGCAGATTGCAGTTGCAACCCAGACCGAGGCAGTTGTGGTGTCCTGTGTGAAATCAGCAATGTCGGCACCACGCAGGAAATGGACTCCATCGAGCTCGTCCGTCGGGCATGGACAGATGACGAACTCGGATCGGACTTGGTTTCTTCAGCTACGATCGAGCCAGCTGCAGCTTCATCCGTTTGACTCTTGCAGGCTCGCAACGGTATGGCAAGGCGGCCGTCGCGTCTCGCAATGAAGAGGCCGTAACACTCACCACCCAACCGTACCGTGGACGAGGCAGGCAGAACAGCGACCCTGCACCGCACGTTCCCACGAGTCGTCTTGTCTCGGATTTTCTCTCGACTCTCGTTGACCTTTTCGTGTCGCCATGAATCTGATCTGAGCGCTTCACACTTTGACTTGATCCCTGTCGGATCACTGTTCGAGCTCAACCTCTCTTTGTACTTGTTTCTGTTCTAGAGTTAGGGTTTCGAACATGTGTGGACAGGAAGTAACATGTACTTCTTCCGTTCAAAAATATAAGAATTTGTTGACTTTCAGACATCGTTTGTCTATTACGTCTTATTCAAATTATTATAAATAAAAAAATAAAGAAGTCATGCTTAAAATATATCTAAAAATAATTTAAATGATAACGAAATAGATAAATATTTTATAAATCTTTTGAATAAAGCAAGTGATCAAACGTCATACTGAAAGTCAATAAATGCTTACATTTCTGAACGGATATAGGAGGCTTAGAAGATCCTTGCTGATGGGCCGGCCAGGCGGCCAGCACCTTCAGTCCTCCAGATCTGATCATTAGAACTCAATCAATAACTAACCTCTCACGATCTTAATCGCATGGCTCTGATGATGGCTTTAGAAATGGCTTGGACGCAAAAGAATGGCGAGGCATGGCACTAACCATCCGAACGCGTGGTGGGCTCGCGTCACGTGTGCACAAAATGTGGCGTGAAGCTCACGTTCACCAGATTCGATCATTAGCCTGTTGTCACGATTCGGCTCACCTGCACACGATTACTGGCATCTTTAAAGACGGATTAGGAAACGGTTGGTTCGACAGTTGTGGCTAACCGCGGCAACTGTGTATCCAGCTGACGCTTATGTGACAGTAATCACAGTATAGTATAATAAGAGGACCTCGTGAGCGTGGCAGGCTCAGGTCTAGGTAGACATAGCGATACGCGGCGGCAGATACTAGGCTATATCAGTGTGTACGTATGGAGCTTAACAGTGCAATGTCCATAAGCTGGTCAGAGAGCAGTGGCTGTCAAATTATTTGGAAGTTGGAACGCGTCATTTTCCTCGAATCGTTTTGCCATGTGGCCATCGTCTATTCAAGATGCAACGGTTGGAGAGTTCAATCTCAATCAGGCCACGACCCACGACACACCAGATAGGCAATTCAAAAAATAATTTATATTTATTTTTTCATTTTTCGAAACTTTTTTCATTTTTCTTAGGAACGCTTCCATGGGTGATCGTTATGACGACAATTTATAGATTGCAATCAATATGTAGTGGTGAGATCATCTGGTAGTACCTCAACCCTGGATGGCGTAACTTTATTTCTCGCATAACTTACGTCACATGCCTAGTTGAATCAGTCCATTAAATCCAATGACTACACAAAAAAGTTTATCTAACCTCGTATATATGAAAAGTTGAAAATGTATCGTGCAAACAACCAAGAGCTCATATATGTTACGTAGTATATATAACAACCTTACACTACGCCCAGAAGCATCAACATATGCATGAAAGCGAAAGTCACACACAGATGCATATATTTAAATGGGAATTTGTTACTACCAAATGCTTTACAGATCCACCGATCACCAACCAAACGTGTACCCCCCATTTCCGAAAGGAACGCTACGAACACAGGCACATTACAAGTACACTTGCATCATCCGGCCGGACTGCAGCAGGGTCAGGGCCAGCCGTAGCGCGATTGGCTGATGGCTACTGCAGTCAAGAGTCAAGACAACTAATTAACCAGGCAGCAATTTCCCGCCAGACACGCCCCTTATCCAATCGCACTCAAGGATTGCCGATCGATCTGATGTTGAAGAAAACTGAAGAAGAATCTAGTCCTCGTCGAAGTTCTCCGATCGATAACCTTTACCCGCGACCAAACTCACCAACGCCCAACTAACTTACGTCGACGGACAAGGTCCATTTTGAGATTTATAACAGCATATGCGGTCCTTTGGATTCCTTGCTTTCTTTTTATGCATATGAATGCAAGTTAGGTTACCATATATACAAAGCAGCATCTAACAAAGGCACTTGCTTTCTTTTTATGCAATAATAATGCACAGTACAGTTTGTTGAACCATAGACACAGAATATGGATAATTAATTAAGCACAAGCCCTCGCATCCAATTAATCACTCCATGTCTTTGATTCCTATACATAGTTCTACTATAAAGGATTGCTCCTCAATTAGTTAAATTTTTAGGCTACTTTCCTTGTCTGTGGTGAGTACCAGTGAAGAAGTCAACCTTTCATTTCCATTCCTTGAATCAAGTTGAAGCTGGTGCACTGCAGTCTGCATGCCGAGAGTAGAGATAAATTTACTTGAAGAAATAAAGAAAAGCAGGCATTATTTCAAAGCAAAATTCGCTAGCATGCATGTCTGGTCATTAACAGAGATACGGGCTTCCATTTTGTTTTCCATTCATAACCATGCATCTCGTTGCCGGGGAAGAGATCGGCAGGGGCAGCGGCGTGTTATTTTCTTGCAGGTAACAGATCACGTCTCGATTTTGTGCGCATGTCAAGATCGTTTTAAATAAACAGTTACTGTAACATTCAATGTACTGAGAGCTGCATATGCTGAAATAACGAACTTTACACACGACCAGTTTAATCAGGAACCTGCGGCGGAGAGGGTTGAGACGTAAACCAAAGAGGATACTGTAGGTTAAATAGCGGTATGGGTGTGCAACCTTAATGAGTTATTATGATAACTCACGAGCACGACCGGCAGGACGCGTTCACCGGCACAAGATGCTGCCTTCGAACGACCAACTGCATATGCAGATACAGCCCACGCCACCCAGAATACAGAACAGTTTTTTTTTTTAAAAAAAAGAACAGGCCGAGCTGCTGCTACTGTCCGTTGGACTGTTCCTACACGCGGAGAAGACGAATAAATGCTGCTTGTGAAAGAAGAGAACAAAGAAATACAAGACTGATATATTGCACTATTATCTGGTCATTGCTGATCATATATAACCATGTTCATGACTGAGCTTTAGGCAACGCCATCGGTTTTAATTTGGCTCGTCTTGTTTAACGTCAGAGATACAGCTGGATTTGTCTATTCCGAAGTCCAAACCACGGGCCAACGGCTGTTCATGCAGGCTAGTGTAGCATAACTGAGTCGTCACAGTGCGTTTGGACCGCAAGCGGGGCAACATTTTCTGGTCCCGTGCATGTCAATAGATTAGGTCATTCTGCAAACTAACGTTAATGCTTGTACTGGACCGGACCACATTGCTAGGCGTATTTGCTCCGAGAAACTGGGAGATTGGGTGGACGCCATAGATGAGCACTCAATCAACTTCGCTAATCTTTTAGTTTGTCTTGGCTCTAATATGACATGTGAAACAACTGCCCTTTTGTCCATATTTTTGGGTTCTAACAAGAAAACTTTTTGCCAAGATTTCGCTCCTTTTGTGAGAACTACTACTGTAGTACTACTAAGCTATTGTATGGTTAGTACTAGTAAAACTTCGTGGTCTTCAGAACCATGACCTTCTGAGGTCTGAACAGCTACATATTGACACCACTGCCACAGTGCCACCAAAGAGGCAAAGAGGTCAAATAGTTTGTTCAAACAGACCCGAGTCAAACATTTAAGGTCGCAGACGGGTCAATCATTTATCGTCGCATGCACAGGTTCATGAACTGACGGCCGACATATGTGAGTGCTGCCGTGAGTGTATCCACTATTTTTTTCAAGAGAAATGCTATCCTCATTGTGAAATGAATTGCCGCGCGCTTCTAGAAACCAGCCGTTGAACAAAAGCGAGGTTTTTCCTTGATGAGAGTGATCAAAGCGGGTGGACCGGTGAACGGCGTCTCTCAGTGATGAAGTGTGTTGTCTTCCCAGATGAAGGGTGAATTTGAGTGGGAACCGTTAGCTTGTTGCCCGGGCATTTTATGGGAATTGGGGCAGGGTGCATTCACGCTTGTTTTGTTGTTTTATGGCAGGCAGTACTGTACCTTCTTTTCCCCCAGCAGGGCCTTAATTGAGCAAGCAGACGGTACCAGCTCGTAGTAATTTGCACATGTGGCAGGCCTGAAGCCGTTGTCAGCGTATAACTCGGTGGTTGCTCGAGAGCACGGTACGTAGCCAAATCAGGCCAACCATCGCATGTGTCTCCGTGCTCTATAGGGGAAGTACACAAAGAAAGTTACCTGGAGCCGGATGCCGTCCCAACGTCTCTTGTGTCAGTTCCATCAATGCGTCTGGATCTCTCCAGATCGAAGTGAAATTTTGTTGTAGCAGCAAGAATCTCCTAAACCAACCCTCCTTAAATCATTATTTAGAGCCCACTCCTATCGTATCGGTGCTAACGAATGGAATCCCCAGCAGCCCCATTTCCTCTATGTGGGGCCCCGCCCCGTTTCTCATGTGGGTCCCGTCTCTACTCAACCAAGGCACGACTCAAGACCCGAAGAGCTTGGCCTGCGTCCGAGCAGATGGCCGGCGCGCGCCGTGCGGCCGGCGGGCGTAGTGAGAAAGAGAGAGGACGCGTGCGCGAGGTGACGATGCCGCCGAGACCGACAACGTTGGGGTGGCGGCGAGAGGGCGACGAGGACAAGGACTCCGCGCGCCACCCTCGCACCCGCTCCGCTTCCACCGAGGCGGCCTGGCGTGACCGGGCAGCGGGGCCCGTCGGGGCACGGCGTCGCGGCGAGGCGGCGGTCGGCGCGACCGGAGATCGGGCGGCGGTCGCGCCGGAGGCTGACGCCGGCGCGGACCGGAGGCCGGCCCGGTCGCACGTGGGGCGCGACCGAGCGAGGCGGCGCGCGGCGCGGCTGCTCCGGTCGGACCGCGGCGCTCGCGGAGCGGGCCGCGGCCCGGCGGATGGCGATCGCGACGCGCTCGAGGCGGCGGCCTGGGCAAGGAGGAGCAGTGGCGGCGACCCGCAGGCCGGACGGGCGGGCGACCCGCGGCGCGACCGAGTAGAGGCCCGACGCGTGGGGCTGCGATCCGCCTCGGCAGCAGAGTCGAAACAGAGGAAGAGAGAAAGGAGAAGAATAGAAAGAAAAGAAAAAAAAGGGAAAAAAAGAAGAATCAGGTGGGGCTCCATGGACAAACGCTGTGATTTAGAGGAGGGAAGGAGCTCCCATTTCCGGTGGTTGAGGAAGGATTTAGAGCAGTGGTTCTACTTGTGAGGTCTGGGTTTCAGCTGATGACCAAACTCCTAAAATTCTGGTGACGTGACTGGCGAAAGTGGCTTGGCCGGGATGCTCTTACGTCCGTGCAATGGGGACACGATTCAGCACGGAGAAGTGGACTCGCTAGCTGTGCTTATTACCCAAACACAGCAATGGCCGATTAGACTGCAGATCCAACATGGGTTGGCAGCACAGTGTATCCAGGAGGGGCTTGATTAACCAGCACGTTCTGCGTCAGAGATTCAGATGCATCCGATACCAGTCTCTGCAGCTCACGCTAACATGCCGGCAATGGAAAGCATCAACTTCTCTGCGGCACGGAGAAGTGGACTCGGTAGATGTGATGAACTTCCCACGGGCCCGTTCGCATTCCGTCTCTGAACATGGGCGGGCGGCGTTCACTGCTAGTCCACCGAGGAAGGTCCTGCGTGAGACAGTACAGAGGCAAGCACGCCAGTCCGCCGGCGTCGCTGTTTTCCCGAAATTGCTCACCAACGCAAGGCGGGTGCGAGAAGTATGCCAGGCCGGTTTGAGGCACTAGTTGCCTGACGCGGCTTGGTGTTGTTGTCACGGAGACGAGACGGAGTCGGAGCAGAAAACAAGAGAAAAGTGGCGTGCGCGCGTGTGCAACCGCGAGTGGTGTGTGCCTGTGCCTGGCCCCCAGTGCAGTGGCCAACCCCTAACTCCTCCGGTTGGTGGCGGTAGCCACGCCTCATTTAAACTACCCATCTGCCCCGCCATTTAATTACGTCCCGGCCACACTATATTAAGAGCCCACCACGGCAGCACCTCCTCCGCAGTATCCAGTTCATTTTCATCACAGCAGAAACCTCATTTCCCGTTTGGCACGGCTCGCGATTGCCCGCGTTGTTGGGAGGGAAGAGGGGAGGAGGAGGATCGAGCAGGATGCCGAGCGGCGGCGTGAACCTCAAGTACGTGAAGCTGGGGTACCAGTACCTGGTGAACCACTTCCTGACGCTGCTGCTTGTTCCGGTGATGGCCGGCACGGCGCTGGAGCTGGCCCGCATGGGCCCCGCTGAGCTGCTGTCCCTGTGGCGGTCGCTGGACCTGGACCTGATCCACATCCTGTGCTCGGCGTTCGCCGTGGTGTTCGCCGGCACCGTGTACATGATGTCGCGGCCGCGGCCCGTGTACCTGGTGGACTACGCGTGCTACAAGCCCCCGCCAGCTGCCGGGTGCCGTTCGCGACGTTCATGGAGCACACGCGGCTCATCAGCGACGACGACAAGAGCGTGCGGTTCCAGACCCGGATCCTGGAGCGCAGCGGGCTGGGCGAGGACACGTGCCTGCCGCCCGCCAACCACTACATCCCGCCCAACCCCAGCATGGAGGCGTCCCGCGCCGAGGCGCAGCTCGTCATCTTCTCCGCCATCGACGACCTGGTGCGCCGCACCGGCCTCAAGCCCAAGGACATCGACATCCTCGTCGTCAACTGCAGCCTCTTCTCGCCCACGCCATCGCTCTCCGCCATGATCATCAACAAGTACAAGCTCCGAAGCAACATCCGAAGCTTCAACCTGTCCGGGATGGGATGCAGCGCAGGGCTCATCTCGCTCGACCTGGCGCGAGACATGCTCCAGGTAATTGGTTAATTTTCTTTCTTTCTTTCTTTCTTTGGGGGAGGAGAGCAAGACGGAAAACGAATGATGAATCACCCCTCAACTCAACAAATTGATTGATTAATTTTCCTTCTTTGAGCAAGAAAACAAGGAAAACTAACCCACCAATCAATCGCAGGTGCACCCCAACTCGAACGCGCTGGTGGTGTCCACGGAGATCATCACGCCCAACTTCTACCAGGGCACGCGGCGCGACATGCTCCTGCCCAACTGCCTCTTCCGGATGGGCGCCGCAGCCATCCTGCTCTCCAACCGCCGGCGCGAGGCCCGCCGCGCCAAGTACCGCCTCGTGCACGTCGTGCGCACGCACAAGGGCGCCGACGACCGCGCCTACCGCTGCGTGTACCAGGAGGAGGACGACCAGGGCTACTCCGGCATCTCGCTCTCCAAGGAGCTCATGGCCATCGCCGGCGACGCGCTCAAGTCCAACATCACCACCATGGGGCCCCTCGTGCTGCCCATGTCCGAGCAGCTGCTCTTCTTCTTCCGCCTCGTCGGCCGCAAGCTCGTCAACAGCAGCTGGAGGCCCTACATCCCGGACTTCAAGCTCGCCTTCGAGCACTTCTGCATCCACGCCGGGGGCCGCGCCGTCATCGACGAGCTGCAGAAGAACCTGCAGCTCTCGGCGCGCCACGTGGAGGCCTCGCGCATGACGCTGCACCGCTTCGGCAACACCTCCAGCAGCTCGCTCTGGTACGAGCTCGCCTACATCGAGGCCAAGGGACGCATGCGCCGCGGCGACCGCGTCTGGCAGATCGGATTCGGCAGCGGCTTCAAGTGCAACAGCGCCGTCTGGAAGTGCCTGCGCACCATCAAGACGCCCACCAACGGGCCGTGGGACGACTGCATCCAACGCTACCCCGTCGACATCCCGGAGGTCGTCAAGCTCTGATCATCCACCATTATTGTGATAATGCTTTCTCTCTCTCTCTCTCTCTCTTTTTCCCCGTTATTATCATTAAAGAGCATAAAAACAAGAGAATACTTGATTGCTAGATGTACCACAGGGGGATTGATTTAGTTATTTGGTGCCCTGTCAAACCGTCCTATGATGATGCCTTGGCTTGGACGGGATGGAATCAGAGTATTTGTAAATTGTATGTAATCCGTGTTGTAACCATACTGGTGGTGAAAGCGATGCACATGCGTTCTGCTGCTCGATGAATTTCCTCCCAATTCCGTTTATTCCTGGAGATTGACTGGGAGGATAGCGTTGACTAGTAATCCTACGACTTTTCATCGATTAATAAACGCGATCACGAGCTACTCATCCTCCATCTATCTTGCTAATCAAAAGTCGTATAAGCAATGCGCTCACTAGGAACGCATGCACGGAGATTATGTCAGGTTAATAACGTGTCAGATGTTGCTGATCGTTCTCCCTCCATTTTCTTTTAAAAAATAATCGTTTGGAAGACCAGAGCGTCCTGTAGCACATCATGTCCAGCTTTTTTTTTGAAAAAACTATCATTTCCAACTTTAATTCACGCCGGCCTTTTTATTTCACACGAGAGGATTAGTACTACTGCTAACGACCTAAAATCATTTGATGCCGACTGGTGCGTACGACCACATGCGGCTCCTCTCTCCGACGAGTCCCGTTTTGCTGGTTTATCAAGAAAAGGCTATGCTCACTTCTGGTGGCCGAGTAAATGTGAGGCCGCCGTTGGCGTGGCGACAACCTTTCCCGGCCAAGGCTATTCCTTGATGAATGAGGAGGAGGGAAGGCTTCGCGAAGCAGCTCAGTTTCCGCTCCGCCTCCCACAACATTGCTCTGTTCTCATTGATGGCAGGATCGGCAGGCGGGATCTGCCCCCACACTGACCCTGAACACGCAGGGATCTTACCGTATTACTGTTGGGTTCGCAGTTAACGATGATGGCATGGAGGACGATCACGGACAAGAGCGCGAGCTGAGTTTTTTTTCGGGTCTCCTGGTGACGGTGGCGTCGCGCGGCGGGCAGCGTCCTCTGAGTCGCTTCTGTCGCAGTTGGGAGGCGTTAAATGCGTTGTGGCTGGCGCTGGGTTGGTGTTGGTTGGCCGCCGAGCAAATGTGCGAGAGCGCCAGCCAGCCGCTCGCGCTCGCTCCGCGAGTCGGTTCGGTTGGCGCGAAAGCGAGCGGGAGAGTTATGAGGCCGGCAGGACGAACGCTCACGTCGCTGTTCGGCCGGGGAGGTGGGAGAGAAACAGGCGAGAGCCCTTTTTCCCGGCTCGAGGTTGCTCCGCGGCCACGCCAGCGCCCGAATTCATCAATTGCGCAGGCAAGGCAGCCGTTGAGGCCAAATGTCGGTCCAGCCAGCCGGCCAGGCTGGGGACTTGTGTTTGTGTATCCACCTCCCCTCGCTCTTCTGAGAACTGGTACTAGTCTTGTCGAATTATACAACGTTGTCAAGCATTTATAGTTCGGTTTGTTCCCGGCCGGCACGGCTGGTTTCCGAGCGGAGGTGGGTATAGTGACATTTCTCTACCATTCATCCCATTCATGTTTCAGGCATTTCTCTCACCCAGAGGCTGTGCTGCTGTCAAACAGCGTTACTACTCTGCGGGCATCCTAAGCGGCGACGGTACATTCCCGTGATGCAATGTCCGTGACAGAAATAGGATGCTTTTGCCGGTCATTTATGATAAAGCAAAATCGAATCATTTCATCGATTTCTCCATTACCTAAAGCCACCTCCGCCTTGCAGTATCATGATCAACAATAAATTCAGTTCTGCGAACCACACGCATAAGCAACAGGCATACATAATCCTGTTGAACTGTTGATGCCGTGCGCGCTCGCTGAGTCGCTGTCCCAGAAAGAATGGCACGCCTGAATGCTCTGGAAATACAGCGTGAAACCTACCATCGTTTCTTCTGGGAATAGACTCTCTCTTTTAGCATGTGCACTTATCGACTTGTTGTTTCGCATTTAAAACATGAAACTCTGCATCCTACTAAACGTATCGGAGAAGACCATTTCTGAAACGGAAATGCTTCACGTACGTCTGGTTCTTACGATTGCTTCTTCCGACTACGCCACTGTCCGTCTGATGCGTTTGATGACCTCATGCATGCATGCTTCTGACCACATGATTAGCAGTCGTAAGCTGTGGTCGGACGACCCGGTGGGATGTATAGCAGTGTTCATAAATGCATTCCCACTTAAAGCTAACTTTCTGCCGCAAAATTTGCTATGAATGGTCCCAGCATGCTTTCATCTCATGTCTCACACAAAGTCCATGAGTCGGGAGGGTCTCTTTGGCCTCTGGCATTCTAAAAAAGAAAAGAATGAAAAAGGAAACATCCCTTTGGGCTGGGGAGTTCTCATCAGTAGAATGAACAAAGTTCCTTCTGACACAGGAGCATGATGCATTGACAAGGAAAGAAACAATTTGTTACACCGATTCAAAAGAAATCTTCACTTGATATGCACACATCTATACCACAGTCCAAATTCAATATGATATCATGATGACCCTGTTATGATACGGCAGTTTCTTTTGAAACAGTTCCGAACGAGGAAGTTGCAGTATCATTCTATTGTATCCATCAGTCAATACAGACTCAGATGCTTATAAAATACTACTACAAATTGCACCAAGGGTCAAAGCATGCATATTGGTCAAATATTTGCAGTGATTTTAGACTTCAACTGCATAGATTAGTTAGATGGTTCGACATGATATATGTCATGGCAGGCTGCATATTCCTATAAAAAGGACACTCTTCCGGTTTTGACTTAGGCGATGCACAGAATGGATGAATGGTATTCAGCTCAAATGTATCTTGGATAAATGGTACAGACATAACAGTGAAAAATATTCAAGTGACAAGTTCACCGAGTTATTAATTGTGGAAGGGGACTAAGAGCAAATATTATGGAATAACTACCAACAAAAAACAGCAATAATATCGGAGAATACAGTATGGTTACAGAAATATCAGTAGCTTCCAAACGAAACCACAACTCAGTATCCATAAAGATTCAAACATCAATGAATACAAACAAAAGCTGTACATGAATACCAGCATGAATTCAATGAATTAAACCAATCTCCAAGAGGTAAAAATGGAAGTAATAGTTTATTTCTAGGGGGAGCCTGTTATCAGTATCGTTAGATTTAGTCAAACAAGAAATTCCATGCCATGTACTCCTACCAACTAACAACTGTGAGCCAGTTTAACATCAGCACGCCCTACCGTAGAGCGTAGTCCATAGATTCTACAAGAAAATTATTACTACTGCATGGAACATGTTAGCGACACATTGTCACTTGTCAGTTAATACTCCTTATAGCACTGTCGTAACAAAACTTGTTTAAACACGCATCCTCATTCATTATCCATGGTTGAAATGTACTTTCCCAATTGTTTTTTAATCGGTACTTAAATGCATATAGAATGACGTGTGCTCAGCCTATGTATAGCAATTGAGTATTGACTATTCTTATCACAGGATGAACAGCTCATCGAATAGGCATGCGTGCCTTCTTGTGCATAAATCATGAAAGGCGTACATCAGGCAATAAATGAATAAACCTTAACCACACTACTTTATTTTAAGAACAAAAAACCACCTGTATTTAAATAAACCTGTATACATAATGAATTAGCTTTCCCTAAAAAATAAAATGAGCCTCCATTGAAGCATAACATGCAGGAGAGTCAGTAGCATTAGCTCTTACACATAGATGTTCAGTTAATGCCATCAAGCTACAGGCCTTGAACTTTAAGGCAAGGGGTTTTAATCTTATAAATTGATTTTGTTGGAATAAAATTATATTCAGCATCAATTATAGGTTTCTATTTATACATTCGCTCCCGTGTTTTTTAAGAGAAACATCTCCAAAAGGCACAAAATAACTTCATATAACATAGATACAAAATTCGTTGTACATGAAGAACCAGGAACAAAAAGGAATAAGCATAAACTAATGAAAAGGGTAGAAGAGAATTACAGTACATATGAATTCTATGCAGACGTGCTGTCAGATTCACCAGCACCACCCTTTTTCTTAGCAAAATACTCTTCTGCACGGGCTTGATTCTTCAGATAAGCTTCCGGTAGCCATTTCTTGCGTTTGGGCACCAGAGTCAGAGTGCAACCAGCTGCCTCAAGCTTCTCCTTAGCTGAAGCTGAGAATGCTCCAGCCTTGATGTTTAACTTGACTGATACATCACCGTCTCCTAAAATCTACAGACACGTGAACCAAAGGTGAACATGCAGACGAAACAAAACTTGATCACATATGTTTGCTAGGTAAAGTCATGTGATCAAGCTATATCATGTTTGTGTAAGAACTATGCAAGTTTATAGTTTCTCTGGCATATATTCTAGGTTTCATGCGTATTGGATGGAAGCATTACTAAACATTCCAACAGAACCATTCAACATTACAAGTGGAACTTATCTAACACAAACAGGCCACCTAGCCCAAACAGAAGATTTCAGATTCTGATCAAGGAGCAGTTTAAGAACTGGAAAAGATAAGAAGACTGATCACTCAATCCAATAACAAACACAACTAAAGCTCTAAACCACACTTTTGTCCTTCCTAGAGATCTGAGGTACAACAAGGCCACATTCGACAACAGGGTTCACACAAGACATTGTTTTCACTGACCAAGAGCTGACCTCTCGAATACAAAGACATACTCCTCCATTCTAATGTTGTTGATGTTGGTTAGCTCTAATTTGAAGTAACCAACATCAACAACAACAAAGAAAGGAGTACATAGTTTGGTCCTCTCAGGCATAGACTCGTATCTCACTCAAATAGAATTTTCAGCAACAGTTTATAGAAAGGGTAACAAAGGGGTCGTAGTTGTAGGTCATACCTTCAGTGGCAACTTCCTTTCCCTGCCTGATGGATTGATCAAACCTCTTGTTTTCAGGGACTCCAATGATAATTCGTCACCATCCTTGAATCCACCGCGCACTATGTCTTTTAGATTGAACGGCACGTACTTCGGCAACCCAATGTGCATCCCTGGAAAAGCATGATGAGAACTCGCGTCAGATACAGCTAACTAAATCAATCACAGCCTTCTAAAAAATTCCTCGATGTGCTCTAACAAAACATTCGATAACGCTGGATTATACGCCTCGAAGTATATCAGGTTTGGACAATGTCGATGTGTGGCATGCAGTTACCAATGCTAGAACTTAGTGTATGCAGTCGAGAAGATAAGGGGAAGTTTCGGTTTGAAGCGACTCACCGCCGGCGATACCACGGAGCTTCGGGATACGGCGATAGAGGGGCATCTGCCCTCCCTCGAACCCGCGCCTGACGCCCGGTCCCGAGCGCGACTTCTGCCCCCTCATCCCGAACCCGCAGCTCGCGCCCTGTCCCGCCGCGATACCGCGACCCTTGCGCTTGGGGCGCCGCCGCGACCCCTTCTGCGGGCCCAGGTTGTCGAGCCGGAACTTCTCCGCCGGCGCAGCGTCCGTAGCATCGGCCGCCGCCGCAGCGCCGCTGCAGACGACGGTGACGCGGCGGGGCGGTCGCGCGCGGAGCGCTAGAGGACGTGGTGCGGCACGGTGGCTGGTGAGCGGCCCCGGGGCGGCAGTGAAGGAGGATGAGGAGGTGGAGGCCGGAATGTGGAGGAAAGTGGTGGTGCGCGCGAGGGAGAGGAGGGTGATGGAAGCCATGACTGGCGTTGAAGCGGAGAGCGCGCGTGCGCGGCCTGCGAGTGTGGATAGAAGGGGATTATCGTTTCTGAGGGAGATAAGATGGGAGAGACGACAGCCGAATGCCGATGGGCCTGCTCGCTCTATTTGGTCCATACCTTTTAGTTTTTAACCAGCTTTATTCAGCACATGAGGCCCATCTAGAGGAATTCTATTAAGCTCAAAAAAATCTAGAGGAATTCTATGAATTTCATAGAAATGTTTGACAGATAATGAGCTGCTTGACAGGATCCTCTACTTAAAAGTTTCAGAACTTGTACGAAATAAGGCCTGTTCATGTTGAATTGTTGATATCCAAAGATGGAGAAATAATAATGAACGTGCCACCATTTGATAAGATAGAAAACGGATCGAAACAGTCTAGAACAGTCTAGAACAAGAGGGAAAAAAGGATCAATCCTATAACATATTTACATAGGTATTTGAAAAAAAAATAAAACAACACAAAACATATGTACAGGGACTTAAAAAATTTATATACTAGTAAGTATTAAGTAGTAGTTGCAAGGCGCACAGATGAAACCCAAAATGGTTTACAACCACTAACATGCCATACTGGCTTCAGTTAGAAGAAACTAACGGAACTCAAAGGACTCAACCATCTGAAATGTCGATAATATCACCTCTAATAGGTGAATCAAGCGGAGAAGACACTGATTCATGAGCCGCTTGATCTCCAGCAACTTCATGATTAGCCACAGCATGACTTGGCAGCAATCTTTCTTCAGGTCGAGGAGCTGGCGCAATGGCAAACTTACTATCAATCCCTGGTACAGGCGAGCGAGAACCAGCATCAACATCATTTATTCCATGTACTACTGAATCAGAAATTGAGCTAGCAAACTTAACACTGTCCCTGAATTCCCTGGAAAGAGACATTTCAATTAGTTTTTGACGCTTTCTTCTTTCTGTTCGTTTATTGATCAAAGGTACTTCATCTTCATCACAGTCACTAACACAATAGTAGTTCAACCATTCAATTACTACTGAGTAGGTACCATCCCAGTTGCTTGGTTTCCTTTTCTTCCGTTTGCTGCATTCTTGGTTCTGTAAGACAGCAGTTCTTGGACGTTTTGGCACTTCCTGAAAAATATCATTGGTCCGAAGGTCAAAGCCAACATCCTTCGACAATTTGATTTTCTTATTAGATTTGCCTCTTGAAGAGGAACCCAGTCCTGAACAGTCAATTGCATCATTAGCAAGATGAAGCAACTCGGCAGAGGTATCTTCCTGTTCCTTTTTATTACTTTTCCCCTTCTTCTTTGATGTGGGGTGGCAACTTTTACAGTCAGCTTCGACAGCCTTGCCATCATCTAGTGCTTCTTCAGCTGAAGTAATCAAGAACAGCTAGTAATTCCATTACATTGTGTAAAGTAGCATAGAATTTAAAATTTTGCATTTGCAGGCTCTGCACTGAAGAGTTATCTCCAGGCATTTGCAGAAGAAAAATGAATTTACTTTATAATCTAATATGATATCATAATTTGAACAGGTAGGTTTAAGCTAAAGTTACCTTTGGAACGTTTAAGTTCCAAATTTCCAGGTGCTGATTCTTGAAGTCTATGATAGCTACCTGAGCAAAATTTCTTGTGTCTGCATATCAAGACATAAATAAGAAGACTTTATCCAGATCTTCTGATAATCTGAGAACACATAGTTTGAATCCTGCCCATGCTTATTAGGTAAGATTTTCCATCCAAATAGTATTTACTTATAAATTATGATTGGATTGGCCGATTGAGGTATTACCCAATTACAACCGGCGAATTTAAAGGCCTTATATGCATATATGCAAAACAATAATCAAAATAATTATGACAACTGAATTACCATAAACCAGCTACATCATACTGTCATATATAACCAGACCACTAAAATTGCTCATCTTTAATAAGAAATTTCAGAGTAACTTCAGCTTAACAATTTTTCTAATACTATTAACTTGGTATCACAACCACCACAAGAGAAGATAATAATTGGATTCATATCATCATATATGCACTTATAGCTATTGTCC
Organism: Chloris gayana; assembly: GCA_031894775.1. Lineage (NCBI taxonomy): Eukaryota > Viridiplantae > Streptophyta > Magnoliopsida > Poales > Poaceae > Chloris > Chloris gayana. The sequence continues at coordinate 925,165 of JAUNZO010003603.1, read as the reverse complement.
ATTTACACACACAAAAAAAAGGATAGGCCCCAGACCAAAGGAATTAAAAAAAACTGGTTTGAAAAGATTCATGGTTATATCTTACATTTCTATAAGTCAACAGATGCTATTTTTAATTGAATAGCTGGAAATTTTCATTCAAGAACTGAAGGATATATAGAATACCTATGCCAGTGACATTTCAAATTTCGACAAAACCCATTGGCTCCAATCTTTTCAATGCAGTCATCATAAGAAGGTCCTTTCATCTTGATTGACTTGAACAAATCTCCACAACTTTCACACTGCGAAAATTGCTAGCTCTTATCATGAAAACATAAGTTAAATGTATTAAGCACAGCAAGGATTCTTACCTTGTAGGCATAATACTTCTTTCTGATTTCATGGTGTGTAGTTATGCAGTAGCCATCAACTGGTCGCTGAATATAATTAATGATGTTAATAAGGAATCTGTAAGCATACAGTAAGTAGTTCATACAAGAACTCAACTTACATGTGGATCAGCTACAGAGCTCAAATTGATTTCATTCATCACTTTCTGGAATTTTGCACCATGGTCACTGTTTGACCAGCAATTTCGAATTTAATCAGAAAGACAAAAACAAATTAGAAACTAAGAATAGAATAGAAACTGATATTGAACAAGTACCTATGATTACTGTTACCATCTTTTATACAAATGTAGGCGTGGATCATCTCGTGAAGCAAAACATTCTTCAATAATCCGTTCATACATTTGTACAAGGACTTCGAAAGAAGTATCACACAGCCACCTCCTTCAGGATAGTAATCACATGTGCTTACATCACTGCATGAAAACAAATTGAAAAAATGAAAATAATAATTCAGGTAACATCAGCTAATGAATATTTTAGTGGCATCTTTTGCGGGAAGCAAACTACATGCAATAACTTCGGAAATCTATTTAATTGTCAAAGCGGTATGGTACTGCAAATGGGCAGTCAGCATCCTTTCTTGTCTAATATTCGTTCTGGATAAATGCTCCACCTTTATGTGGTGGCTTTAAGATGTACTTAGACAAAACTTTCGCAAAACAAGGAAGGATTACTGTATTATATTTAAATATCCGAAAATTTAATGTTATACTATTATTTATTACAAACCGCCAAAATATGCAATAAAAGGTTATCTCAATGTGAAGAAAAGAAAATGTCCATTATTCAATGAGCCTATTGACAGTCTTTCTATACAAATGAATCAAACAATACTATAGTAAGCAATTGCTCCTTTGCCACAAGTCTAGTGTTAACCATTAGTCACTTTAGTTTATAAGCAACAGAAAGGATGCATTTCCATGTTTAGGTTAGTGAGCCTCCATCTTATCTCTGATAGATGACTACCTAAATTGGCACAGAGGCTCAATTGCAAAGATGTCACTAACCCACTAAATACTATAACAGGATAAGGTGACTAATCAAAATTTCCACTTCTCTCAGTGCATAACTTTCCAATAATCAAGATTTCAGGAATCTTCGTGTAAGTTCTCCAAGCTTTGTGAATATAGTTTGCATGGCTTTGAGCAACCCATTATGATAAATATAACCTCAAAAGTAGAAGCCAGGTCATATACAGAAATCATATCAGAATGCACTGAAATATATACTGTGGGGACACAGAAGTGCACCATTTACTCATAGAACTGTCCAGCACCATCTACTTCACGCTGGTGCAGAACTAACTGGCAAAGATATCAATGCAATATGCACAAAACCATTTGTCACTTTTCACTACGGTTCATTTCTTCTCGTCATACTGGGATATCAAAACCTACGCCAGCATGGCACTATGGCAGTACTACAACAAAAGAATTCGTCAAAGAAGAGATGATGGAAAGATCCATGGGCTAACAATGGAACCACAGCCATTGAGCATGTGCAGGGAGTAGGGTCACTTATGTTCACAATGTTCTCAACATGGAGCATCCGTTTGATTGCTAAATTTAGTTTTTGTGGATCAGTATCCCCTAATGAACAAGGGGAAAGTTAGGCTACTTCAGAAGTGCAGCTAAGATTTACAAATTGTTGATCAATATATTGAAGGATGGGTAGTGGGTGTTGCTTCTCCAGAATTGGTAATAAGGTGTACCAAATTTAATTTTTCTGGATAAAGTGCGCTAAATTTAGCTTTTGTGGATCAATAACCCCATATGATCAAGATTTATGGGGTAGTGTGCCTTGCACTTTCAGAATGTGCAAAACCTGATTGCATCAAATATCAAATGTTGGTAAGGCATGCCTGTGAGGTGATGCTTTGTAGAGGATTAAATACATGAAACAGATGTCTCAGCACAGTGGCAGAGCCCCTCATGGTGAAATTCCAGCTTGGCCCCAGTCACCAAAACTCCAGCATCATGACTTTCGGTATGCGAACCTGGAGATCAAAACCATATGCCAGTGGAAAACTCAAGAATGAGGAGGGGTCACTCACCGATCCGGGAGTGGATCCTCCGCCCAGGAGACCGCACACGGATCGAGGGAACCACCAAAGTAGATGCCATTGTAGTCACAGAAGAGCTTGTAGATGTCTGGCACGCCTCCACTCCTGTCCAGATCCGAACCCACCATGGAACCTGGTGACGTTTGATTGTATGTCAGTGGCGGAGCTTGAATTCAAAACCAGGGTGGGCTAATACATTTTTTCTCACAAAAAAGTTGAAGTGCCAGCTTACAATATATGGTCCACTTGAACAATGTCTCCACTTATTTTTGAGGTATCATTTGAGGGACTAGATAATTCACTGTCTCCACTTGCACCATGAGCTGTGCACCATGAGCTGTTGCATCAGTTGCCGGAATTGAAGGTGAGGATGAAGAGATTTTCTTTGCTGGAATTTTCTGAAAAGGAGATGCAATATCTTTATTATTGTTAATATTTCACTAGTCTGCATACACCAATTCAACTACATAAAAACATAACCAATTTGCAACCAGTATGCCCAAATGGATAAATCCTAGCAAGGCGACATTGCAATAAAAAAATTGGAGCCGGATTGACAAAATACCTTGCTGATCGCTGTTTGCACGGAGTCCACAAACCGCCTGCCGGAGCCCGGAGTCTTCTGCACACCCCAAGCACCCAGCCCCTACCGCGCGGGGGCAGCGCAGGCGCGCAGATTTGCGCCCAGCCCAGCCGCGCACGCGAAGGGCGTGCAGCCGCGGGTGCGCACCGCTGCACCAGCGCACGCAGTTCGGCGCAGGGCTCGCCGCTCGCAGGCTCGCCGCCACCTGCCGGAGTTGGAACCCTAGCCCTCCAGCTCTCGCCCAGACGCCGTTCTCGGCAGAAATCCTGGCGCCATTCGCTCGATTCCGGCTCGCTTCTTCCTGGCTGGGCTCGACTTGGGCTGTTGGGCAACGATAGGGGTGACTTGCTGGGCCAAATTACTTCAACTTATCTGCCCATCCGGTTTTAATCTTGATGCTGTTCTGCGCTGTCTGCGTTGCTCCAACATCTATCGCCACCATCCCATCCACCATTGCTGATTCGGACCTATTCCTGCCTCAAGCTTGAAAAACACACCCATGAAAAAAAACTCTAGCAGCAAACATCCGCTGACTATTAGATTTGCCATGAGCATATCATTTTAGAGGCAAAAAATTGTAATGTAAATTACATCAAATGTCATAAATTGGTAATTCGAAAGTATTGATAAATCTTGAGGCATACTGTATTTCGATAGCTCACGCATAAAATTGTGTACTAGAAGTAGTATCACTACTAGAAGTAGTAGAAAAAGTACAATGCGCCACCACGTATTGTGGATCACGTCAAACCCACAGACCGACAGTGGTGGAACAAACAAAAAAAAAGGGAAGAAAAGTCAAGTCACTGGATCTCCACCATTCCTCATCACTCTCGACAATGGCGGCGGCGCCGTATCTCCTCCCCCTCCTGCTACTCCTGTTCCGTGCAGCGGCTGCACTCGCCGCCCACGCTCCCCGCCCGCGCAGCCACCTGAGCCGCCGGCGCCGCCTACGAAAATTCGGGTGTGGCCCAAGCCGGGTTCCATCTCGTGGTCCTCCCCGGTGTACTCGCCGCTCTCCCCGTCGTTCGTCATCCGCGCGTCGCCGTCGCACCCGTCGCTCCGGCACGCGATCGCCTTCTACACCCGCCTCATCAAGTCCGAGCGCCACCTGCCGCTGGTTCCCCCGAGCAACTACACCCTCTCCCTGGTCCCCATCCGGCTGCTGGCGCTCTCCGTCTCCGACCTCCACGTCCCGCTGGGCCCGGGCGTCGACGAGTCCTACACGCTCTCCGTGGGGCCCAACTCGCCCACCGCCGACATCTCCGCCGCCACGCCGTGGGGCGCCATCCGCGGGCTCGAGACCTTCTCCCAGCTCTCGTGGGCGGGCGTGGGCCCCGTCGCGGGCGGCGAGCCGATGGTGCCCAGCGACATCGAGATCTCGGACCACCCGCTGTTCAGCCACCGCGGCATCCTCCTCGACACCGCACGGAATTTCTACCCCGTCCCCGATATCCTCCACACCATCCGCGCCATGGCGTTCAACAAGCTCAACGTCTTCCACTGGCACGTCACGGACTCGCAGTCGTTCCCCATCGTCCTCCCCACCGTCCCCAACCTCGCCAACGCCGGCGCCTACTCCCCCACCATGCGCTACTCCGTCGAGGACGTCCGCCGCGTCGTCCGCTACGCCGAGGCGTTCGGCATCCGCGTGATCCCCGAGGTCGACATGCCCGGTGAGTGAAACATCTCGATTTCGTTCCGAACTCCGATCCTCTTTGCGCGGTCCCTTGCAATGCGTACTCCTCGTTTGATCAGGGCACACGGGGTCGTGGGCGGGCGCGTACCCGGAGATCGTGACGTGCGCGAACAAGTTCTGGGCGCCGGCGGGAAGCCCGCGCTGGCGGCGGAGCCGTGCACGGGGCAGCTGAACCCGCTGAACCCCAAGACGTACCGCGTGGTGCAGGACGTGTTCCGGGACCTGGCGGCCGCGTTCCCGGACCCGTACCTGCACGCGGGCGCGGACGAGGTGAACACGGCGTGCTGGGAGGACGACCCCGTGGTGCGCCGCTTCCTCAAGGACGGCGGCTCGCACGACCGCCTTCTGGAGCTGTTCGTGAACGCGACGCGGCCGTTCCTGGTGCACGAGCTCAACCGCACGTCCGTGTACTGGGAGGACGTGCTGCTGGGGCCCAAGGTGTCGGTGCGGCACGAGGTGCTGCCGCGCGACACCACCGTGCTGCAGACGTGGAACAACGGCGCCGAGAACACCAAGCGCCTCGTCGCGGCGGGGTACCGCGTCATCGTGTCCTCGGCGTCCTACTACTACCTGGACTGCGGCCACGGCGGGTGGCTGGGCAACGACAGCCGCTACGACAAGCAGGACAAGGAGCACGAGGGAATGCCGCTGTTCAACGACCCCGGCGGCACGGGCGGCTCCTGGTGCGCGCCGTTCAAGACCTGGCAGCGCATCTACGACTACGACATCCTGCACGGGCTCACCGAGGACGAGGCCACGCTCGTGCTGGGCGGCGAGGTGGTGCTGTGGTCGGAGCAGTCCGACGCCGCGGTACTGGACGGGAGGCTCTGGCCAAGGGCCTCCGCCGCCGCCGAGACGCTCTGGTCTGGGAACAAGGGCCCCAGCGGCAGGAAGCGCTATGCCAACGCCACGGATCGGCTCAGCGAGTGGAGGAACCGGATGGTGGGGCGCGGCATCCGCGCCGAACCGCTGCAACCGCTCTGGTGCCCGCTCCACCCGCGCATGTGCAACCTCGCGCAGTAGCAGCAGCCTGAAGAAGCCTCCGTTCCTTCCTCTGATGATGAGTTCGCTCCACGCCTGCCAAACGAATCGATTTGGGAATCACAGAGCACCAAGTCGTACGGAGTGAGTCTGCAAGGATCAGCATCGATCTCTGGTGAACGAATTCGGGATCACTGCAAAACGCATCAACAATGTAATAAGCCAAGGACTCAGCACTCGATCCTGTTTGATCTTCCATCGTCATCCTTAGCGAGCCTAGCCTAGTTTATTGAGGTATGCCCAACAATGTCAGGAAGTAACAGGTGCATAAGTTCTGCACCGAAAACTTTCAGAGTTTCAGATAAGAATGTCTGCGTTTGCGTGGCTGATGGATTGTTTGTCACGATTGTGGCTAGATTTTCCGTAGATCAATAATAACGGGACTAGTACGCATGTATTGTTTATTCAACCTTGTGAACACAGGGTATCCCCATCACTGCAACAAAGTCATCCGCATGATTGTATGTACTGAAGGGAGTTGGAATAATAAAGTTGAAAAATCTAGAGCTAAGTCCTTTGGTTTAAGGTCCGTGAATTTTTGGATGCCTTTGTCTTTCCGGTGCAAAGTGCCTGAGTTTTGTACCCTCCCTCCAGTTCATACCTTAGTCTTGCCAGCATGAGAGATTGAGAGCACTGAAAAACGCATGATACTCCGATATCGAAAAGATCTGGGCCATCAATGGTGACCTTGCACTCATTGGCGTTAGCGGCACGGAGCAATTATAAAGATTGACAACAAGACAGTCGTCCATCAAGATCACCAGCATGGCACACTTTCACCCCGGCCCCTGTTGAGCTCATTGGTACCACCGTCGTGGCTGGCGCCGTCGTCATATAGCGTTTTGTAATCGTTCTTCTCATTTACACCATGACGGCAGCTTCCTGTACTTTATTTGGCAGCACTCGGTTTGTGAATGACGGCAGAATCCTATCGCGGTCATTTTTTATTACCAGATCATGTGGATTGAGTATTGAGGAATAACTTGACGGATCAGCAATTCAGTTGGACGTTGACACGCAAATTTGGACAGGTGCAAGAAACCAGAAAGTTTTTTCACAAGGATCAAGGGAAGAATTTAATCCTCGGACTAAATAAAGCACTGGTGTTTAACCAATTCCACGGAGCAGTTAGCAGACAGATTGGAGTAGACGGTCATCATCTCGAGTCTCCTGAACGAGAAGGCTCTATCTATCTAGCAGTATCATTAGTTGTTAGCCGGTCCACCCGGTAGAAAGCTTTGTCCATTCGGGTCGCTTTCCGTCCGACCTGTGTGTAGTGCATTTCATCGGTCGCTTTCTGCTTTGCGAAAGAACTTTCAGGTTGACGCCGCTACGCTGCCTTGTTCCTCTATCTTGCCCCCTCCTTCCGTGTGCAGTGTGCTGCAGGCCTTTTGAGTTCTCAGGCTTCTTCCTCGTGCAGGTGCTGTTGCTTCTGAACTCCCACGGCAGTTCAAGGAGAGTTAGAGGGCATAAACAGAGAGAGATGAGAGAGGTCATAAGCATCCACATCGGGCAGGCGGGCATCCAGGTGGGGAATTCTTGCTGGGAGCTCTACTGCCTTGAGCACGGCATCCAGCCCGATGGCCTCATGCCCAGGTGAGGCCCCTTTCTGTTCTAATTCTCACCTCTGAGGCTCTGACTTGTCGTTTTTTCATCATTCCCTATCGATCCCAACACACAGGATGATATATACCTGTGGGATATCGCAGCCTTCTTGGTTCTTTAGCAGTACCCTCAAATAAAGGGTAATTGACTTTGGAGATAATCCTAGGGACGATAATTTTGTTGGACGCTCTGATAATCTGCTTCAGTTTGCGCCATCAGTATTGTTCCTGATGCGACCCCTGTGTTAAAATCTCTAGCTTAATAATTTGAAAGGGGGCATGATGATCGAAAGACGAAAAATCTTCATATAAAACAAGCTCCTTTTTTGTGAAATAAGCATCAGGTAGGATAGCATGTGACTTATCATCGATTTGAGTGCCTAGCTCTCTTATTTTACGCTATCCAATTATCTCAGTCTTTGCCCCTTGGTTTGCAGCGACACGTCTCTTGGGGTTGCAAGGGATGCCTTCAACACATTCTTCAGTGAAACAAGTGCAGGCAAGCACGTTCCAAGGGCGTTGTTCGTCGACTTGGAGCCCACTGTAATTGACGAGGTGAAGACTGGCCCTTACCGCCAGCTCTTCCATCCAGAGCAGCTCATCTCATACAAGGAAGATGCTGCTAACAACTTTGCCCGTGGACATTACACAGGTGATATGCTGTTCCTTGCCATATACTTTTTCCTGAAGAGTGGAAATTTTCTGCAATAATTTAAAATGTAACACTAATCAATGTATAATGACTATTGGAATTTGGAAGCGCTATCTTTGTTTTAGCATACTCAAGGTGCATTTGCAGAATCTGAAAACAATGCATTTATCTATTTGAACAGTTCTAGCAAGTGACAGGTAGACCTTATCCACAAAACCTTTAATATTTTAGAGGCCACAGGTCAGGATCTACAGTTAGAATAATTAATTCTTTTATTCAAGCACAGACTACTTTCCATGTAAGCAATATGAATTATTTATAATTTACTTGAAGCAGCTTAATTGTCATGCTTGGGGTTTGTAACAACAATCCTGAACTGAGAGTTTTTTCTGCTGCAGTTGGAAGAGAAATTGTTGATCAATGTCTTGATCGGATAAGAAAATTGGCAGACAACTGCACAGGTCTTCAAGGATTTCTGGTTTTTAACGCTGTTGGTGGTGGAACTGGCTCTGGACTTGGTTCACTACTTCTAGAGCGTCTATCAGTAGATTATGGTAGGAAGTCGAAGCTCGGTTTCACCATCTATCCTTCACCACAGGTATTACTATGATAATCTGATACCAGTACTGCATGAATCATTTGTGTCCATGCAGTCATGATAGCCATTTTTTTTAATACAAATAAAATGCAAACAATTCTTGTAGAAAAAAATATCACTTCAATGATACGTTTGAGTGTGATTCCACAAAACCATCAACATGCCATATAAAATGCCACATCGATGGCTGAAAACATTCTAACATGTGATCAGCTCTGTTATGCCACAAAATCAACTGATTAATCAAATATGGAGCATCTGAAATATCTGATACTAAATTCATGGAGCTACTTAGAAGTATAAATTAATCACCCTTACAGTTGAGCTACCTCTGTCAATGAGCAGAATTCTTTATTTGTTCTTGCAAAGAAGACATAGATTGCAGGTCCTACATCAACAATATATTTTAAAGATAATTTCTATATCCTTGGCAACTACTACATTAAATATAAGCCTGAATATCATGTGAATGCGTATATTTCTAAACGGAACAGATATGTGAGTGAATATGTGTAAGAAAAACAGTGTCTCTTATATGTGCTTGATCTTAGATTGAGTGAAAGACTGAGTTTGTATTCTCAACATTATTAACTACTACTCCATTCCAAAAATGATGCTGTTAGGACAGCAAGATTAGTTCAAATATGAACTAATCCTGTGTCCTATCAATTCCAGAAAGGAGGAGTATGTACCTAGCTAAAGACATTACATGATTGTTCGATCTGATAAGAAAAGGCTAGCAAAGGAGATTTACCTATCACTGTAGAAGTTCTGAAACCATTTCTCGTTGCAGATTTCAACTGCAGTTGTTGAGCCTTATAACAGTGTGCTCTCCACGCACTCCCTAATTGAACATACAGATGTTGTTGTGCTTCTTGATAATGAAGCTATCTATGACATATGCAAGCGTTCCCTGGACATTGAGCGCCCAACATACACCAATCTTAACAGGCTTATATCTCAAGTCATATCTTCTCTTACAACCTCACTGAGGTTTGACGGAGCTATCAATGTTGACATAACTGAGTTCCAGACCAACCTTGTGCCTTACCCCCGGATACACTTCATGCTTTCTTCATATGCTCCAATTATATCAGTGGAGAAGGCCTATCATGAACAGCATTCCGTTCCCGAGATAACAAATTCTGTGTTTGAGCCATCAAGTGTTATGGCAAAATGTGACCCCAGGCATGGCAAGTACATGGCATGCTGTTTGATGTACCGTGGCGATGTCGTGCCAAAGGATGTCAATGCCGCCGTCCATTCAATCAAGACCAAGAGGACAGTGCAGTTTGTTGATTGGTACATGCTCACAAATCTTGCCATTTTAAATAAGATTGACATATATTGCATCCTTCTGAATATGAGATTTAGCATCAATGACTCTTTTTCTATGTTCCTGTGTGTCAGGTGCCCTACTGGTTTCAAGTGTGGGATAAACTACCAGCCACCAACTGTAGTCCCCGGAGGAGACCTAGCCAAGGTTCAACGAGCAGTCTGCATGATTAGCAACAACACAGCTGTGGCTGAAGTCTTCTCCCGCATTGACCGCAAGTTTGATCTCATGTATGCAAAGCGTGCGTTCGTCCATTGGTATGTTGGTGAAGGGATGGAAGAAGGGGAGTTCTCAGAAGCAAGGGAGGATCTGGCTGCACTTGAGAAGGACTACGAGGAAGTTGGAGCTGACGTTGAAGATGATGAGGAGGAAGAGTATTAAGCTATCTGATCTGGAAGCATGGTCATTTCCCTTTGGTTGCAGTCAACCAGCATGTTTGGGTTTGTTATACCTGCTGTTTCTTTCCCAGTTTACCATTGCATCTCACTTGTTCATGGCTGGCAGAGTAAAGGTGTAAAGGTTGTTGAACTGATGATTGTTGTGCACAAATAAAATAAGTTTTGAACAGTATCACATGAAAACTGAACCAGAAGATTTGTCATTCAAAGTAAACTTTAGCATCATCATAATCTCAATAAATTCATGCTAGGGTATGTAACTATGAAAAAAAGTCGCCAAATAACTCTGTTGGAAATAGCATTGACGTCCTTAAAGGACAACTGAAGAACCAATGCTGCCATGGCAGATGCTACATTTCAGGTCAACAGGCAAAGGGGAGTGACTCTGTTTAGTGAGCAAATTGGAACGAATGCATATTGTGAGTATTTGAGAAGCCCAGCGCAACATCATAAAATGGGCAACTTGTTCAAAACAATTAGAGGAAATGCACATAGATCAATGAATGGAGGCGTTTGGGTTTGTAGTTCATTGAATCACAGTTTGTGGGATCAATGAGAGTGTGCAGTTCTTCCTGAGCAACTGGCATATGGAAACTATCCATCATGGGAGAAGAAATTACTCGTATCCAATTCAAGGTAGGGTTCTGGTGAACAAGTACCGTACAGACTTGCAAGCGAACAGAGACGGCGCGGCCAAGGAACACACGCTTCATCTTATCTTCCAATGGTGTGGTACACCGAAGGTCGAGTAAATGAGCAGTCTTCATGTCCAAATTTTTAAATTTTGCAGCATAATTAGGGGAAGCAACAACACAACATCAAATGTACGGGATTTGCTTCAGTTCTGAATATCCTGAAATAAAAGTTATTGATAGCTATACTCAAGGATATAGGGCATTGCACCGTATCCTTGAGTATAATTCAGAACCCAATCACAAATTGTTCCGCGGGACTTAGCAAAATAATTCTGTTAGGTTCCGGCTGCATACTTGTTTTTTTAGGAGGCAGCCAGGTCCCTTGTTGATGCAGATAGTGGCTAACGCACTTTGGTCATTGCTTCGGAGACCTCCTGGGTTCTAGTGAAATCAGAGATGCTGGTGCCAAGACAAAACATGATACTTCTCCGTTCCAAAATGTAAGCATTTGTTGACTTTTCAGAATTGTATTTGACCGCTTGTCTTATTCAAAAAATTTATAAAAATATAAAAACAAATACATCACATTTAAAATATATCTAACAATAAATTAAAATATAACAAAATAATCAATATTTTTATAAATATTTTGAATAAGACGAATTAGTCAAACCCAATTCGAAAAGTCAACAAATGCTTACATTTTGGAACGGAGGTAGTATCATCAGTCAACTGTTGCAGGGCCAGTATCAGTAAAGTGGCTAAAATAGATGCCCTGAAGTCTCTGTCAGACTTAATAGTAGTTAATATCGATGTCATTCAGAAAAGGGTGGCGTGACCAAGCTTTTCATCGAACAGTTGGCGGGTGCATAGCAGTTACGTCTCCGGGAACTCTATCTTTGTCTGATGAAAATGCAGCATCGATGCTGGGGTCCGGAACGGCCTCCACGGAGATGGCGGACGCACATTCAGTTGAGAGAAGAAGTGGTGCAGCCGTCGGGGTGGTCGGACGCACAGAGGATGCCCGTGTGGTGTGGCAAGTCGTGTGGAGATCATCCTCCGTTCTTGGAGCAGGGGGTGAACGAAGAAGCAGCGAGTCTGGACGTCAGAGAAGTAGAAGGAGCATAAGTCGGTGTAGAGGATGTCAGCGCAGTAACTGAAGATGTAAAAGATACCAGAGTGCGGGCCGGCAACGCCCATGGCTGAATCTGATTCTCAGTAACAGCTTCGCTTCCTCCAGTGGCGTTGATTAATGATTCCTTTGCGAAATCTACGGAGTACGGAGGATTAACCGCGCATGGTCTACGGCATCCCGGGAAAACTCCCGCGGATTGCCATCGGCATCGGTAGTTGTCGCCGGCGGCAATGGCGCGGCAACCGTGAAAATACCTTTTACATCTTAACCCTTCCTTTTTCTTTTGTATCCAATTTAGGGGTTATGAAAATCACAGATTCACAGTTATTTGTCAGGATTAAAAAAATTACACATATGACCACCTGTGCCACGACCGCGAATGAATATCGGTCATCTGCAAAAGACGGGTAATACAATCTTAGAGCTCTCACCAACATTTGTTAGATGCACCTAGGCGACAACGATATGGAAGCTTGTGGAGGGAGGAGAAAATCAAGGCAGTCGAAACATTGAGCTCAACAACATTTGGTTTCGTTCGGGCATTCCACCGAACCCATAAAACCAATTACGATATTCTAGATGTCTTTTCTCTTACTAAAGATAAATTGAACAAATTCCTTTGCAAATTTCATTTCAAGCGGCTTACATCTAAACTCCTTTGTATTAAGAGTCCTCGAGTTTAACCATTTTGTATATGAAAAAAGTGTAAATTGAGTAATCTACAGCTACTTTGATAATCGCTGCAGAAAACTAGAACTTTCGGTTATCAATTGCAGAAACATACGACTATTTTAACACTTGTTACACAAATTACAACTTTCTCATCAAGGGTCCACTTGTCATCCTCTATAGTATGGAGCAGTTGGGATCCACATGTCATCCAGTGGTTGTGTGAGAAAGTTGTATGTTCTTACAACTATGTCAAAATGGTTGTAGTTTTCTATAACATATCCAAAACGTTGTAGCTTTCTACAACATATATCAAAATACTTGTAGAGATTTTGTAAATGCCCACCATCTTGGTTCAATCTCCAACATGAGCATCATGTATAAATATACCTCTCTCCTCTCTGAGTCTGTTTATTCGTGTTGCAATTTGGTTTGATTACATCATGCCCTAGAAAAGTCCTAGTCTGATTTTCAGATAAATGTTCGTGCTATACTTTTTCCCGTCATCCCGTGCATAGGGAAGTCTGAGCTGAGAATCTGAGATATCCAACATGGTTCGGACTCCGTAGACTTTTTTTCTTTGAGCAAGCGGAAGCGGACTTCGTAGACATGGAGCAGTACATTACTTTGATGGGCCACAGTATAATTCGATGGGCAGGCTACGATTAGGATCGCAAATATATTCCTTGATATTTTTAACAAATAATTATTTTTAATTATCTAATATTAATAACCATTCATCAATTTAAAATTTTGCAAAACTAAGTTGCTGTGTCACCCTCTTACATATCGCCGAATTATCTTGCGACAACCGAGTATGGTGGGCCCAGCCACCCTTTGACGTGGTTGGACGACAGGTTGCTGGGCGTTTTTTTTGTTTTCGATTTTTTCAGCTACACAGTTAATTTTCTTAAAGTCTCAATCAAATAATATACTTTGACACATCCAAAATTCATATTGATTTTATGGTGGTAAATTATATGTTCAAGCAACAATTTTAGCATACAACAGTAAAAATGACTTATTAATTTTAAACTACAATTCTATAAATAGTTTAGTTGTTAAGCACTAAAATATTTTTTATACCATCTTAACTTTCTTCAAAATAAAAACAAAATAGTGCTTAACAACTAGACTACTTTATAGATTTGTAATTTAAAATTAAACATGTCATTTAGTATTGTTGTATGTTAAAATGGTTGCGTGAATATATAATTTACCAAACATAAAAGTCGATATGCATTTTGGATGTGTCAAAGTATATTTGATTAAGACTTTAGGAAGCTCAAGTGTTAAGCTGGCGGACCATAGGTTCCTCTCCCGGTCCGACAATGGGGCTATATGTACTTTTTGGAGGTTATTAATATTAAATAATTAAAATCTATTATTAATAAGAAACCTATATATCGAGTTCTGAATTAAATGAGTTGTTGGATCGTGGTAATTATCGAGTTCTGAATTTCACAATGGGCCGTACTGGGTCGCACATCTTAGCTATGCAATGGGCCTATTCGGATCGTGTGGGACAAAGACAAACGTCGAGGAAACAGAGAGAGAGAGAGAGACGACGAAGCCGAAGCAGTGCGCCGGACGCGCAAGGAATGGCAGGGAAAGCCGCCGGACTCAAGGGCGTCGCTCTTATCGGCGGCAGCGGCGCCAACAGCACGGTCTCCGGCGCCCTCCACTTCTTTCAGGACCCCGTCTCCGGTACCTCCTATCTCAAGCTCCATGATTCAGCGCGCCTCATCATGCTGATGATTACTTTCCTCTCGCGGTTTCTGCTCAGGATTCACCGAGGTGAGGGGGAAGTAACGGGCCTTGCTCCGGGCCTGCACGGATTCCATATCCACTCCTTCGGTGACACCACCAACGGCTGCAACTCCACCGGTGGGTCTCTAAACTTTGGCTGTTACGTTTTTCGGTTCACGAGTGTGACTCGTGCTGTTGAATTGGGTTCCTATTTGTTAGATACGACTGTGAATCGCATTTTTGGTGAAATATTTCAAGTGACATAATTAATCCATCAAGATAGGTAATTAGGGGCAAGAACTTAGTGAACTAATTCAGCTGATCCGTCATCTGCCCTGTAGCTGTAGCAAATTTCACCTTGCTAGTGTTCGTTAGCTGTTGACGAATGAGAAGCAGTAAATTTGCAGTATTCCGGTAGCGATCTAGCAGAGAATCGCTGAAATGAGTGATTCCTATAGAAAAATGTTAGTTCATCCGTGTTATGCTATTAGACTTGAATGTTGTCTTACTCTTCTGTTATTAGCCTACTGAATTTCAGCTTTGACCATGTCTCAATCATTACATCTTTACTTAGTAGGAGGATTTTGATCTTTTTGTAACATCGACCATGAGTGACGCTGTATTGAATTGCTTCTTGCAAGCCTTATGAGCTTTGAATAGTTCCTTTTTGAAGTCTTAGCGACTTCTACCGAAACATGCTAAGTATTTATATTTATTGGCTGGTATCTGCAGCTCCTCTTTTGCTCATATAGATATGTTTGATTTATAGGACCTCATTTTAACCCTTATAATAAGCCTCATGGAGCACCAATTGATGATGAACGACATGTGGGTGACCTGGGAAACATAGTAGCCAACAAAGACGGTTAGTACTATACTGTACCCAATCCAAGATCCTTTTGTCATGAAGCGAGATGTGCGTAGATGTGTCTTTATAGAATAACTTTTATCCCCTAACAATGATCTACATACTTATTTCAGGAGTCGCTGAAGTGTTCATAAAAGACATACAGGTTTGGCTGTCTTGGACAATATATATGTAAAATTGAAATTTTTGGTCAACTGCTAATATACCTTTTGCCCCTTTCCGAAGATTTCACTGACTGGGCCTCATTCCATACTGGGAAGGGCGGTTGTTGTTCATGCTGATCCTGATGACCTAGGGAGGGGTAAGCTTTTGCTTGTTACTCTGCTGCAATTTTATTATAGCCCTAAAAATTTGAAGATTATCCCCCCTTTTGTACTTTATATGCTCATCTGATGTCCATGGTATCTATCTGGAATTGTTTTATTCAATGTGAGATGTAGATAGAATCACATAACTGACATACCACCTTCTGAAGTGTTATTCTCATTTCAGACCAATGTCATCATGTTGTTCCTTGAGCATATTATCTCATTTATTTCAGCATAACTAGCGAAGCAAGGGTAGTGCTGCATTACAACACTGCCATACCTTGTGCTGTGCTTTGCAACACTTGGAAACTATGAACCACTACTATTTTAATGTTTATTTCTGCTTTGTAAATGTTTTGGCTCCATGACATCCTGCTGTCCATTGATATTTTTTTAGTCAAATGGCCATTTCACTGAAGGGAAGCATTCTTGGCTCCACAATATGTGATGAACCGTTACTAAAACTGTCACAATAGAGCCGTGGTTGGAGTTGTTGCAAGAGTGATAGCTCGTACTGTGTCACAGTACAGATGCTTATTAGTTGTCTTGCACAATGGAAGCAATGACACGGTTGATTTGCTCAGCTGTGGCATTCCGCAGTTTGAACTCTTCGGCACCAAGGTATTATGGACCTTTAGAGGATGGCTTCATTGCAGAAGAGGAATTAGTGAAAAGGTTCCCAGTTCACACCTTTATGTTTCTTGTTATGGTGTTTCGGAGGAACGTAATCAGGCATTACTAGCAGAAGAGGCCAGAGAAATCGCTTTGTATGCACATCAGCTTTTTTTTAGAGAAAAGTCTATTTTACTACCCGAACAATCCAATATGTCCAAATTACATCCCGAACAAAATCTTGGCTCACTTTACTCCCTCAAACAATTTAAGTTGGCTCAATTTACTCCCTTACGCAATTTCTCTTTTTTGTTTCTCTTTGTACGAGCTGAGTTTAGTGCTCAAATTTTGCATGATGATAGATAGTACCATTTTCTATATAAAAGAAAATATTATATATTTTTTAAAAATAATTTGTATACAATTAAGATGATATTTGATGCTATTAAACTATAAAAACTATGTTTAAAATATATATTATATTTTTTTAACATAAGGTTCAATAAAAACTATCGTTGTGCAAAATTTGAGCACTAAGCTCAGCTCATACAAAGAGAATAAAAAAAAGAGAAATTGTGTAAGGGAGTAAATTGAGCCAACTTAAATTGTCTGAGGGAGTAAAGTGAGCCAAGATTTTGTTCGGGATGTAATTTGGACATAGTGGATTGTTCGAGGAGTAAAATGGACTTTTCCCTTTTTTTATAACATACACACATCAGCTTGGCCTTAGCATCACACCTAAAATAGCTAAAGAATGCTGCCTGTATCTCGTGGCATAACATAGAAAAGGTGCCGAGGACATTGACTACAACTGGAAGGCACATGCTTCCAGCTACTGAGTTTGCGATGGGATTTTAGGAGGAGGACAGCACAACCAAGCATGGGAGCTTGCTCGTGCTCTGCAGCAGCAGATAAGACTAGATGACTACTCATGCAACAGATACCCTGATATTGATTGTACGTTCTATACTTCCACAAAACCATGGATTTCTGTTGTCAACTCCAATTTCGAAGAAATTCCTCCAGGGAAGACATCCCTATTTTGTGCACCCCCAACGTGGAAATCAATAGTTGTATCATTACCTAGTTACGGCTTCCAGAAAGCAAACCAACTCCGGGTACTGAAAATATGCAGTTGTACCTTCAGTTTTTCATCACCTCCTTTCCATTGCTGCCACAACTTAATGTTCCTTGGACTGGATAGATGCATGGATAAACAACAACCTGCAGGAGAGGAGGAGACATGTGCATGAGCGGTGAAAACTTTTCAAAGGCTATGGGTGCCAGATGTATGCCACACAGATTGGGAACTGGATTTTCCCCGAGAAACAGAAGAGCCAGCTGTGGCTGCAGACATTAGAGAGGTTCATATAAACAGGTGAAGAATTTGGCGCACAATGAATGCTTGCGTAAACACTTCTACTGGATATCATGTCGAGTCAAAACCAGAGTTAATTCATTTCGTAGCTGCTATGGCTGCAGTAGAGCATGATTTGCTATGCAATAGTAGGGATACATTGCAGCACTACAGTACCATGTGCCCTACCTTGCAACGCCTGGCAATCATGATTGTTTCGTCAACATTATAAGATCTCCTGTTTGTTTTACCACAATATTGGATCCATGCTATTTTGCCCTCCATTGATGACTTGGTAGTAGTAGGCTAGTAGCAGTGAAATCGCGATACTTGCTCAACAAAAGCAATCATGGTGGCAAAGTTTGTGATGATCCGCTATTAAAATCGTTGTGGTTTTCCTCGCAAAAAAATAGCTGTGGTTTGTGGAAAATTTATGATCAATGGTAGAGATTTTAATTGCTAAAGATATGTTTACTGGTATGTGGATTGTATAAGCGGGGAAGAAAAAAGAAGAATTGTGCATGTTATTTGAAACCAGTTTTTCTCGAATTTTGTTTCTTCCACCGAACCTGGCTGCACCTTAAACATCAAAATATTTTGTTTCTTGTTTCTTTTTTGTTTTCTGTAACGATTAGTAATAGCTTAGTTATTGCTTCTGACTTTGTTCCTTGATTATTTTGAAGGTGGCCATGAGCTCAGTAAATCAACAGGAAACGCAGGAGCAAGAATTGGATGTGGTAAACGCCAAGTCTTTTTTTCTTGTGTATGATGAAACTGTAGGAAAAAACCTGCATTACTCAGCACCTCCAGTGGTCCAAATTAAAGCCTGCATTGCTCTGCATATATCGATGGCACTTACAAATACATCTATCATAAACTTGCAGGTATAATTGGAATTCAGTCTGCCGTATAAGAAAAGCCAGTCAAGGTCCACCTGGAGAAAAAGGCGAAGGGTATTATTGCCGTAACTACTGCGAGATGCTTGCGTGGAGACATGGAAATGATGCTCGTTGTTCTGCAACCTTTAATGACCGGACATTTTTAGTATCAGTGCTGTATTCTGTTGTGTATACAATATAATATTGCTCCCTTAATAAGAGGAAATGCTGTTTTCAGACTTCTCTGGCGTCAAAATGGTGGTACTACTAGTACGTAGTACAGTGTGGACAGAGCGAGAACATTCTTCCTCCCTTGGCAATATGGACATGTGTTTACCTTGAAAGTATTTGTCGTACTGCAAGTCTTCACCGTGTGCGTTACTCTGATGCCATTTTCCCCATACTTCAAACTTGTGCTTGAACCCCGTGCTGGTTTTATTTGAAAAATAAGTACCACCGTCTTTTTAATGAACCTTCTTGCCGAGCAAGAACCACACGCCTGACGCATATGACGTCCCAAGCAGCAGCCGGCCGGTGATCCTTGCGAGCATTGAGGTCACTCGTCGGCAGTCCCGAGACGCTGTAAAAACTTCTACTAGTACGCATCAGCGCAGAGAAAAGAACCGAACAAGAAGAAGAGAACAGGCAACATCAACCCGCCCTCCACGTTACTCGTGCGTAGTTTAGTCGGGCGCCCGGCGATGCCGCGGTGAAATTACCGGTACCCAAGGTCAGCCCCCTCGCAGGAAATGCCTCGACGGGAACCGGACACGCGGGAACGCGCCAGGCCCGGCCCCGGGCGCGCCCAAACAACGATGCGCGCCGTCTCGGCGCGACCAAACCGCTCGCGCGGAACGGGACGATCGGAGGAGCGCCGCGGAGGCTTCCCGCTTGGCGCCGGGCGCCGCCGGGCCGCGACGGCGGCTAACGGACACCGCCACGGCGCGGCTCCCCGCGCGCCCGGCCGATGCCGCCGCGGAGAAGCGGTTCGTGGACTTTGCGAGATCGAGAACGCGCGCGCGCGAAGTCACGAAGAACTGACGCGTTCAGGCTGGCTTGTGACTTGCGAGGACTGAGTAAAGAAACGTTTCCCGAGTCGCGTGTAGGCGTACGTGGCCGCGCCCGGGATGCCTGGACGAAAGGCTGGCAACGCAACGGCCGGCCGTGCGCGCTCGACTGCGTGCGAGCCACGGCGAGCCGGCCCGGCAGCATCCGTTGGTCACTGGACACGGGTGCTAATATAATTATTCCGTGTCCTCTCGACCTCTCGTCCGTGCGTGCGTGCGTGCGCTCGCCGTGGCGACACCGCTGTTGCAGGGCGTCCTCCGATGCGCGGGGCGGGCGACCAACCGTTTCCTGTGGTCCGTGGTCCGTCGCCCGACCCGACCGATCGTAGCGTCGCGTCCTCAGGTACGAAGCGGGGCCGGGTGACCCGTGACCCTTGTTCCTTCTCCTCCCCCGCATTTCGCACATGGCTCCGATCCAATCCACCGCAGGCCCAGCCACAAGTACTCATATACTCCTCGTACAAACGTACGTACGTGCGTACGTACGTAAACGGAGGTAGGTAGGTGGTCTCGCTGTGTAGAGTTCCTGACAGGTCACAACTCACCCTGAACGCTGCGTGTTTGGAAGAATGAGCTACGAGTCAAAACCGCAATCATTTCGTCGGCTCTCATCTCCGGTTTAGCTGTGTAGTTACCAAGATTTATCAGTTCGCCCGCAGCGCAGGCTAATTCTCTTTTTCAACTTTTGAGAGGACCTTTAGAAGTAACCAAGGTAAATACAATTACCGTGATGGTTAACAAACACATCCTGCAGCCGGAACGCTCATGTGTATGGAAAGATGGGTTCCACACACTGGTCCATGTAGATATTGCACGCCGTCACATTGATAAACTCTGATGCTGCAGTAGCAGATCAGGCTAAACTGCAAACACGGTGCCCAACAAAATTTAGATCCAGCCTAGGCACAGTGCTTCGGATTTTCAGCACGCAGGCCTCAAAAAATTTAAAGAAGCCGCGATTCATATGAAAAGATGGGATCGCGGAGCCGGTATTTATTTTTTCGTTCCCCGTTTTCCCCTACGGGGCAAGCAATTGGTGCAGCGATCCTTCTCGGACGAAACCAAAGAGGGATCGAGCCGAGGCCCACACGAAGCAGATCCTGCATCTGGATCAATGAAAGCAACTGCATCACTGTCGCGGCCGATCAATTGTTTTTGGTAGCTCGCGTCACAAAAAGAGGGCTTGCAATGACCGCGTATACATTGCGTTGCTTTGCCGAGCTTTACCACAACTCGAGGAAAAGAGAGGGCTGTTCATCACGCCGGCTACGGCTAGCAGCAACGACCCGAGCATTCATCCTACTACCAGTAGTAGTTTAAACTTCAAATCGGATTCAAAGGCGAGAAATGATGCTCAGCTGCATCATGGCTTGACTTTGCTTTTTGTAAGCTCTCGTATGAAAGCACAAAGCGTCAACTCTGATCAAGCGATCATCACCTCAAAGTAAAACCAACTTACACAGAAAAATCAGGCGCAAAATCGAAAGCTGTCGGAACCGTCGTGTGTAGGCACGACGTAGTACTGCTGCCTGTTCCCCAATAACTAAAGATCGCTTTGACTAAGAAAAAAAGTTAAAATGGCTAATGCATGCTTTGGTCAGTTTACGGAGTGGCCGACAGAGTTGCAACAAAACATCAAAAAGGGGAAACCCGTCGTCACTCTCCAAGTCGCTTTCTCCTTCATCCTCCAGCAGCGTTTGAAAATTTTCAGCGGCACGTATGTACGTGATCTCAGGGAGGTCTAACTGCCCGTGCATCATCAGCCATGGTGCCTTGCTGGTTCATCTCCCTCGAACTTTGCGGTGCGTACGCCGTGGACTCCTGCTGTCGTATGACGAGTCCAACAAGACCTTGCTGTCGTCGTCGACGTATGGCATTTTCAAAAGTTTTCGTATTTTTAAAATCTCGGTTGGAGCCACGCACATGCTGGATTGCTCGAAGCGAGATGGAAAATTAATTAAACCACAATCAGTCACAGAGAGACCGCCAAGGTGCAGAAGGGGCTGATTTTACTCACATTTCAGAGGCTGTTATTATACACGGTTTAAGGAATATCATCACGGGCACTGCTAAGTACTGGTGGGGAGAGGAAAAAAAAGGTTGGCAAAAGATTAACTTAGCATAATGTAGCATGGGATTATGCTGTATACTAGGAGAAAATTTCTCTTGGATCGATGATCGATTCACGCGGCACCACGTCATCAGAACCTCTGTTGCTGGTGGTGGTGGCAATGGTGGTACTGCTGCTGGTGGTGCTGGTGGTGGAGTCCGGCGGCGTGCCGGCGAAGTGGCGGCTGTTGCTGCAGTGGCTTCTGCTTGAACTTCTCGCCGACGATGGAGATGAGGCCGCCGAGCGGGGGCGCATCTTGGCGCGGTAGGATATCTCGTCGTACGGGCGGCGGTAGAAGCGCAGGAACGGGAGGAAGGACTCGCGCTCGCGCTCGCCGCGGCTGGCCTGCCCGCCGTCCTTGTTGCGGAACGCGAACAGCATCGACGGCGACTGCAGGAACGACGGGCGCGGCGTCCTCGGGAACTGCTGCGCCGTGGGCGGCGGGGTCTTCTGGCCCTGCTTCCCGCCGTTGACCGAGGACGGCGTCATGGGCACGCCGCGCTGGAACGGCGGCGGCGGCGTGGAGCGCAGCGCGGCGGGCGACGCGAAGGAGAAGGAGCGCGCCGAGAGCGGGGACGCGCCGACCAGGGACGGGCTCCCCGAGGTGGGGACCACGGAGCGCGGGCCCACCGACGCCGGGATGGTGGAGAGGTACCACGGCTTGACGGGGTTGTCGGTGGGGGTCACGGAGAAGCGGGACGACGCGGACCCCACGCCGCCGGACTTGCCCACGATGGCGGCGGACGCCGGCTCGAAGCGCAGCGACGCCGTGCGCGGGTACGCCGTGAACGACGCGTCCTCCAGCGAGTCCTCGAAGTCCAGCGAGCACACCACCGCCGTCGCCGGCGCCAGCTCCAGGAACGGCCTCACGCCCTGCACGCACACACACACAACAGCACCATGCAAGTTAGTAATCTTCTACCGGTATTGGTTTGGATCAATGCTGATCGCAATCACGGGGTAGTAAGTACCTTCCAGAGGACGGAGAAGAGGGAGGGCGGGTCGATGACGAAGGCGCGGTGGAGGCGGCCGGGGTAGTAGTCGGCGACGATCTTGAGCGTGCCCATCAGCAGGTTGAGGAAAGCCGACGCCGACCGGAAAAAGCCTGCGCCACGGAGTGCAAAAAAAAGAGATTCGATTCAGTGACCATTCTCTTTTCCCCTGCATCCCTGCAGATTCTACGGCCCGCACTTTCCCGCAACCAGATCAATCATTTTTTCTCGTTCCATTCAAACCGCATCCGGCGGGAAGCCGAGAAGCAAGAGCAGCAGCCGAGCTCGGCAGCCCCTCCCCAAAAGCGGCGGCCGTGCCTGCCACTGTGCATAGCACGCACCGTGCAAGGCGACCTAAAGCGTTCGCTAGTCAAGGCCGCGGGACCACGCCACGCACGACAGCGGCAGCGGCATGGCAACGCGATCGGACCCGACCCGAGAGAGCAGGGTCTTCCACTTCGCCGAGCCAGCCGCATGTGCGCGTCTGACCGGCGGAGGCACTGAGCTCCTGCCCTGGTTCCGGCAAGGCAATCTCGAGTGCGACAGCTGCGGCGCTCTGGTCTTTTCTTTCTTTTCTGGACAAATACTACCAAAAAGAAATGGACCGTAGCGGCGCTGGTATTTCGTATCCCGTTCCGAGGTTCAGAGGAAGGAAGGATCCGTGGCTTACTTGCGTCGAAGAGGAGCACGAACTGGTCCACGAACCGGGACATGCAGGCGACGGCCACCTCCAGCGTGAACACCATCAGCCGAACGAACCTGTCAAAAAATTTCACCTCGTTGTTACTCGGGCTGGTGGAACAAGAAAGTTGAGAAAAATTAGGCTTGCGTTTGATGAGTGACATACGATTT
This sequence comes from Chloris gayana, assembly GCA_031894775.1. Lineage (NCBI taxonomy): Eukaryota > Viridiplantae > Streptophyta > Magnoliopsida > Poales > Poaceae > Chloris > Chloris gayana. The sequence goes on along the minus strand of JAUNZO010003603.1, from coordinate 901,565 downwards.
CTGGGAGTGGAACTTTGGGTAGTCCTGCTTGATTCGAAACACCTGCACAGACAGAAACAAATTCAGTTCGCCTTCACACCTACGCGCATCTACAGCTGGGAGGAGGAAGGTCGCGTACCACGACTGGGCGGCCGTCGTCGTCGTGGCCGGCGACGAAGGCCACGCCGTCGGCGAGCTCGGCGGAGAACTCGTCGGCCATGATGTGATCTGCACAAGCACAGAGCAAGAAGGCGTCCCGTTAGCCCGTCACAGAAGATCGAACAGTAAGTATAGCAACAAGGATCGCACTGTTGCAGATTGTACTTGCTTGAAAATCCTCCGCGCAACGAACCAAATCCGCACCGCAATTAATTCAACCCCTCCACAGTAACATGACTAGAAATGCACTGTGCCGTAGGTATCGATGCAAGAACGCAAACAAACAGAAGGCGAAATCTGAGCAGAGCAGAGAGGGGCATTAATGGATACTCTGCCTCCTCCTGTTCACGTCCCAACCATACCACTCACTCGTTTCGAAAGAGAAAAAAAAAGAAAAAAAAACGCTGAAAGTCGGAAGCTCAGTAAATGAGGAGCGAGAGGAATGGAAGCTGCGCGTACCAGCTCCGACGGTCTCCCTCCATGACAGGACGGTCCTCAGGTGCTTCGCCGCCTTCTTCACGCTGTCGCCCCGCGACCGCAGGAACCGCTGCACGCACGCGTCGTTGCAGTACTGCGCCTGCTCGCCACACCATGATTGACCAAACACAAAGCTTAAACAAACAATCACGGACACAGAAGATGTTCCCGGCAAGAACGCCGCGCACCTGCTTCGCGGAGAGTGGTGCCTGCTTGCGCAGCAACTTGCGGACGGCCTCGATCTTTTCCCTCTCCTTGGCGTCCGCCTTGTCCATGGCCATGGCAGCGACCTTCGGGAAGAGGGGGTCAGGGGAGGAGACGGGATGGTGGGTGTCAAGTGTGAACTGGGAGGTGGGCTGTTGACTGGTGAGAGAATGGGAGATGAGTAGGGGCGTCACGGAGGAGAAAGTAATATAAAGCCCGGCGGGGTAGCCGTTCAAGTCCAAGGCGCTGGCCACCGGGGCTGGGCGCTGACGGCCAAGGGAAACGGATGCTTGGCCACCGCACTCCGTTTGGACTCTAGACGTCTTCCACCACCTCATTTCAAAGTTTTTTTAATTAATTTTCAACCGTTACGCCTATCTTTATATGTGTTTCAAATATATTTTAATTTTTATCTACAATTAAATGTAAAAAGATATGAAGTCCTGCCTTATTTTGGTCTTTTTCTTACCGTTGTGGCGGGCTGAGGTAGTATGTACTAAAATTCAAATCCGGTACAACGGTTCATATTTATGATTTATTACCGTTGCAACGCGTAAAAAAAACATGTGCTAAAAATCATGTCTAATATGGTGGTTCATATTTATGATCGTATATGAAAAATGTGATGTGAGTAGATATTTATTTATGCTAATATTATTAAAATAGTAAATTATTTATCGTATGCAATAGCTTGACTAAAATACTTAATTATGATGAATATCTGTTCTAATTAAATGTACTTTTTTCTAAAAATATACTTCTTCCCTTCATATTCCAACTAGATGATTTTGTATTCTAGAAATTTTTTTGAGTACTTTGTTGTACTAAAGGTGCGCATTGTCCCTATAGTAGTAATTAAGGCAATTTTTGTTGTACAAATTCGGATGCAACAATTGGTATCCTTATGCATCTTGTGTCTTATTGCAACACGAATTAAGGGGCTCATCAATGGTAACTATATATTCTATTTTCATCAGGAGCAAGGCGCCATGTCACGTAGTATTGCCCTGTTGCTAGATGACCTGGTGACTTTTAGCTACAGCTCCCACATATGGCCTTTGAGCCTCAAATGTACCCTTGCACGCACATGCTCCTACATATGGCTTCTATTTAGTACATCACTGGCTATTAGAGTGTTACTAACTGTCGAGAACTCGAGATTATTAACCAAGAGGCTTGGAAAGAAATTAATGCTCCGACAATTCACATGATCCTGCCGTGCAACAATAGAGTTTTTTTAGGAAAAAAGTAATATGTCAGTAGAACTTGCATCATAATCAGTCATCCACAGTTGTTGTCAATGCTTAGCTCCATTGCTATTCTCTGCGTTAACACAGGCAGCAGCATGAGCAGGGCAGCATCAGCGAGCCGTCCGCATGCATGCATCGCAGCCAGTTCCGTCGTTGGTTCGGCCGTCGTGCTTGCCGAGAGCAGAGCAAGTGGATAACGCCCCGCGCCGCCTCTCGTCTCGAGCTCGCGCGCGCGGCAGCGACCAGGGAGACGTATATGCGGCTTTCTGTTCCCACGTGTGGGGGCTCCGCATGAATGTTAGTCGTGTGGCTGCTAAGCACCAAGCGGCAAGCAACAGGCTCCCCTGTGATGAGCCATGTCCATTAGCGCCTTGTCGATCCAGGATTTCCGCTGTGATCGGCCATAAGCCTAGCTAGCGTAGCTAGCTCACACGCCTTGGCTTTCCGCTGACGTCCCCATCCATCGGCTTGTGATCTCTCGATGGGGACAGCATCAGCGCGCGCTTAGCTTCGTTGACAGCGACGGGAGACCTCCGTGTTGCAATGATGCGTGCTCTGTGATCTCGTACGCACGTCATCGGGCTTATTCTATTTCCATCCGGTCCGGCTTGGTAAGATTTGGATTTGTGCGTCTCATGCCATTGGCAGCACGCACGTAGCCCGACATAGAGCTAGGTCCCATGGCGGCATGCATGCATCCTCCGGAGAACGCTGCGTGTAAGCAACCCCAATGCAATGGTAACCATGGTCCATAAGCTCTCGTTGGATTTGGATCGGATCACGAATCCCCGATCCGCCGCTTGCTTAGGGTCTGGGGCCGTGGCGGGTGCGCATGCATGGTGGATGTGGAGCCAATGGCGATTTTGACAGGCAGAAGTGACCGGCCGTGGTGTGGCGTGAACCCTCGAACAAAACTGGCGACCCACAACAATTCATTACTAGAGAGGTTTTCTGGTGTCATGTAGATATCTATTTATTGCGGATATTTCAATATTGACCGTCGATCGGCGGCGCATGAACAAAAATTATCATAACCGCGCAGAAAGCAATAATTGTTATATACAAAACGCAGCTTCCAAGATCACATCAATAAAATAATTACCAACTTACGTAATGCATCAGAAATTATCTAATTGCCGCCATGACGTAACTATGTTTTTCCTGGTTTCACATCTGCAACGGTGCAGCAATCTGCAACAATTCGTTAATCCTTTCTTCCGCCTGCCATCGCCTCCTCCTCTTCCTTCTCGGCCGCCACGACGTGATCCTCGCCGTTAAGACTCTACGTATAGAAATATTGCAGCTACGTTTATCGCTTACCGAGCGATACAACATACATTAATCTGAATTATTCAACTATTCGAACGCGACACTGCTAGTCAACAATGGCTGTAAAGACGCGCTTCTCGGGTGACAAATTTCTTCAGGGTGAGGTCTTAAAAAGCTCGTTTCCATATAAACCCAATCAGCAATTTGAACATAGAATGTTTAAACAGAACCAATCAATGACCCGCGTAAATATACACTGCCGTTATCTTGGAAGCCAAAGTAAATCATACAAATGTCGTTAAATATATATCTATCAAGCTTTCATTTCTGCCTATTTTTTATCAACACGTGAAATTATTATTTTAGTCCTCAATACTTACATTTCCATTACGTCAGCGACCTGATCGTGAGATTCCATCATTTACCTGACGGCGAGCACACATCTAATATTTGAAACACCAGAAAAATGACTTCTGCTTCATACCCCTCCCATCAAAACAGTGTTCGGCGGGTAGTACAGCGTAACTGGGTGTTCTATTTAAACCGTAAATTGCAGCATTGAGCTAGTGGTAGTGATGCCTATGATTGCTTCTTGATTGCGATCCAATGTTGCAATGATTGTCGGTACTTTGACACGAACAAAAAAGCTCAACTAGTTTTGCGTGCCTCATCAGTGGACGGTAGCCGTTGCCCGGTGGGTAGCAAAAGACTGCACCATCAATCGTGCGTCCACGGTGCTACGGCCGGGTTGATGTGAAATCAGCAGAGGGGGCAAGGTTGTACGCCAGACACAGCAGCACCAAAGCGGCAGCGGCGAGTGGCAACTGTAAACCGGATTAGACTAGACTTGGGTCGGGTTGGGCTCCGCCGGGCTGGGCTGTAGGATGGAGCCCGTGCGCCCTGTGATATAGTAGTACCCAGGTCCAGAGCTCGGTCCGGAGATGACGTCGTCGTACTCGTACGAGTGAGTGCTTCCGTTGAAAGTTGAGGACTGAGAAAGCGCGCTGGACCAACAATAAGCCAGAGGCACCGGCCGGCAAGCCGGCAGCTACTGTATAGTTACAACAGTAGTGCCGGCGAAACGTGAAGTGAGCAAAAGCGGCACCTCGTCCCGGAACCTTTAACCGCAAAACTGACCGCGCGGCCGGCGGCAGTGCTGCTGGCAGCTTACCTAACCAGCCTTTCCCGGCGCCAGTCAGCTAGGCCCCGTCCGTCATGGCATCATGGGCAAACATGTGCATGCCCGGCGCGGCGCCGCGCGGGAGGCGGCAACTGCCCGGGCCCCCGTCGTCGCTCGACGCCCCGACGGGGGAACTTTTTACGGTTCACGAGGTGGCCGGGCCGGGCCGGGGAACGAAAGGAAAATTCAGCGGCGTGTGCATGCATGCAGGAAAGCATGGGCACGCGGTTGACCCGTGGAGGCGAACTGGCGAGGGGGCGAGGTTGGCGGCCAGCGCGGCGTCGCCTTGCGCTTGGCAGAATCCCGGGGGCCAGGCCGGGGACGGAGGAGACGACGGACGGGATGGCACTGAGTACCTCACCTCACCAGTTGGGGATGGTTTCCGCTCGCGCTGCCTGGATCGTTTCGGGAAGGCCGCTGGATCCGGCAGCCATAGTTCGCGTCACGCACCATCAATATCATGTCACGTTTCACCTCGACGCGCGCAGCTTGCAGTTGGATTGTATGGGTGTGTTCGTTTCCTCCTCTCTAAAATTTAAGCATCTGTCACATCAAATAGAATCTTATTATTTATGAATATTTCGATCAATTTAATGACAAAACCCTATTGACAGATTGGTGCTAATTTTCGAGATGAATCTAATGAGTTTAATTAATCTATATTTTGCTAAAGTGATGCTACAGATAACTGTCTTCTAATCACGACTTAATTAACCTCATTAGATTCGTCTCGTAAATTAGTCTAGAGGTCAATAATTTATTTTAGAATTAAACTTTATTTAATACTTCTTAAATAATAAGATTAACTTTTGATGTGACAATTTCTAAAATTTAGACGCAAAAACCAACACACTCGTTGGTGGATCGGATGGCTGCAGCGCGTCGTGGAGCCATCGGCTCCGGCCAATCCAAGGGCGGGCAGGCTGATTACTGCTCCTGAGTAGAGTATACTCCACTTGTTGGGTGTACCGTGTACGGGTGGGGTGAACCGATTGATTGATGGATTGGGTGGGTTCAGTTCTGCTTCCTCTGCGCCGCTCCTTTCTTTCCCGGTTGGTCCCTCGGCTTTATTCAATCCTCATCATCACAGGGAAAAAGAGTCGGTGTCGTCACATGAGCCTCTCAGCTCGCCCAGAATTACCCTATCAACTGCGTGTCAATGAACGCATGATGGTGCCGCCCATTTCTTCCCCCTCCGCCCTCTGTGTATGTAGCGCCAGAGTACTGGTGTATTCTGTAGTATCGACGAACTGTGCTGCGTCCATCGGGCTGGCACGGGGAATTCGAACTGTTGACAGTATGTACAGTGCGCTGTCTCTTTAAACCAGCGCTGCAGTCTGCACTCGGAGGGATTCAGAGAGTTCAGATTTCGTTTCGTACTACTAGCCAGCATGCAGCGAGCTTGCATTTCCCATTTCAAGGTTAGGGTGTGTTCGTTTTCAGCGTCTAAACTTTATACTGTCATATAAAAGAATTTTAGTATTTAGAGTATTAAATAAAGTTTAATTATAAAATAAATTACAGACCTCTAGACTAATTCACGAGACGAATCTAATAAGGTTAATTAACTCGTGATTAGAAGACGATTACTGTAGCATCATTTTAGCAAACATAGATTAATTAAGCTTGTTAGATTCATCTCGAAAATTAGACCAATCTGTGAAAGGGTTTTGTCACTATGGATCGAAATATTCATAAATAGAAGATTTATTTAAAGTGGCAGTGCTAAATTTTAGAAGGACGTTTCGTACTTAGACTTGTCACGTGGGCGGCAGGCAGATCGACCGTAGTAGTGTCCAGCTTACCGCCTCCCAATGAACTCAAAGTCCTTGCCTGCGATAACATGATGCGAGAATAACCAGCAATCTTGAGCCGGTCCAAACGACACGCCGCGGGCTCCACTCGCTGGCCGATCATAAAAAGCAATATGGGCATGCATGCGCTTGTGGCGTCGTCACAGACAGGTACAGTAAACTAGAGACCGCGGCGTCGTCAAAAGCTGTCAAGTGTCAACTACGTACTCAAAATTTACCACTCTCGATTACTGCCAGACATTATAGTATTGTCCTGCAGACGTGCAATTTAGGATTGATTCATCATCATTCTATAGCTTCGTTGCGCATGAATGAATGTTATTGTTGCTGATAAATGCAGTGCAGCCTATATGTAAACCCTGAGTTGCAGGTACGATTGGTGGCACGCTCATTCAGGTCCACTCGACAAAAGATACGCTGAAACCCAAGGAGACTGCTCATCATTTTATCCAGACGCATGCATACCCGTTTCTCGCTAGACGCTACTGTAGGCTGAATATTCCAACTGTGCGAGTAGAAGCACTGTACTCGAACTCGCGACGGGTCACACTCACATCCACGATAGGTGAGTTCGTTCGTGCTAGAGGCTAGAGCGGGCAGTGCTACCGACCATCCGGGCGAGTTGGCCCTAGGTCCCCGCCACGACCACGAAGCTGTGAGATAAAATTAGGTTCCTGATGGGCTGAGTTGTCCATTTTCAGAAACGCCACTTGGGGGAACATCAATTTACCGGGCGGACCACCGCGGATCACGCGGAATGTCGGGCGCGGGGCCCACGTGTCTGCGCCCCCACCCCACCTACTTCTCCATGCAGTTCGAACGAGAAGTCTTCACATGCGAGAAGCTTGCACTACAGTGCAGTGGAGAAGCTGCTACAACCTGTTGGGGTAGCTGCTCCTGTTAGAATCCATCAGTCGACTGGCCTACTCTTACCATAAGTACTTAAATAATCAAGTCCTTGAGTTCGCGTGATGATATACTACACAAAGTATAGCATTGTAGTACTAGCAGTAGTACTACTTGTGGATTTTGCCCCGGCCGGCAGGTCAACCGTGTTTGAATAAACTGTCTGCACTCACATGATGCGGGAGAAGCAGGGATTCGGGCATCATTGACAATTATGCCTAGCCCCATCATCATCTCGTTCGTTCCCATCTTTTTTCAATTGGCGAAATCGCTGCATCGGTGATCGGCCCACATGTGTGGGAGAACCTGCGTGCTGCGACTCACGCCGAGCCAGGACGCACGACAAACATACTGATCGGGGCGTGTAGTAGGCCGGTGGGTGGAATCCGTTCTTGTCTTGTTCTTCGCTTTTAACCCATGCATGCGCAGGGCCATCCTGAATCCTGATCCGTTAGTCATCAGAAGCGACTTATGAGCCAGCCGGCCCCCGTAATCATACGCGTTCCCGGGATTGTGTGTGAAACCCCTCGTCCCTTCGTCCCTGGTTTCAAATTTGAAACGGAACTGTGTGTGGACGACGACACCGGGAAGTAGTACCGCCACACCACCACTAGTTAAAACTGCCGGCCGCTGGGGTGAAAGTCCACGGCAAGCACTCGACTCGATTGTTAACCGTGGCTGGCGGCAGCTGTACGTAGCGGAATCTAACATGGTCGGATGACGAATAATGTTTTCTGGTTTGAATTCGAAGCTTGCATGCGTTGATGCACACGAGCAGAGAGCGGGTTAGGCTTTAGATAGAGCGGGTTCTCTCCTTTCCCGTCACCCCGTGCGATGAGCTTCCTCTTTTTTCTTGGGTTCGCACACGAGATCCACCCCCACTAGGCCAGCAGCATGATTACCGGCTACGTGCTGGGTTGAGCTCAGCTGGCCGGCAAACCCAATCATCCTGCTAATAATCTTACCACTCGCTCCTGTTTTCCACGTCCGCTGCTTTTGGGATATGGCTAGAGTTTGGTGCGAGAAAGAAGGGCGCGCGTGCGGGGAGCCGGGTTGGACGAGCAGTGACTGACGGACTGATGAGTGACTGGCCGCCGCTCCCCGTGTCCGCGCGCTGCTGCTCGGCACACCGCCGGCAGAGGACGGGGGCACCCGCGCGGAATACGTGGGTCGTGTCCGTGTTGCGCTGTGATAATGCGGCGGCTTGTTGCCTGGAGCCCTGGACGGATGATCGATGATACCGGGCCGGTGAGGAGGTCGTGGATGTGTTCGTGTTCGTCGAGGTGGTAATTATTGGCGTTGAACGTCGGAGGGATCCGGATTTGGTATCTGACCTTGCCGATACGTTCAGTACGATGGTGGACTGCAGGTCGCCGCTTTACGACCTTTATTTCTGTTCTCGTTTGAATCCTTTATCCTATATACATGCATGGAAGTGGAAGAGAAGTGATGATTGTTTGGTGGTCAGATGGGTGAGCCAAGCACCTTTCTGGTGTACTGTAAACTAAAGCGACTCGCCGACGCCACATTTTTTATCTGTTAACTGCACAGAAACTCCGTACATTTTCTGAAAACATCTTCCGTAAATAGTTGCTGGATTTTCTTATGTTAATTCTGGTTTCACTGAACTGGCCACCCCGACACGAGCACACACTCATCGTACCTTTTCCTCGTAGCTAAGACGCCAATCGCTCTCACGTATTGTACTTGGTTTTCTAGTTTCTCCGTTTCCACGACTGTTCACATCAGTGCAAGTACACACTCATTGTTCAGTCTTTTCTTTTTGGTAAGACAAATCTGATTACTTTTTTTGAGGTAAACAAACACGTATGATTGTTCAGTCGTAATGTACCGAAAAAGAATCAGCAGGCCGAAATGAACAACCTACTTCGGTTGGGCTACGGCCACACATGCGAGCCCGTCTTCTTCAGTTCTAACTCCAGCCCATATACACACAACTTCGGAAGGCCCACCAGGGCGGCGACAGACTTTTTGCAAAATTATGGGCCTTAGTTTCAGACAGCCCAGGAAGGCAAGGACCGGCTGGGCGGCGACGCGGCGATCAGGCTGTGCGCCTGTGCCCACTTTTCCCGACTCTTCCAGGAGGAGCCCGACCTCGGGACAAACGCCGCGTGCCGGACGGTGCGCGCGCTGTCTCGTCCTCTCCAGAAGATGCACCTCGCCACCTTGCCTTCCCCCTTCTTCTACCTCCCATCCCCCAACCCTCCACTTCACTTGACATTTGACAACCACCAACTGAGCACTGACTGTCAGTACTACTGGCTGTTTCGTTCTTTCTGAATCATCAGCAACAGCGAGAGCCGAGCCCCCTGCCCCCGGATAGAGACCTCGACGTCCCCGTCGCCTGGCCAGGTAAGAAATCCCGGCGCTCCTCGTGATTTAGTTTACTTTAATCCGTGATTTGGTTAGCTGGATTCCAAGTTAGAAGTTCCCAAGTGCCGCATGTCTGTATTGGGCACCGCAACCGTTCGACTACATTGGGGACCTTGTGCTAGAATAGGTTGTATGATCTTGTAGACGTGGATGCGAGTGTGCTGATGTGAATGCCAGGGTTCGCCGAGTTTCTTACTGAATATGGAACGGGCAACAGGGCAAGGGTTCAGTAGAGAAAACTGAAACCTGCGAAACGGTAGAGACCCTGCGTATGATTGGTGAAATTAGTGACTTTCATCTCCTAATTTGGCCTTTTAACCTGTTTCAAATTTGAACAGCTGTGTAGGCTGAATTTAGCCCAGTATTTTGCATCTCCTAGAGCAGTAATTTTCTGCAAGACTTGGTTCATTTTGGGTACTAATTTGATGCCATTAAAGCTGTCCTTTCTAAGGAATACTGTATGTGATCCAAGCTGTATAGTACTCTCTCCATACTTTTATTTTTGACATTACAACAACTCTTCTAGTTCAATTTTTAACTGCAAAATTTGTTGTAACGTCAATAAAAAGAAAATCAAGCTACTAGTTAAATTTGGCCTGAAATCTGAAATTCTTCAAATTCCGTTCCTACAAAGTCAGCTAGGAAAGGCCAGGGTGTCAAAAAAAAAAAAACTAGGAAAGGCTAGAGAATTTCTTTTATTTCATTTTTGTTGCTACTGCAGATTAACCTGGAATGATGCTTTTTACATTGCCTTTTCCTTTCTGAGATTGCTTAGTACTGGTATCTCTGTCCTATCTAATTGTTGGTGTATTTTCATTTGAATCTTGAAGTTCTTTCTCCTTTTTATTTAAACAAGGATCCTGTTAGCAGTGTGTGACTGATGCAGTATTGCTTTGTAGGATGGCTGAACCATTCTACACAGTGGCGTCTGATAGTGAAACAACCGGGGAAGATAAATCACAACCATCATTTCCTGATGTTGCTATCGGCATTGACATTGGGACTTCCAAGTGCAGCGTTGCTGTTTGGAATGGCCACCAAGTGGAGCTCTTGAAAAATACACGCAACCAGAAAGGGATGAGGTCATATGTAATGTTCAAAGATGACACTCTTTCAGCAGGAGTTACTGGCGGAGCAGCCAAGGAAAATGCACATGAGGAAAGAGATGTCCTGTCCGGAAGTGCCATATTCAACATGAAACGCCTTATTGGGAGAATGGACACGGATGAAGTGGTTCAAGCTAGCAAAGCTCTCCCTTTCCTTGTGCAGACACTGGGTATTGGTGTGAGGCCGTTTATTGCAGCGCTGGTGAACAACATGTGGCGTTCTACTACTCCAGAGGAAGTTCTTGCGATCTTTCTTCTTGAATTGAAGGCCTTGGCAGAGATGCATCTTAAACATCCGGTGCGAAATGCTGTGCTAACCATTCCTGTAGCATTCAGTCGGTTTCAACAGACAAGGATTGAAAGGGCCTGTGCTATGGCTGGGCTGCATGTTTTGAGGTTGATGCCAGAACCTACTGCAGTCGCACTTTTGTATGCTCAGCAGCAGCAACAACTTATGCATGACAATATGGGAAGTGGCATTGAGAAAATTGCGCTGATATTTAACATGGGTGCTGGGTACTGTGATGCAGCTGTGGCTGCTACTGCTGGAGGTGTCTCTCAAATAAGAGCGTTGTCTGGATGCTCTGTTGGTGGAGAGGATATCCTTCAGAACATAATGCGCCACCTTGTTCCCAATTTTGATAATTTATATGCTGGTCAGACAATGGATAGAATCAAGACAATGGGCTTACTGCGAATTGCCACACAGGATGCCATTCATAAACTGGCCAGTCAGGACTCTGTGGAGATTAATGTAGATTTGGGGGATGGCCAGAAGGTCTCAAAGGTTATAGATCATTCAGAGTTTGAACAAATTAACCGGGTCATTTTTGAAAAGGTCGAAGAGATAATCAACCAGTGCTTGGCTGATGCAAAGTTAGTACCAGAGGACATCAATGATGTTATATTAGTTGGAGGGTGTTCCAGGATCCCCAGAATCAGAAGCCTTGTACTGGGCCTATGCAAGACTGAAGTCTCTTACAAGAACATGGATGCTCTGGAAGCTGCTGTTGCAGGTGCTGCATTGGAAGGCGCTATTGCTTCAGGAGTGACAGATCCTTCAGGGAGCTTAGATCTTCTGACGATTCAGGCCACTCCTATGAACCTGGGAATTCGTGCTGATGGCAATAACTTTGCTGCAATTATTCCCAGGAACACAACGGTTCCAGCCAGAAGGGAGATGCAATTCACAACGACACATGACAATCAGACTGAAGCTCTCATTTCTGTGTATGAAGGTGAAGGGGAACGCGCAGAAGAGAACCACCTATTAGGATATTTCAAGATCCCTGGTATTCCACCAGCACCCAAGGGAACCGTTGAAATCAGTGTCTGCATGGATATCGACGCTTCCAATGTGCTCAGGGTGTTCGCAGGAGTTGTGAAGCCTCAAGGCCAAGGTGTTCCACCATTCATCGAGGTGAGGATGCCAACACTAGACGATGGCCATGGCTGGTGCGGGCAGGCTTTGGCCAAGATGTATGGGAGCAAACTGGACCTGGCTGTTCTCCCTAAGAAGCTTCAGCCGTGAGTTGCTTAACATTGCCTGTTATCCTTGTTTGACATTCTGTAACTGAAGTTGAGCCTTTCCATGTTGTTCCACCAAGTAGCGTTTGTCCATTTCATGGTTGCTCTCCTCAGGTGTTTAGTCCGTTCTTTTAGTCACCCACTGGTTGTGGTGCTGATGTTACTAAGGAAAATGTCAGCGTCATCTATGTAATATGTTGCGTTTTATGGAATGATGTTGCATCTTTTCAGAAGTTCTTGAGTGCTGTACTATAGAGTTATTATATAATATAATGTTACTGTGGTGTGTTATTTGCTTGTGCATTCAGACATCACTTTCCAGTTTGCATCAATAGAGGATTCGACGATGGTCACTTAGCTATAGAGGATTGAAAGGGTTCTGTTATGACTGCTTGAGCCTCATAAGTCATAATTCAGCTCTTGTATTTTCGTGCCGCTCAGAGAACTGTAAAATTGTGTTTTGCGTACAGTTTGAGGTATATAAAATGGACTAGTGTGCAGATGAAACGGTGCAAGATGCTACCTTAGGAGAAACTTTGGGACCCTGTTTTTTGGATCTGATTTCGCTTATTTGTATCTGAACAATCAATCCTGTTGACACAAGCGATATCAAGCAGTGTGGGAACTTTTGGTCGTATACTAGTATCTAAACCGTTGAGACGTGAAGAACTATTTATTTGTTCGATGTACTCGTTTTTCGGAGGTTTGTACTCGTTCTTTTGGAGGTTTGATCTGAATTAGTTTTAGTGTCAAAACATGCAACTTCCTGTCAGTCTTGTGTGACAACAGGATGCAGACTAAATGTAACCGCCAAGAAATGTATAACCATTGCTTCTAAAAATACATCTTTCCTCCTTTCAATCGATTAAGTTAGGAAACTTTTAATCAACATGATTTATTAATGCATATATTATATAAAAATATTATTCTTTAATCGTTCGAATTTGATCGGGTGGTGTTCGACTGATTTGAAAGTTTAGTAAACTTCCAATAATCGACTGAAAATTAGCAAGCCCCATTTTACAAGGGGGACGGTACCTAGGTCTAGGTGGGAAAAAATGGGAGGCAAGAACTGTATGACAGCCCAATAAATATGTCTGAATCCGAATAATCTGTAAATAGTCAGGCCGGCTAGGTGATGCTCCGCCTAGACACAACACCGTTTGACTCATACGCGCAACACACTGGGAGACAAGACGCAGATGACGCTAAAGAAGGAATTGTACCGATAAGAAAAGCATGTTAAACCATGATCGCAATTCAAGAGGACCACAATATGATAACCAACTTATCTATTAGCCAGTGTGAGCATCTGAAAGTTCAAGTCGCACCATGGTATCAGTTAACTTAAAAAGCGTGCATGTCCTATCTTATCTAGCAGCAGTCGTAGCCAAAATAACATCTCCATGGTAGATGTGAATAGCCAGAAGGCAGACGAACACAGCAGCCAGAGTCATGAGAGTCACAACAGAGCTTTAGATGATGAGCAAACTCCTAGCTTGACTTCTCGGGCTGGGGTTCTTCATGGACGCCATTGTCAGGGGCCTCCTCGGACAGACCTATAATCAGTGACATGCAACACACGTTTGTAAATAGATTCAGAATATAGTAGTTTATATTTTGATAAAAATAAACAGTGTCATTCTTCTTATGACTTATGAGCACGGATGGCTGCACTTAAGTTTAGAAATCACTAAGAAATAAACTCGTCAGACATGCCTAAAACATCTACATCCAAAGGTGGAAGGGAAAGAGCATGGGTAAATAGTACGAGTACTGCTAGATGTACAGTCGTTTGTAACTAGATTCTAGAACTCATGACCCAGTGGCTGAAATCACAGCATAACTGCCATCCCTTTTTCTTAAATGATACTGTAAACGTTTACAAGACTAAGGTATAAGTTTAATTGTGACTGTTAGCAAAAACATGATATTCAAGAAAATTACTTTGCAACTGATCTCGATCGGCTCTGTAGATAGGTGCCCTAATCTGGTTTTGAGGTATGAATCTTATGAAATACTACGTGTTTATCTTTAACTTCACTTTTAAGAATATACTTCATTCAGTATTAGGAGCAAATGATTAATCAGCAGCTAAGAACTCAAATAACAGAGATAACATCAACAACATACTACGTGCGGCTGTTCGGGACATCGACCTCTGGAGCCACCGATATAGTAGCACTCGCGCGGACATGTGGCAATGGCGAGATTATGTTTCTCAATGTATTCCTTCCCTGTAACTTCTCCTCGGTATGCCGAGTGTATCCTTGTACTTGAACTTTGTACTAGCATATTTGCTCCTTTGATTTATCAATAGAGAAAGAGTAGGTGGGGATCCTCTCCCCCCGAATTACTCGAAAAAAAAAAAACATCAACAACATATAAATGAGTATCGCTTTCCTGAGACTAAACCAAAACAAGTAGCCCCAAAATACTCAATTTACACCACGAGTTACACTCAAAACAATTTACATCATGACCCATCAAACCACTGAACCAGGCAGCCTGCTACTCACCATAACTATCATATCAACAAACTTTAAAAAACTAACAAATTAGTGAAGCGAAATTACTAACATAAAACCTGCATATCACCACCACATGTAAATTCACAACAGGCTACCGGCTACCAACAAGTGCCCAAGAGAGAATGTCCATATACTTTCTGGGTACTTTGCAAGCAGACATGAGGACATACCAATCATGTTCAAATCGATCAATTACTGCACTGTAAGATACATGATTATGCAGATGCAATTTGAGTGGCTTTAGATAGTGGAAGTTAAATTCGGTAATAGTTTAAACTTCCATCCCTTTCTAAATGTCAGGTGTTTACTTGACTTAAACAGCAATTGCCATATGGTCATACATCATTATCTAGACGAGTTACACATAAGAAGGTATAAGTTTATTGTTACTGTAAGCTAGTACTCAATAGAAAACATGTCATTCCAGGAAAATTTCCAATCATCTCTTCAGTCTCTAGATATGTCCCACAATCTGTATTTTGAAGTTCATTTTTAAAGACTTGGTTCCTCGATTGATTCAGTACTTGGGAATAAATGATTTACCAGCAGCTAACAACTCAAAAAGATAGAGAACATCAACTAATTGGATATTGTATCACACTCCTGAAGTAAAAAAAAAAAGGCAACTATAACACCAAACATGTCGCACGAGCATCACCAAACTACTCGCCACATCAGTTAACATTTTCATTTTTGAAAAATTTAATGAAAAAAATAGTCAAGCAAAATTAAACAGGCTATCAGCTCCACACTTCTATTGCAAACATAGCTGCATATCAACCACAACATGTGCCAACAAACTCTCGTGATTGAAGCTTAAGACAGACTAATGAAATATTGAAATGCAAAATGTAGCATTCCCAAACTAACGAAGAGGAAACGATATCGTGTATACGTGCTGGGCCTGGGTGTTTAGCAAGCAGGCACGGACACATCTGCCGATGTCAAGTTGATCAAATGCTGAACTGTTAAGATACATGATTATGCATATGCAAATGGAGTGGCATTAGGCACTGAAATTAAATTCTGCAAGAACAGAGGTCTTTCGCAAATACAGTGTCCACGGGATACTGAAGCAGCACAGGGGGAGAAAGGAAGTTGCATTGTACCTGCTGTCAGGGTGGGCGGCAGCTCCCAAGCGAGAACGCACGAAGACGAGGGCCCGCCTTTCGACTCCGGCACGTCCAGCTCGTGGGGCGCACACTCCACCACCATCCTCGCAGGCCTGCCAGGGTAGAGAACCCTGGCCTGCGTGTCCGGGTCGGCGGGGAAGACGCCGGGCCCGACGTCGAGCTTGGTGACGCGCGGCGGCGCGGCGAGCGCGAGGGAGATGGCGCGGCCGGGCCGGGGCTCGTCGGCGGCGGTGGAGAGACGTGGGGCCGCGTCCAGGATGACCCACGACGGCGACGCCATTCGGTTGGACTCGCCAAGCAACGCAAGGAAAGGAGAGGAGAGGGTGGTTGGCTTTGCGGGAGAAGTGAGTGCTGATCAGGATGGAATGGGTTCAAGGACGCACAGATGTCAGGGTTTATGCAGGGAGGAGAGGAGAGGGGATTCGCTTGACCTTGTCCGGTTCGCCTCCTTTTTGCTGGAATTTGAATCGGTTGGTTTGATTTGTCAATGGAGTGGAGACCAACAAAATTAAAGCAGATCACGAGACGATCAGACGCGAGGCGTGGCGTGGTTCGCACGCTGCCGCTGGGCGCTGGCCATGGCTCCGTGGCGTCATTTTGCATCTTGCTTTCGGCCTCTACGCAGCAGGGGCGCAGACAGACGAGCCAAAGTTGCCAGACTCCATGGAAACGGCAAAGAGCAGTCCGGTCCAAGGCAGAGCTGCGGGCTGCGGCAGCCTTTCTCCGCCTCGCCGCGCTCGCGGACAATCCCGCGCTCTCTCTCTCTCCTCTCGGTCAAGGAGGCGCGGTGCGGACGCGGCAGTCAATTCGGCTACCAGCTAGGCAAGGGAATTAGCGCATTGCCGCGGGGTGTTAGTACTTGTTAGCCTTCTTTCGATCTTGCGGAGTTTTTTTAGCCGGCCAATTGTGTGTCTGTCACTGGGTATTCGGCCCCAAGAGTAACTCTTGTACACACAACACCGGTCCATTCGTGCGCGCAACGCAACACACCGACTACCGAGGCAAGCCGCGCGCATGAATAGCTCACAGCATCAGTAAGTGCGCCTATCATAAGCCACAGCAAGATTCAACTTATCCATCAGCCACTGAGAGCCACAGAGAGCTACTGAAAGTTCAAGTCGCACCATGGTACAGTATTAGTTAAAAAGCGTGCATGACTTATCTAGTAACAGTCTTAGCCAAAAGAACATCTTCATGGTGGATAGGCAGAAGGCAGACGAACACAGCAGCCGCAGTCATAAGAACAAAGCTTAGATGCTGAGCAAACTCCTAGCTTGATTTCTCGGCCTGGGGCTCTTTCTGCACGCCATTGTCAGGGGCCTCCTCAGGCAGACCTATAATCAGTAAACATGCAAAACACGTCTGTCAAGAGATTCAGGATACAGTAGTTTATATCTTGATTAAAAATAACCAGCGTCATGTACAGATGGGTGCACTAGTTCGGAAATCACTATACATGCCTGTATACCATTGGTTATATATACTTGGCTTCCACAGCATCCAAAGAGACAAGGGAGAAAAAGCATGATGTACTTCTAGAGATGTACAGTCGTTTGTGACTATAGATTATAACTCATGATCCATTGGTTACTGGTTGAGATCACCCATCACCCCCTTTTTTTTCTTAAAAGATAAATGTTTGCACTACTTAAAATGCAATCAGCATAATGAAAATACATATAAATGAGTTACTTATAAGAAGGAATATAAGCTTTCTTGTGACTGTGAGCTACTGCTCAAGAGAAAACATGCTATATTCAAGAAAACTACTTTGCAGCGAATCTGTTCGGTCAGGCTCTAGCTATGTGCCCTAATCTGGTTTAGAGCTAGGAATCATGCGAAATACTATGTGGTTATCTTGAACTTCACTTTTATGGACATACTCCATTCAGTACTAGGAACAAATGAATAATCATCATTCATAAAAAAAATGATTAATCAGCAGCCAAAACAAAAGCAACTAGCCCCAAAATTTACACCACGAGTTCATCAAACATGGCAGCCTGCTAGTCACCACACCTATTAACATATTTAGAAAACTGAAAAAATAGCAAAGCAAAATTACAAACATAAAACCTGTAGATCATCAGCACATGTAAATTCACAACAAGCTACCAGCTCCACAATGTTTTTGTGTATATATATGCACCACGCTACTAGTGTATGACACTGACATGCTACATGCCAGCCAATAGACGCCTAAAGCCAACCGAAAGCTTAGACCATGAAATGTGAAATGTGAAATTCCCAAACTATCCATTAGGGAATGTCTATATAGTTGCTGGGTGCTTGGGAAACAGACCTTAAGGACACACCAATCAGGTTCAAATCGATCAAGTACTGGGATGTAAGATACAATGACACATGATTATGCAGATGCAATTTGAATGGCTTTAGGTAGTGGAAGTTAAACTCGGTAATACTTTAAAGTTCATTCAGCTTGGAGTTTAGGCAGTGGCTTTTTCAGTTCAGTTTTGAATACATACTTCATTCAGTACTAGGGAATAAGTGATCCATCAGCAGCTAAGAACTCAACAACACACAGAAAATCAACATCAACTAAATGGTAGGATATCACACTCCTGAAATAAAAACTAGGCAACTAACCCTAGTACACTGAGATCATCAAACCAGCCAGCCTCCCACTCGCTACAACAGCTAACAAAATCTTCTTGATCTAAAATGATAAATTAACCAAGTGAAATTAAGCAACATGCTATCAGCTCCACACTTGCTCTGCACAAGCACAACATAACTACATATCAACATATGCCAGCAACTAGAAGCCTAAAGTCAAGTAAACGCTCATGAATGGAGCTTAACATAGGCTAATGAAATGCAATTTGTAACATTCCCAAATTGACCAAGAGGAAATAATGTCTATATACTTGCTGTATGTTTGGCAACCCAGACCGAAGGACAAAGAATGTTTGGGAAGCAGACCCAAGGACACAGGATGTTTGTCAATCAGACCCAATGACACAGAATGATTGGCAAGCAGACGCGGACACACCTACCAATGCCAGGTTGATCAAGCACTATACGATTACGCATATTCACTATCACAAGACGGGGTCACAAAATAGTGAATCAACACAGAGGAGCAATGGAAGATGCAATGTACCTGCGGTCTGGGTCGGCGGTAGCTCCCATGCGAGAACGTACGAAGACGAGGGGCCGCCCTTGGACGCCGGCACGTCCAGCTCGTGGGGCGCGCACTGCACCACCTTCCTCGCAGGCACGTCGACGCCGAAGATGTACTCGTCCAGGAAGAAGTAGATGACGTTGGGGTCCTTGGGGTGGACGAGCGCGATCTCCGGTGCCTTCTCCGGCAGCCCCGTGGCCTTGTAGCTGTCGTCGGCCCAGATCTCGTCGAAGCTCACTTGGTAGTCGAGCGTCCACATGACCATGGGCAGCTCGGACTCTGTGGCGAGCGTGCCCATGGAGATCTTGGGCGCGTCGTCCTTGCCAGCACAGGTCATCTCGAAGCAGCGCATCTTGCCGTTGCTGGGCTTCACGAAGCGGCCGGCGGAGGCCTTCCTCTGGGAGCAGTAGCCGCAACCGCGATGAGGCTTGTCCTTGTCGCGTTTCCCGACACTCAGGAGAGGGACGTAGAACATGTCGGGTTTATCGGCGAAGGGGTCGCAGCAGAGGAGCCCCGCCGCGCGTTCGACCCACCAGAGCTTGCCGTTGTGGGAGATGACGTCGTCGAAGCTCCAAATCCAGCTGGGCTGAGGGTTGGTGACTCTCTTCTCGACCCACTCGCCGGTCTCGGACGAGAAGCAGATCAGCTCGGCCTTGCGGGAGCCGACCATGGTCTGTAACTCCGCGACCATGTAGCCGCCGCGGCCGCCGGGCGCGGCGATGACGCCGAGGCTGGACGCGTTGAGGACGTCGGGGTCGCGGACGCGGGAGGCGGTGCCGGCGGGCACGTCGAGGACGAGGTAGGCGGGCGAGGAGATGCGGCCGATGGAGAAGGTGCGCTCGACGCCGTCCTCGCCGCGCCAGACGCGCTGCTCCTCGGGTTCGCGCTCGGACATGGACGGCGGGGCGATGGCGAGGACGAGGCCGGAGGGGTCGGTGGCGAGGATGCAGGGGTAGGGGACCCTGGCCTTCGTGTCCGGGTCGGCGGGGAAGACGCCAGGCCCGACGTCGAGCTTGGTGACGCGCGGCGGCGCGGCGAGCGCGAGGGAGATGGCGGCGCCGGGCGCGGGATCGTCGCCGGCGGCGGTGTCGGAGAGGCGTGGGACGGCGTCCAGGATGACCCACGACGGCGACGCCATTCGGTCGAACTCGCAAGGAGAGGAGGGCGATTGGCTTTGTGCGTGAAGTGGATTGGAATGGGTTCAAGCACGCAGGGGCGTCAGGGTTTAAGCAGAGGAGAGGAGGAAAAGTTGAGGGGATTGGCTTGGCCAGCTTGCCTCTTTTCTGCGTGGAGTTTGAATCGGTTGGTTTGTTTTGTCGCGGGGTGTAAGACCAGGCACAGGAGTGGATGGAGACACCGAGTAGAGAGGCCAGCGAAAGCAGAGCACGAGACGATCAGACGCGAGGCCGAGGCGTGGTTCGCACGCGGTTGGCCAATGGGTTCATTTGCTTTCGGCAGCTCCGTCTCTACGGAGCAGGCGTGCAGGCGGACGAGCCGGGTTGCCAACTTGCCAGACACCATGGAACGGGCCAGTCCGGTCGTGGCTGCAGCCTTTGTCCGCTTCACCGCGCTCTCGTCACGGTCACTGAAGCGGTGCGATGGCGAGGACGAGGCCGGAGGGGTCGGTGGCGAGGATGCTGCGGTAGGGGAGATGGCACCGGGGCTGAAGCGAGGGAGATGGCGCCACCGGGCTTGGCTTGGGGCCGTGTCCAGGATGCATGACGGCGATTCCATTCGGTTGGCCTTGCCAAACAACGGAATGAAGAGGGACGGGGGAGAGGACGGTGATCAGGATGGAGTGGGTTCAAGGACCCCAAGGGGTCAGGGCTTGAATCACTCTACAGGTGTCAATGGAGCGGAGGCCAACGCAGAGGACGCCCTGCTCGGTTTCTACGGAGAAGGCTGACGAGCCAGGTTGCCAGGCATCATCATGGAACTTTTTTTTTTTTTTTTTTTGATAGGGCATCATCATGGAACTGGCAAAGAGCCGTCCGGTTGTGGCAGAGCTGCGGCAGGCTTTCGAGGTGGTGGTGGTCGTTCACGGTCACGTGGCATAGCGCATACGCATTAACCAAGCAAACGCTAAGCCACGGCTACTAGGCAAGAAATGAGGCATATAGCATTGCCTGTATAGACGAGATTAGAACAGGTTACTGGGAAACAGCAGTACCATCGTTCCAGTGATTGCGTGACACCAAGTACGCGGGCCTCTAGCATACGGTACAAAACGAAAAAAAAAACTCAAAGGTTTCGGTAGTCTCTTACGTACAAAAGAGGACAGCTCGATGTGGTGCCTCAAATAAACTATAGAGTAATTATCACAACGATAGACAGATTAAAAAGAATAGTGCAAAGCAATTCCTCCCGTGGCAGTGCGTCTTTCGATTTTTAACAAGATTGCCATTCTCCCGTGAACAAGAAAGAAGATTCCCTCGCCCTGTGTGTGCCTCTGCGTCGTGCGCCATAGCTACGCCCTCCGTTTTTCGTAACAATTACCGAATTGCCATTCCTCCTCCGTTTGCCTGCGGGTATAAGACAACCCAGCCTCTCCTGGGATCGCTCCCCTACCCACACACAGAAGCCACCGCCGCTCCAGTCTCTCTCTCTCTCTCCAAGGCGAAGGCGTCAAGTTCAGGAAGGAAGAAGAGCGATGGCAGGCGGGAAGAAGAAGGCCGCGACGTCAGGGTCGACGAAGAAGATCCCCGGGAGCATGAAGTCGGGGCAGAAGGGGAGGCGCGTCGAGGAGGGAGCAGTTCTACTCGCGAGCGCGGCGAACAAGGTCTCCAAGCGACAGAACTTCGTCAGCGAGGTACTCCCTGATGGAAGCAAGCGTGAGGTACCTGTCAGAGGGGAGGGTTTAGAGGTATGGAACCCTTTCGAGGCTTTGATCGACGAGTCCACGGACGTGTAGTCACATGGGAGGTGGGCGTGGCCGGAGTGAGCACCCGGCCGCCCCTTGTGCTGTTGGTTTACCGGGGTCGCTTTTTCTCTTAAGTTGCGAGCCACCAGCGACGATGTTGCTAGTATTTCTTCTAAGTTTGTGAGTTGGTATGCATACGGATCGTTATGAATATGATGAGGTTCCAGATGAATCTCTTTGTTTCGGATCTATCGTTTTGTTGTGGAAGCCCATGTTGGCTGTGGTGTCATGTTATTCTTCTATCGTTTTGTTGTGCAAGCCGATGTTGGCTGTGGCGTGTCATGTTATTAGTTTCGTTCTGTGTGATCTTCATCTTTGGGTTTGAGATCTGTTTCCGCGTGGATGGATTTATGCATGGGCATCGGTGTCGATCGCAGGTTTTTTGTTTGGTTTGGCCTCGGGAAGTTAGGAGAAGTCATGGCCTTACAGCAATCTTTTTCACTTTCTGTTTTTTTGTTGTTTTTTTTAAACTTTTCTGGGACGAGTCTTGTTTGTTGATGCGATTATTGGGATGTCGCGCATGTATCGTCGTTGCGGTGATTTCTGGGCCATCGTGCCCGCTAGTAGTTCTGGTTGCGACTTGCGAGGAGAACAACGAACAACGGCTTTGTGATATATCCTGTAGCCGCCGTTTCTCTCGGCTTCCACATATCCCCTCCCTAGCTAGCATCGTGAATGAAGTGCTGTTTGAGCTTTTTGATACGGTACACGAGATAATTCAGGAGCGCAAAAACTCTTGTAGACGTGTTCACTTGATTTCGAACACTACGTGTGGTGCAAAAGGCACGGCCCCTGCTGGCAGCCAGGACACAGAGGGCGGTCGGGTAAAAGATAGAAGCGGAAATATCCGTATCAAGACGAAAAAGAATTTTGATCTTGAAAAAGCAGCTCTCAGCGCTCCAGCACGCACCGTACGTCCTCGATAGTCGAGTCGCAGATACGGGCACGCCGCAAGCCTCGGCGAGGCGTGACTGTCTGCACCAGTCCAGTCCACCACCATGCCTGCTCGCGTCGCGCGTGCCACCGTGATCTCGCCACGACTTGCGACCCTGACTCTAGCACACATCACCGTCTTCAGTGCATCTCCTCCATCTCACTTCAGTCAGTGGTCAGGCAGGTGCTTTATTGCTGATGAGCGCGCTCGACAACAGGGTGGCTTCCCGCCGGTGGTCGCGGACAAAAACATGCAGGGCACCGATACCCATCCATCCATCCCCAAACAAGTCCTCCCCGGCCTGTGTCCTAGACCTAGTGCAAAGCGCATGCGAGCATTGCATCGATTCGCTGCCTCGATCGGTGGCAGCAGGCAGACGAGACCAGGAGTGCCGATCAGCAGGCATTCGGTTGGCTTGCCGTGTGGCTCCGATCAGCTTAGCGCGGAATCGATCGTTTACACTGGATTAGGGCGTGCCATAGGTGACCTTGGCTAGTCCAACGCCTTGGGTGTGGTGTCAGATCTGCGTGTCACGACGATGCAAAGCGATCTTCGCATATCCGCGCGCAGAAGGTTTTGCAAAAAAGCCCTCTACAGATTGATTAGTTCGATATTCCGGAAAGGTGCCGTAAATTTCTATAGCGTCCCTCTTGCAGCGTGACTCTCTGGTACACGTACTCATACACACCATGACCGTGTTCAAACTCATGTTGTCGTGTATGAAATATCGGTCAATATGAGGGAAAACGGGAGCATAACTTTCGTGGAGAAGGAAATGGCAGGAGGTCGGCTATACATGCGAAAAAGGCGGGCGAGACTAGAACTTTTTTCTATTTTGGCCCTTTTTTATCTAAAACTTTAAAAGTAGCCTACTCTAAACTAAATTTCTAAGATCTGGCCTCTTTTGGTCACGCCATTTAGAATGGCGTGACATATGTATATGGTCACGCCAAAGTGAATGACATGACCAAATGTGACCGTGGTCAATCCTTATGTGTCAAGCCTATTTTACTACGTGTCATTTGGTCACGCCAAAGTGTTCGGCGTGACCATATTCATGTGTCACGCCATTCCGAATGGCGTGACCAAATAGGGCCAGATTTTGAAAATATAGTTACTGAGAGGCTATTTATAAAATTTTAGATAAAGAAGGGTCAGAATGTAAAAAAAGTTCGCGAGACTATTGATGACGCAGAGGACCGAGTTGAGAAGAATCTCTTTTCCGCGCTGCGTGTCTCATTTCTTGCACTGGCTCTCTTTAGGTGTGTTCGTTTCCTGGGGTCTAAATTTTAGAGCTGTCACATTAAAAAAAATCTTATTAGTTAGGAGTATTAAATAAAGTTTAATTATAAAATAAATTACATGTCCTAGACTAATTTATGAGACGAATCTAATGAGGTTAATTAAGCCATGATTAGAAGACGGTTACTTGTAGCATCACTTTAGCAAAACCTAAATTAATTAAGCTTATTAGATTCATCTCGAAAATTAGCACCAATCTGTCAATGGGGTTTTGTCATTAAATTGATCGAAATATTCATAAATAGTAAGATTCTCTTTGATGTAACAGTGCTAAATTTTAGAGGGCAGGAAACGAACAGGGCCTTAATCTGTTGGTCTCGGTAAATAATTTATAGTTGCAAGGCACTAGATCAGTCACTCAGTCAGTGCATGAAAGGCCGGGATGTATGATAATACAAATTAAGTGGGTGATTATATTGCACCAGCTCTTTTAATTGTTCGAAATTCGTAGTGGTTCGATCGACTCGAAGCTTCACACTGGAGATTTAGCGGTGTTTTTTTTTTGAGAATATAGGTGATTAAAACTTTGGTACTGTATGAATTGACAACTTTTATGTAGGTTCCATGCCATGTCAGTACGTACAGTACGTTTTTGTTGACACGGACCATCACGCGCCAACGAATTATCAGCAGCATGGCCACGACGCGCTGGATGCCTGATCCACTTTCACGAAAAAGCACTAGGTCGTCTCGACGCCAACCAAGCACGAGAACAAGACACAAGCAGCACGAAATGGCAGCAGGCGGCGTCCTTCAGCAAGACGGTGGTACCGACCTGAGATCCGCGCGTCGGAAACTCGGAACGTCCCTTCTCATGAGTATCGTGTCACCGACCAGCGGAGCAAGGCGAGGATCATTGGGCTAACAATCGAGTCCTTGGTGCGCACTGCCGTGCGAGCAGGGGACTTGCTTGGAAGCCCTTTCTCGTCCTCGGCGGGCCGCGCCCGGTGCCCCTTCACTGAAACCTCGTATTAACCGGCTGCCAGGAGCCAGCCATGCACACGCGCGCGCATGAACCGGCTGCCTACGCGTCATGCTCCTTGTTCTTAACGCTGACAGCACGAAGAACAAGATCATCTCTCTTCACCTAAAAAACCGATGCTGCCACATTTTCGTCCTCTCTCTTCACCTAAAAAACCGATGCTGCCACATTTTCGTTGCCGCCCATGCAGACAATCACGGCTGCCCACCTGAACACCCAGTTTGGGATTTCTTACTAAGATTACAATTACAGGTTGCTATATTTGAGTTAACTAAAACCTAGCAATCTATTCAGTTAGATTTCTCGGTCGTTCGACCAACATCGGACGATGCTAGGTAGTCTTCAACCTCCGGGGGTGTAGCGTTGCAGTGGTGAGGGCGCCACCAGCGTTTAGGGTTAGGGGTTGTCGCTGTGCGGTTCGAGTTTCGGCGAGCTTCAAATGCAGTGACTCTAGGGTTCTGATTTCCTTCATTGCTCATCGGTCATAGAGGGAGCTTTCGGGGGCAGCGGCCATGACCCCATGGTGGGTTAGCTATGGGTTGTGGTTTGGAGGTGCAGCGATATGACGCTAGAGCCATGGGTGTCTAGCGGGCAGTGTCGGGGGGGGGGGCATCATGTCGTAGAATTTGGGACGGACAGTGGCGGGTGGTGTGGACGGCAGAGGTGGTGCCTGATAGGCAGAGCAAGTAGGAGTTGAGTAGGTCAGGTGGAGGGCGAGACGTGGAAGACGACTTCTTGGACGTTCGAGTCATATTAGACGGTCGGAAATCTGGCTTAAGGGAAGATGATATTTCAGTTAACTACTGTATAGACAGACCCCTATAATAAAATACCACGAGAACACGCCGTTAGAGTCTAAGCCAGAAGACATACACACACTTGCGGATGTACAAAATGATTCCAAACCTTAAGCAAAAGTGTTAGTTACTGATTAACATGTTAATTAAGAACTTAAACATATGAGATGTTAGCTATAACATGATCACGATGTTACTAATGTCATATAACCCTTTTACAACTAAAAACTAATGATCTATGTGGTGGCAAATACCTCCATTTTAAGGAAAGCACCAGGTGGCATTGACATAATAGTAGACACTCTACATGCGTCATTACACTGTTTTTTGGACCCCAACTAGAGTGCACGGTGGTAGTAGTGTAAAGCAATTTAGAAAACATTTGAATGATTTTAAGATCAAACTAAAATGTACTATTTTGAAACATTTCTATACACAAAAATAACTTCATATTTAAAATAAAATAAGAAAATTCCTTGAAGTTTAATGGGGTGGTATTATTCTATTCAGAAGATCGTTACATTCTAAATGTAAAACGTGAGGCGCAATTAGGGTCCATATGCAGTGTGATTTCTTACTTGTACGGTATTCTTGTTCTTCTCCAGATTCAAACCGTGAACCCATTCGACGACTTTCGCGGTCGCCCTTACTGAACCAGCTTGGATCTGAACTACGATTCAGATCAAGTCTTACCAAAATTGGATTTCCTTTTCGTGCCATGTGTCGTTATACTTTACTTTTTCCCCCTTTCTGCCCTTTCTTCTACTTGTTCGATAGAGTCCTCGTTCTATACTAATTCTAAACCCATTGTCGTCCACAGTTTCCTTGTTGACGCGAAGGGCTAAGCAGCCCCCAAACAAAGTTTGAGATATTAGGGTATGTTCAAATTACAATCAACAACATGAAAATTACCATATCAGATTGGAAAAGAAAAAAATTTGAAAAAGCTAACTATATCATAAATACATTATGATATAGGCTAAGACTATGACAAAGACATAAATCAGCGTCATCTTCAATAATACACTTCCTCCCATGTTTTTCTTTGAAACTTCTTCCCTTGAACTGGATCCATGTGCCCCACCGGCGGCCTTGCTCACACACGAATAGGCTTCTCTCTTTTGACGAAGAAGCCTTATCTTTTCCATGGCTTGTTTTCTTGGCAGGTTGAACAAAGGACTACGAACAAAAATCTCGTCCAAGCGACGTGGATTCTGAACCAAGTAGAAGAACCCAGCTTTCAAGCGATGCTCCTTGTACCTTCGAAGGACAACGTGAA
Source organism: Chloris gayana (assembly GCA_031894775.1). Lineage (NCBI taxonomy): Eukaryota > Viridiplantae > Streptophyta > Magnoliopsida > Poales > Poaceae > Chloris > Chloris gayana. The sequence goes on along the minus strand of JAUNZO010003603.1, from coordinate 874,277 downwards.
GAGAGGCAACAAGGCTTCTAATGTATGGACGGTTTTCTTCGTAGGTTGGCCACTGGAGTAAGTCATTCTTCTTAAAGTAACGAAACCGGTGTGAGAATATCCTACAAGCGATGCGCAGCTCCACTTCACGGTTCAAATATGTGTCTTTCACCTTGAAACCTCCTTGCACTTGAGTGACACCATATTCAGTACGGCGGTACAAAGTAAATCCTTTGGCTCCAACGTTGAAACGTATTCCCCAACTCTTATGTGTTTTCCTAATGTCAAGGAAATTTTAGGATGTTACTAGTATTCAAGAAGAGAAACAATGCGTGCGCCAAAAAAAGAAAAAGGTCGATGATTTTGTAGTGTATCAACATCGATTAATTAACAATATGGTGTACGCTTGTCCTGTATTGTACCACAACTACTGGCCGAGGAGTCATCAATCAAATGGCAAAGGCTTGACAGAGATCAGATCTTTGAGGCAAAGACCAACGGGAGGGTCGCGGCAGGGAAACAGAAAGCCAAACGTGTCTTTTATTTCTAGAAAAGACAAACGTGAAAACTAAGCATAGGCATGGCGGAGCAAACTGGTTGAAAAAAACTCAATTACTCACTCAGTATAAATAATACTAAGTAACTCGAACTTTTGAGTATTGACTGGCTAAGGACGGGAATAATTTTGCTTACCTTGACCGACCTTGATTGATCTCCATGGGCATATATATTTAGCTGATCGAAATATCTCCGTGTAATAAATCTCGCCCCCACTCGCCTCCGATATGTAGATTTCAGGTTGAGTCGGAGGTGACGAATATATATGATGATGATGCCGAAGAGTCGTGGCATTGCCGAAGGCGTGTGGAAATCAGACTCGAATTTTTATTGAGTTATGAGCTGTTAAGGTTTTCCTTGAGATAGTATCCTAGACGAAGTTATATAATTTTTTTTGGGAGTTTGTGGCTTTTTTTCCTTTTCAGGAAGTTTATTACTAGTACTTGTTAGAAGAAAATTGTAGTCACAAAACGTGGAGCATCTAGCGCTCACGCTTGATTACTACAGGTACGGAACAACTCAGTCGACCTAGTCCAGCTTTCTTTCTAAACGCCATTAGTTATTGTCTTACTGATGACCAATCCACACGACCGCCAAGATAAATTGTACGGACAACTGAAGCACCAAGTTTACGATCAAGCGAGTCCATCAAGCAATGATATGGCGCACATAAGTTTCTGTGAAAAAATAAGCTGATAAAGCAATCAAGTAACGTTCTCGTGTAGCATCAAAAAAGGATAGACTGTCAAAACATTTCCATGAGCGCTACCAAAAGCACAGTAGTTAACCAATGAAAATTTTGGTCCGCCAAGTACCCCATGAATGCGAACTGATTGCCAACGTCATGTACACGCTACCTGTAAATTACAAAGGAGATTGGCTGTTTTTGTTTTATGATCAAAGGAGATTGGCCGTTAAATATAGTTCCAGTAACCATCCACACATACACAAAAAAGTTTTAAACTAACCTGGGTTTTGGACATGGTTCCTACTACTTCCTATTCCTTGTTTGTACCATCGCATGACAGGAGGGAAAGATCTTCAATCTGGTCCTTCATTCCTGTTGAAAGTTGTGATTGGAGTGAAATGTTGCATCTAGGGGAGCCATATACTATAGAGTATAAATGTTGCACTTGAGAAACAATAAAGGGGGGCAATGCGAGTTCTGAATATTGTTGGAATATTTTTCTTCAAAAGACCGAATATTATGGAAGTATAAGGACCTTGAAAGGGCGAATCAATTCAAGTGTAGAAAGAAAACATCTGCCACCAATTAATGGTGTTTAATAGCTGAACCCACAAGCAGCATGGTCAGCAAATTATTCAGTCTGACTATTCAGAGAAAATCAAGGCCGACGGATCACACCATAAAACTGGCAGCTAAGTTTAATAATTTGATATAGGCTAGTAAAATGATGGACAGTTGAATTACTCCACAAAAACTAGATAGCAACTCAGTGTCTCAGTGTGGCCTAAGCTGAAAGGATAAGCGTAATTACTCTGGCCTGTGATCTATATCAAGCATGCAGTGTGCGAGTAAGAACGACCAACGCACTTTTCATGGCTTAAAATTATCATATTTGATAATGATAAACATTAGTTGCATGGATGATTCATGTTAACAAGTCCTTCAATCCAGAAAAAAATATCTATACGTGGTTGATAAATTTGCTAAATGCTTATCTTCTCACAGCACAAAAGAACAGTAACTTTTGCACAAATTTTTATTTGAAGGTAAACAAGTCTGAACGCAAGAGGGTGGAAAGGACATTTTTTTAGTGTGTGAATACCAGTAAGTAGTAACAAAAAGCTGCAACCACGGTCATGAATGAATCTTATGCTTACAATGCACGACCTTGGCATAATATTGGCTATAGATACAGAGACAAGAAATCGATAAAACTATAAATATATTGGTATAGTTAAAAAGGGATGAACATACTTCCTGAGCCCCGTTGAAATAAAAGCTTAAAAACAGAACATGCTTGATTCAAGATATAGTGTCTAGAACAAGAAAAACTTATATCCAAAAGCAAATATACAGGGGCAAAAGAAGCATTCATGTGCAGTAATTCTAAAAGGCAGAATCAAGCAGAGACTAATGGCATCAGATGATCAGGCCAATTAGAATAGCCCTTTCTGAAAGAATAAGCATAACTGTTTGGTTTCTCTGGAAGGTTGAAAGTGTAGGAGTGTTCTCACTGCACTAGCAATAGCATTTCACATATGTCCAATGTCTCTGAATTCTGATGATAAAACTGAACTTAACTCCTTACACAGGGCCAAATTGGTTATTATATAATAAGGATAAGGAATATGGAATTTGCACAAATTAAATAGGCAAGGCGGTACAGTAGAATTGCCTAATAGTCATACCACAAACAGATACAATACGACTAGTGTTCAGGAGCAACATAACTACAGAAAGTCACACGATGAATCCAGGAGACAGTAGCACAATGCAACTGGGTTTTATGTTACCTGAGGAAACAGCAAGCGGAAGCTCCCAGGCGTGAACGAAGCGGGTGGAAACCACGTCGTGGGGCAGCAAGACCAGCTCGTAGACCTGGCAGTCCACGACGGTGCACGCATCCAAGTCGACGGCGAAGAGGTGGTCCTCCAGGAAGAAGTAGACGACGGCGGGGTTCCTGGGGTGGATGAGCGCGAGCAGGGGGATCTTCCTGGGAAGACCCGCGACCTTGTAGCTCTGATCGGCCCAGATGTCGAGAAATCTGGCCTCGTGCTCCAGCGCCCACTTGGTGGAGTCAGGATCCACCAGCGTCCACACACTGACCATGAAAGCGCCGCGGGCGTCGCGGTTCCTGTACATGTCGACGAAGCGCAGCTTGCCGGCGCTCACGCCCACTTTGCGGTACCTGTCGAGCACTCCCGCGGCCTCCCTGTAGCGCAGCACCTTGCCCGGCGGGAGCGGGACGAAGGCCAGCACCGGCGCGTCGAGGGAGGGGTCGCAGGTGATGAGGCCGAAGGAGAGATCGATCCACCACAGCCTCCCGAAGTACGAGACCACGCCGGCGGGCCACCACGGCCTCCACGGGACCGGGTTCACGACGTCCTTGATGTCCCACTCGCCGACGTCGGAGGAGAAGCAGAGGAGGCTGGCCCTCTCGCTGCGGAGGACGGGCTGCAGCTCGGCGACGATGTAGTGGCCGCCGCGGCCGGGGACGAGCATGATGCCGACGTCCTCCTTGTTGGAGAGGAGCTCGGTGTCGGGGAGGGCAAGCGAGGACGCGGAGGCGGCGTCGAGGACGAAGTAGCCGGAGACGAACTCGCGCCAGCCGCCCTGCGTCTGGCCGCAGCGGACGATGTGGTAGGGGCCCTTGGCGCGGCCCTGGTTGGCGTGGAGGACGAGGAGGCCGGAGGGGTCGGCGGCGAGGACGGAGGGGCGGTTGAGGGCGGTGGCGGCGTCCGGGAAGATGCGCGGCGGGATGGTGAGGAGCGACACGCGCGGCGGCGGCGCGAGGGCGAGCGCGAGGTCGGCGCCCGGCGGGAGGTCGGAGTCGGCGGCGCAGACGCGGGGGTTGCTGCCGAGGATGGCCCACGACGACGACGGCTGCGGCGAAGAAGGGGCCGGCATCTCGTCTCGCCGGGGGCGGGTCGGTGGCTTCGCGAAGGGCGGTTGCGTTTGGGTTCTGTGAACTGGCGCGCGGCGTGGTGCCGTGGTGAGCAGTCGAGCGCAGGAGAAAGCAGAGAGGCCGCAGCGCTGGTGGTGGGAAGCGGTTCCTCACACGTTATTTCAGGATGCAGTTGCCACTGACATCCGGACCTCCCACTGGTGGGCCCTCATGTCAATGGCACTATGCGATGTGACTTCACGTCAGGTAAGGCGGGAGCCCCGTCTGGGTCGTGCCGTCTGCCGTGCAGGAACACGATATCAGGAAAGAGGAGGTGTCAGCTTTTCGCCGAGGCAGTGGTGCGACGCGATCGCAACATCCGTCCACCGTCGGCTGACCCGTTTCCACAACTCAGCATTCCATGCATGTTAGATTCTTGTAGCGTATGGTGTGCTCAAGTGGCTGGAGTTAAATTTCCCGTTTACAGGATGATCTGATCGAGATTGCATATCTCTAACTTGAAACATTAATACTTGGATCAGTTCAAACATGAATCGAGGGTAAGTATCTGCTTTATTTGATCATTTACATGTTATAATCCTTCTCTTTCTCTTCATTTATACTAGTGGGGCTTTGCATGAGAATTCTTCACTGTGCTCATTTCATTAGAGTTTTTTTTCTTTTAGATAACGGAATCAGTCCTATGCAAAAACCGGCCTGGTTCCCCCTCCATCCCAGCGTGAAGCGCAAAATCGCGGGGTGCTGGCCTCGCATTGCCCGGCCATTAATTGCAGGCTTGCAGCTTTTGGTTCGGACCTCGCCCTCGTATACTTCTAGAACGCGGCAGGGCAGGCGATGGCTGTGCGCGGTTGCTGCTGTTTACCTAGATGGCACGGCGTTCGTTGCGATCTGCTTCAATTGTTGGTGGTGATTGGTGAACGCTACGGAAATAGTTTCTTAATTCGAGTCGAACTACATCTTCTCTCTTTCAGCAGGAAACCTTTGGAGGCCTGTATAAAAAAAAAAACTCATACGCTCTCCACATATTTGCACTGGAGCTTTAGGGTTTTAGGTTCTCCAAAAGTTATCTTCAAGTTGAGTGATCTTGCACTGTAGTAAAAGTTATCTTCACGGGTACTTCCTTCTATTTTGATGCAACCTGACTGTTAAGCATATGTTTATGAACATATAAAATGTGTTCTTTAGTTAGTAGTTGGAATATCTTGTATGGCTTTGGTTCTCAAAAACACATTTTGTATGAATTCAAAATTAGTTAGATTGAATAACTAGTAAGGTGTTTAGTGCCAATGTGACAATTCAGACCATATCATGTACTCCCTCCATTCCTTTATATAAGCATTCTAGGGATTCAAATTTTGTTCCAATATGTAATAAGCATTCCTATAAATAGGACAAAAATTGATGGGTTGTTGGGTGGGTGAAGAATTTATGAGGTAGTGTAAAATGAGGGTATATATGACCTTTCCTCTCTTGACTATTTCTGTCTCGGAATTCTAAGAATGCTTACATATAGGAACGGAAGGAGTAGTAGCGAACTGCATTGGCCCGCGTTTGTGGTAGACGACATGTGGCTTTCATCGTCGAGTATTTTTCTCCTACAGTCCTACTGACAAAGGCTAATGGACGGCCCCAATATGGCACATTGCTGCATTACATGGCTAATCTCAAGAATTTCAGCCGCGGAGGCTTCCGGTTCAGCTTAACACAGTATCATTTACAAAACACCAAAAATATAGCATTACATGGCTATTATAGCGTCTCCCCGTTGCACATCATCAGGCCGATCGAGGCAACAGCAATCGGCAGCAGAATGTTACACCCACAAGAAATTGCTCGATCGAGTGCCGCATCTTTAATTGAACATCCATCCAAAATATGGCATCTAAAACCTCTCATGATTACACCACAAGAACGACAACTGAAAACAAGGCTCCGAAGGCGACGATGAACGCGACAAACAACGAGCAGTTGGAGGATATCCTTCGCTCCTTGACGGGCTGCTTCTTCTTCTTCACGATGGCCGCAGCGGCTTCGTCCACCGGGCGGAGGCTTCCGCGCCTGCCGACGTGCTTTGCATCGGGGCACGCGTACACGAACACGACGTCCTTGAGGTGCACCCGGAGGCTGGACCGGACCGCCTCGTTTATCTTGAGCTTGCGCTCCGGGCACTCGCCGTCGGCCACGGCGACGCAGCGCGTCTCGCGGCGGCGCTTGCTCTTGAGCAGGACGACGTCGCCGTCGGAGATGGAGAGCTTCTTCATGGTGCTCGGGTGGAACGCGCAGAGGTTGTCGCCGTCGATGGTAGCCTCCGCCACCACCGCGTGTTTGCTTGTCTTCATTGTCTGGCGTTCTCGTGGTGCTTTTCCTTTCGCTGACTCACGAGGCCCACGACCCACGAGGATCGGCTTTGAGAAGGCCCAGGCTGACTCAGCGATACGGCCCATTATCTTAGTCCGATGCGAGCCCACGACACGCAAATCGTGTAGTGGCAACATTGACTTACCATAAAGTGACGAAACTCGTAAACGTGATTGAAGATTATGGCAGATCTTAATAAGATTTTTTTACGTAGAAGATTATAGCAGATCTTCACAAGATTTTTTGCGTATACCGTTATCGATCTGTCAATTGTTATGGTGACAACACTTTCACTTGAACGAGACGATTACGCGAACCTTTGTTCTCCGGGGGTATCCATGTACGTACTTCGAATCGGATCACGGAATGATGCACGGATGTGGCCTTTTTATCATTGCTACCAGTCGGCAGCACATCTAGAATCTAGATGCTACTACTTTCCAAGCCTTTCACGGTTGTCAACGCGAGGACTAGCGACGGCGCGAGCAGGTATCGCGCGGGTCACCTGGGTCTAGCTACAGTACATCAGTTCTGCAGTCGCATACTGCTTTTTGAAAATCGTACCAACCAAAGACTGAACCTGCAGATGGTATTGCAAGTCAAGTTCGCTTTGTTGCTCGCGAATGCTTTGTTTGGGCCCGAGAATTCAAAACTGCTGGTCGAGCTCTGTTCACTGGTGAACTTTCTTACGCAACCCATATGCCGGTCTGGACCGCTACCAACAAACAATTCAAGATGATCCTCTCTTGCGCGCGACAGGCGCGCGCGGTAGAAATGGACGTGTCAAGACAGTAGAACAGCGCGTTTACGTTATCATCGGTTATTAACCGTGTTCAGTCAAGGGACAGGTTGCAGCAGTTTGCGACCTGCCTGATGGCGACCGGCCGTTTTGTTCTCAAACGGCGGAATAACAAAACTTTGGTAATTAAAAACGTGGAATATGGTCACGAAATTCCGCACGCAAAAACGGTGTCGCTCGTACGTCACACGTGATGGGTACCGATGCACGGAGTAGTTTACTCCGTAGCAAGTTTTTCTCTTGCATACGTGTCCTGCTACACTCCGATTGTGTTGCTGTCGCGCCACTCGTGTCGCGCCCAGGTGCGGATGCCGTTCGTCAGCGACAGAAGTTTTGCAGAATACTTTGCCCGCGCGTCCTAAACATTTCACGGGCGCGAGTTCAGATTGTGGACTCGCACACGAGCAGTTGCAGAACGGCTGAATTCATTAGCTCTGTGGGTGTGGTCAGATCAGACCGGCCGTTTGAAAGTTCAATGTTAAGAAGGAGAATGTGTTTGTGCATCTACTTAATCACATCCACGCGATTCTTCCAAATGAGCGTGTGAACATTGTGAGTTGTGACGTGCGGCGGCCGCGCGCTTCGCCGCGGGGCAGGTTTCTCAGTTTCTGAATGTCAAATTGGTAAGCATCACGTAGAGCACGTGTGCAACTATGGAATTCGGATTTGCTTGATAAAAGAACGAAGCAAATTTAGATTTGCAGTGATAAGGTTCTGACAACTGTGAGTCTGACTGGCCTCATCGTTGCCATACATGTCTGCGCGTCTGTCTTCTTTTCATGGATGGACTAAGCAGGGCACGAGCTGATGAGTAGAGAGATATCGTTAATTAGCATGTCCTTAGAAGACGGATAAAAAGTGTGTCCATGAACATCTTAATGTGATCATGATGTTAGTCCACAAACGATACAAAAAGAGTGGGAAACACTTGATTAAGACCACTTGGACACGAAAAGCGGTCGCCTTGAAAATAAGTGCTTCCACTATATTTGCATGCATGCATGACATTGTTGGTTTTTCTTGGTATTCAATTTGCAACTTTTGACCACTGTCTGTCTAGTTAAATAGAGTTACATATAACATTTTTAAATACTAAACTACGTATATGATTGTCACTTTTTCATATTAAATTTTCAAAAGCTATTGTTATTCACACTTTCACTAAGACACTGACTCACGCTCAAAGCACGCTTGAAAACAAAGAGAGCAGTTCTTGAATACCGCTTGCTGCTGCCAATGCTGGTTTCTGCTTCTATATGTGTTAACTATGAATATGAGACATGCTTGTTACTAGAAGAAATGCAAGATAATCGAGACGACCAGGAGTCAATTTCTTATATGATATGCTTTGTCTTCCTCACATCGTCCTATATTCGTTCTATCAAGTGAAAAGCTTTCATCCGATCCGCACGTGGTGCAGAACTTTCCTCGGTGATTCTAAGTCAAGGTCCTCCATTCACATGAATCGATCATTCATCGAGCAAAAGTACGAGTCCAGCAGCATGCGCACTTGTGCAGCGCCACTCCAAAATTTCGGTTGTTCAGGACTTGTATTAAGGCTGACGAATGGGCCCATGATGGGTTGTCAAACGGGACGGCGCCCTATCCTGTTTTCCAAACTGCTTGCAAATTGAACTGGTGTCGTCCTCCAGTTTTTTCCCCACACACAAAAAAAAGGAACTCAAAGCTCAAAAGAGTTTGTGATGGATAAGCAAAAACTATTGGTCGAAAAGTCGCCGCGCTTATGTACTCGCAGCAGTGTGTGTAGTCTGTCCCTTTTCTCCGGGTTGCCGCTTTTGGATTGAGAAAGAAATTTCGCAAGGCCCGTGGGCCGTGGAGCCGTTGTTGACCAGCCTACCCAGCCAGTCGGTCTCGCCGGCCCGGAAGCCGGACTCCGGTGGGACCCACCGAACGATTCCCCTCGGTGGCGTGGCCGCATTCGCACGGTGGGATTGGTTTGAAATTTCCGCGTGGGACCGGGAATCGCGCTCTATATAAACCGAGGGAGAGCTGGGTGAGCTTGTGTCCATCTCCATCAACTCCGGCGCCATTATCTGAGGTGGATACATACGCCTGCTAAACTTCCATTTCCTCTGGCGAAGAGAGAGCACCATCGTCTGAGGTTGGGTTCACGGAGCCAAGATGCCCGCCGGAGGTTTCTCGGTGTCGGCGCCGTCCGGCGTCGAGTTCGAGGCGAAGATCACGCCCATCGTGGTCATCTCCTGCATCATGGCGGCCACCGGCGGCCTCATGTTCGGCTATGATGTCGGTATCTCAGGTACGGCGAGCTACGTACTCTCACCAGTTCCCATCGCGTATCTCCTACGCTATAATTGCTTCCTCATCCATGGCGAAACCATTTATCGATGGGCATGTCCTCTTCATCATTCTCAATATTTGTTCGATTTCATTTCCGATTTTCAATGGATATATGGTACATACGGGGCATTGTTTTTCATGGCTCCTCGTCTTCTTGAGAACATATTAAAGTGGATAAGAATGAGTATTATTATGGTCATTAATACACCCCGAGAACAGTGGATTAGAAAAACTTTCCATTTCGCATAACTTCCAAATTGGATTATATTTTCATGATTTCATTATCACCGTTTGAGATTACAAATCGGTGAGGATCTCCACCATAATTATTTGTTTACATAGTGTTACTAGGACTATCACGCCTTACTTTTTGAGAGCGTCTTAGAAATATCATGCTGTGAGCTAGCCCATCTGCTTGACAGCCTAGTAAGTCAAACGCATGCGCTAAGCTATGGAGCCCACCAGGTAGAAAATAAGAAAAGCTTTCTTTTCCCTACTAATTTTTCTTGCTATGCAGAACGCTGACTGTCTTCGTTATATTACCGTGAAGTCTTTGTTATTCATGTTAAAAACAGTAAATAGATCAGATTATTTGGTTCGACATATACTAGTAGTGTTTATACACACAAATAATACACATGCTCCAAGGTGTCTGCACATGTACACACATAAAAACACATGGGAATTATTATATTGTACCTTCATTGATCCTAAAAAATAAAGGGATTATGTCTTGGGAGGTCAAACGACGGTACTAGAGTGCTATCGTGCAGAGCATCCACCTCAGTGAACAAAACACGGAAAATATGCAGGCTTTCTTTCGTCTGTAACTCAACTTGCATTTTCTTATTGTTTCATTCCTGGAAAAAATTATTTTGTCGGCCAACGATTTCATAGCACGTTGTCAGTGTCAGTTTGTCACTGCTCTGGTAATATTTTAAGTGAAACCAGATCAATCACAATATTCTGCTGTTTTGAATGGAGCGACAGTGTTTAACAGTCTTGATGGGCAATATGCCAATATGTAACATTTTTTTACGGAACTAATACTCGATCTAGCTCTCTAGCTTTAGCAACAATGTCAATGCAAGATAGTACCGCAAACCGAAAGCAAGAATCGGCGTCACGGAGACGAATTTATTTACGGAAAATTTACTGCTGCGACCTGCGAGTTAGTTTAAATTCTGAGAAGGCGAAATGCGATGAACATTGCAGGCGGCGTGACGTCTATGGACGATTTCCTGGGCAAGTTCTTCCCGGAGGTGTTGCGGAAGAAGAACCAGGACAAGGAGAGCAACTACTGCAAGTACGACAACCAGGGCCTCCAGCTGTTCACGTCGTCGCTCTACCTCGCCGGGCTCACGGCCACCTTCTTCGCCTCCTACACCACGCGCCGCCTCGGCCGCCGCCTCACCATGCTCATCGCCGGCGTCTTCTTCATCATCGGGGTCATCCTCAACGGCGCCGCGCAGGACCTCCCCATGCTCATCGTCGGAAGGATCCTGCTCGGTTGCGGTGTCGGCTTCGCCAACCAGGTAACTAATCCATCTGCATGAACGAACGTTATATTTCTTTTTTTTTCAGTCTTTCCCTTGCAGTAACGTGTGATACGATTGATGAACCACTTCAGTCAAAAAGTATTATGCAATCAGTAGGAACGAATCTATTTCAAGTCAGAACAGCGTCCGGTTTCAGGAATTTTAGCACGCACGGAACATCATTCTTCCACATCCATAAAAAGGACGTGTTTCTTCGTGTTTTGTATACTATTTTGTTAGTCACCATCCTTGACTTCTTAAGCATCTTTGATTCAAGTCTTAAAATTGTACACGCCTAGTTTGGTGCTGCTGTTCCCATCTGCAACCGTAATTTGTACGTATGAGTCGGTCGAACCAATCAGCTAAGTATAACATGGGGCCCATCGTATTTTCCGGAACTTTGGGCTCTTTTAAGTCAAACAGTAGGAATCATGTATGCATATACTGCTACTCCAGATGGACACCTGTGCATCGGTGACGGTGCCAAAGTCTCGTGCTGGACTTGTGTTACTGAAGCTTTCGTTGACTGAACGCGTAGAGTGATAACCTTTTTAAGTTTAGGATTCCAGGTCTGCAAAGCTTAGAACTTACTGCATCAGCTTCAACCAATGAACTGGTGATAGGTGTGCACTGAACCTGTAGTAATCGCATCGGATTTTTACTTGCACTGCTGGCCCCTCTGCGTAGTTTTCTGGTGGTTACCTGCTCTTTAGCTGTCCCAGTTGCGATCGGCACAAGAATCTTCTTGGTGGTTTGTCGTAACTGTTGACTTAAGCTGCAGCAGGTGTTTTCGACGAGAGAGGCGGACTAGAGAGATCCTGCACTGGACAAACCCTGCACGAAGCTGCGCTGCAGCAGCAGGGACGGCGCTTGATTAGTTGACTTGGACGTTTGGACCCTCTTCAGGTTTTGTGTTCTGGCTAATCACTGCGCTAGACAAGCTTTCGCTGTCTCTGCTTCTGCAATCAGAACAAGTAGATGCACTGAAGGTTTTCTACCCATTTTTATAGAAAGAAAAAGAAACTCAGATATAAGGATATCGAATCAGGAGCAGACGCATGTTCCAAGTCAACAGATAAGACATCACTACGCAATTATAGGGCATGCAGGATTAGGACAGAACTCATGTGATCAGTTTATTAAACTGTCAATTAGGCGGGAGAAGAAATGATGGAGACCTAGGATCAGCAAACAAACCAGGGCTATATGCTAGCGCTGGGTGATTAAATTACTTCTCCTCTGTATCATAAATGTTGTAGTTAGTGACCTGCTACAGGTGCTTGCTTGTCCTTCGGTTCAACTTGTCAACTGGCAGGGTAGGAAGGATGCACGCCCGGGTGTTGGGTGCAGCAACCGCTGTGCTGGGCTGCAATTTTTCGGGCTTAGAATCTTTAGACTATGGGACCGGGGAAACCGGAAATGGCTCCTCAGAGAAAAAGGAATTAAAAATGAGTATTTCCATTACTTTGTGAACTCGATTGTACTGAAACAATATTCATAGTAAAATCGTTCGATCCCTGCAGGCCGTTCCTCTGTTCCTGTCTGAGATCGCGCCGACGAGGATCCGCGGCGGGCTCAACATCCTGTTCCAGCTCAACGTCACCATCGGCATCCTCTTCGCCAACCTCGTCAACTACGGCACCTCCAAGTACGCAACCGATCGTCTCTGCACTCTGTTCACTTCGCACACGCTTGGCTTGTCTGGAAGTGGAACTTAACCGAGCCCGATGCGGTCTGCAGGATCCACCCGTGGGGCTGGCGGCTCTCGCTGTCCCTCGCCGGCATCCCGGCCTTGCTGCTCACCTTAGGGGCGCTGTTCGTGGTGGACACGCCCAACAGCCTCATCGAGCGCGGCCGCCTGGAGGAGGGCAAGGCCGTGCTCAAGAGGATCCGCGGCACCGACAACGTGGAGCCCGAGTTCAACGAGATCGTGGAGGCCAGCCGCATCGCCCAGGAGGTCAAGCACCCCTTCCGCAACCTGCTCCAGCGCCGCAACCGCCCGCAGCTCGTCATCGCTGTCCTCCTCCAGGTACGCACATGCTCGTGTTAATCAGTGCTCATGTACTAGTATAATGCATGGTTGAATTTCTTGACATTTGACATGGATGCAAATGTGGAATTGCAGATCTTCCAGCAGTTCACTGGGATCAACGCGATCATGTTCTACGCGCCGGTGCTGTTCAACACGCTGGGATTCAAGAGCGACGCGTCGCTCTACTCTGCGGTGATCACTGGCGCGGTGAACGTGCTGTCCACGCTGGTGTCCGTGTACTCGGTGGACCGCGTGGGGCGGCGGATGCTGCTGCTGGAGGCCGGCGTGCAGATGTTCCTATCGCAGGTGATCATCGCGGTGGTGCTGGGCATCAAGGTGACCGACCACTCGGACAACCTCAGCCACGGCTGGGCCGTGATGGTCGTGGTCATGGTCTGCACCTTCGTCTCCTCCTTCGCCTGGTCCTGGGGCCCGCTGGGCTGGCTCATCCCCAGCGAGACGTTCCCGCTCGAGACGCGGTCCGCGGGGCAGAGCGTCACCGTCTGCATCAACCTGCTCTTCACCTTCGTCATCGCGCAGGCCTTCCTCTCCATGCTCTGCCACCTCAAGTACGCCATCTTCGTCTTCTTCTCCGCCTGGGTGCTCGTCATGTCGCTCTTCGTGCTCTTCTTCGTGCCGGAGACCAAGAACGTGCCCATCGAGGAGATGACGGAGAGGGTGTGGAAGCAGCACTGGTTCTGGAAGCGCTTCATGGACCACGACAACCACCACATCGTCAATGGCAAGATCAATGCCAACAACGGCACCTCCGTATAATTATTGATACATATCACTGATCAAAGCTATCGTCGCATCGTGTAGAAACACGATAAATGCGTGTTCAACAACCGTGGACACTATACTAAGTGAGAGGCCCGTTTATGTATCTAGGATGCTTGTGCAGGTAGTGATGTAACCTTGGTATTTTATAAGAGGCGACCATTTCAGCTCCATTTCTCTAATTCGTATACCTGTTATTGTAAAAATTTTGCCATCCAAGTTTGTCTGACCCTGTAAATCTACCTACTTGTATGGTAGGGCCAGTACCTTGTAAAATAGATGCTATGAAATTATGGATGTACTTGTTGAATATTTCTATTGCAAAAATTAATTTTTGTTTTTCAACTAGTGTATAAAATTATCTGGTTTTAAAAATGGTGAAGTTTAAATAAAAGAAACCAGTTCAAATAAATGACATACAAAATTAAAATAGGTTCGCATCATGTATATGCGACTACCATTGAAGTAGAATGAAATATCTGGAAAACCATCATCCAATCTATTGAATCCATGCTATTTGTTTTCTTTCACTTTATAAGAATTTGAATATTTTACATGTTGTTCCAAATTATAAGCACATGAGTAGATGTAATAAGTTCAAGCTAGGCTCGCATTTGTCATGAATTTTAGTGCGGTCAGTAGTGATAGTTCAATGAAACCTACAATGAGGAAGTACAACATTTTCTCGCGATGCCCTTTTTCTTAAAACATTTTCTCACGATGCCTTTGTTGCATTACATTTCACCGTGATAGATAAAAAAGAAAGTTGAGTAAGTGGGCAGAGTGGACACTAAAATCATGGATACATGTGTTGGAGAATGATTAAGAATAGCATGGTCATTATGTTACTCTACCATTTCCTTATTCAAGTACTACTAAAATTATATAATAGAGGGAGTACAATTTCAATATATAAAATATTTTTTCTTAATTTATTATGTATTATAACCTATAATGTACCCAGAACAATTATAGTTTTTATGGACTGAGCTTGAGCTAATAGGATTCTTGTGGAATCTAACATTTGAGTTCTAAATGTCTTGTTTAACATGTGGTTATTTATAGGTCACTAATAAAAGCAGGCGCCTTTGGTTCTTCATCAATCTTAAAATCCATTGGTAAGGAAAGAATGTGCATATATCAATCTAAGTGTCTTCATGTATCTTTTATTAATAGAATGTTTTTAAGAGATTTGTGTCACTAGCGCACCTTTGTTGCGTAGTAGTATATTAATAGGCAAGGTCTCTTTATTAAGCTATTAGTGTGCAGCTTGCTTGTTACTATTATCTTATAAAAAATATTCGTAACTGAAGATATTTATATTCTTGATAACATAAGAATTTTTCAAAAAAATATATAGAAAAAAGCAACAACTAGATGACAATAAATCAATATTTTTCTTTAAGCTATCACACGCTTGGATGGTAGTCGGCTACTGGCTCCGCGATAACCGGTGGTCTGGAAGTAAGCAAGGAAAGGACAGGGGATGTTGCAAAGAGGATATGTGTTTTATTTGAAACTTCAAATATGTTTTTCTAGAATTTCATTGTCGAATTTTTTTTATTGGAGCACTCAACGCAACTAATTCTTGAACTAATGTACTGTGTACGAATGTCACCGGAAGTGTCGAAAACCTGCGCCGAAAGATGGGACGTCCCGCTGCAGCAAATCCTTGTCCGAATCGAGCTTCCGAGTTCCGACTCCGCCAGGGAGACGGAAGGGAAGGGAGACCCCAAATAAAAGGAACGGGCCGCGCCGTCCCCAGTCCCCATCATCATCATCAAAGATCAGGACAACCGAAAGGCAAAGCACGGCGCGCAAACACGCACCCCCAACGATGACGTCCAGGTCCAGCAAGCACGCGGTTGTCGCGTCGTCCTCATATGCTTCCCCGGAGCCGGCCGCGTACCGGCAGGTGGGGGCAGAGGCGACCACCGGCGACGAGTGCCTCTGCGCACTCCACCCGCGAACAATGAAGAAGCTCTCCATCTCCGACGGCGACGCCGTCCTGCTCAAGAGCAAGCGCCGCCGCGAGACGCGCTGCGTCGCCGTGGCCGACGAGGAGTGCCCGGAGCGCATGCTCAAGATAAACGAGGCGATCCGGTCCGACCTCCGGGTGCGCCTCAAGGACGTCGTGTTCGTGTATGCGTGCCCCGACGCGAAGTACGTCGGCGGGCGTGGAAGCCTGCGCCCGGTGGACGAAGTTGCCGCGGCCATCGTGAAGAAGAAGAAGAAGAAGAAACCCTCCAAGGAGCACCGGATGCTGGACGACTGCTCGTTGTTTGTTGCCGCGTCGATTGTCCCCTTGTATTCACTTCTCGCTCTAGTAGTGTAATCTTGGATAGGTTTTAGGTGCTGCTCTCTGATCGATGGGTGTTCAAGTAGGACTCGAGCAACTTCTTGGGGCCTTGTAGGTGTAACGTTTTGCTGCCTGTTGCTGGTGTCACAGCTTGATGACGTGCAAAAGAGGAGAGAAGATATAATAGCCAGCCATGTGATGCTATATTTAAGGCGCTTTTGTAAATGGTACTATTGATCGAATAAAATTCAACGAATAATTTTTTGTTTTCAGTGCAATCTGATATTTCATTATACTAACTCTGCTCCTCGGATCACTACTTAATCGTCAACGAGAAGATCATGGCCAACAATGGTGCCACCCTATAATTTGGCTATTCACATCTCTTCACGGAACTTACCTCTATCGGTACACAATAAGTTGTGTGTTTAACTTTAATCGCTGACAAATATTTTTTATCTGAAATTTTCAACGATGTTTAACCTAAGACAGTATTGGGCCGGGTTACTTCTGCTTCTGCCTTCAGATGCTCGAGCTCATGCCTGTTTTAGCGAAATTCAGATTGTTTAATTGTTTGGTCAGCTACAATGTACAGAAGAAAACCAAGTATGCTCACATGATTCCAACAGAATGTACATATGCTGAGTTCTGCTTGTTTGGTGCAGAGGACTAAAGAGCTCTGCTTGTTTGGTGCAGAGGGACTAAAGAGCAACCGTCCGCTGGAAGGGCAGCGGTAAATGTACAAAAAGCAGAACTGGACCTTGAACCTACCCTGATTTACAGATCAACATATTCACGTCAAACCTAGGTTAGGTTACAGCAAAAACCATTTAGATGTGGTCCCCGCTGCATACAAAAATTTTGCTTCATGAACCTTGAAAAGTAGTTCTCTGCATCAATCTGAGCCTTCCATTGCATTGAATAATAATACTTCTTCATCCATAATCAGTTTACTGAGGAAAACATCCGAACCACTCTCATTTTCGTCACAAGATGTGAAGATTGATGCTCACCGCTCTCAACAGAGAGATGTTTGTATTTTTTTAAAGCGAAGCAATTCTATCTGAACACAGCATTAATATCATCTGACCTGATAAATAAACAGGCTTCAGAAAGATAAACTCGGAATTATCAGTATTTACATTCGTTTTGATTAAAACAAGTGATGCATGCAACCAAAAACGTTAAAGAACCACCAGAAACAGAATGCAATGTTTCCCTGTGACTTTCTTGATTTCTTCTAGCTTCTAAAAATATGGGCCATAGAAACTAAATTTACTACTGTAACTAGTTGCCTCCAATGTTCCAGATGATCTAGGAAAGATGTCAATGTTCATTTCTCTCCATACCTCTATAAAATCCTGAAAAATTTCTGCCAAAATGGCTAGAAACACTGCAGACTGTTCACCCAGATAAAGGAAATGCAGAACATGCTGGATCTGTATATGGTGATAGCTGCCATCTGAATTCAGCTTGAACTATTGTTAGACACAGAGGTGGCTAACCACAGATCTCGTTAAGTAGGCTCTAATTAGTTTAGTGAGCAGATATCACCCCCAAAAAAGTAGAGGATTGGTGCAGTTGAGGTAACAGAACACATGCACATAATATTTGTACAGAGTGTAAGTCCTAGAAGCAGTAGGAATATGCATAAATGGCAGAACTTACATCAACACGTGCAGGCTTCCTTAAATAAGTGGAGCTGAACCTTGATTCCAGCATGTAAGTAAGAGTAGTAAGCTCAGTTCAAACAATTCGATTTTGTTTGACTTCCCCCATTTTCAACAATAATTCCCTAATGCTAGCTTCCATCCTAGTTTTCATGCTGAAAAATTGACGGTGTGTCCTTTCCAATACTTGGAGTTCTTCAATCTTTTGCTTGCGCTGCTCTTGTAACTCATTTATGTTGAGTTCAGTTATCCGAGTGGCATAATCTTCCTCAATTCGTGCAGTTTTTACCATAACAATGCGCCTCAGATCGTCTGTCTGGTTACGTGCATCATTAGCACGTTCCTGGTACATGCATGCTTCAGCTTGCTTTAACCTGACCAGACTATCAAGTTCATCAATGACAGGCTTATTGTCATGAAATTCAGCTTCACCAGACTTTCTATGCAACGAAGGGCTCCCTGTGCTAGAATGAAAAGTTCCTTTCTCCGAAACTGGAAGTCCTTCTAATGCGTATGGTTTCCATGCTGCTGTGCGACTTGAGCTAGGAATCCCCTCTACTCCTTCAGCAATGCTGCATGGAATGCCTCTCAGTGGCTCTGATGGACCAGTAGCCAAGTTAGCACCATCATCTGGAATTCGAAACTGAGAGTTAGAATTGTTATCTTTGCTGAAAAAATAAGAGAGCGTATCTAATTATATTTCAACATCGTAGCAATCCGAAGATGGATCATAGCAGCTTTTGGCCCAAGGGTTTCCATCTAATAGTACTTTTACACTTACCAGAGGTAGCTATAAGCTACTTTTTTAATGCACTGTAAGTGGCGCAGGTTATAAGAACTAGAAATCTCCAAGCCAGTTTGTTGCACTTGCTCTACATGGATCAAGCAACATGTGACAATAATCCGATTATTAATCTTATTCTATTTTAGCAGAAACAGAAAACTTGTATATTACAACAATAAAAAAAAATCAACTTCAACGCATGGATATGAGTATGTGTAACTTACCAGAAAAGAATGTGATGACATATTTCACAACTTCAGGATAACATGCCTTGTTTTCCAATTTTATAAGCATTTGCTTCACAAAGTCGCAGACCCTTTTACCCCTTGCATCATCACTACAAGAAAATATTCTTTCCACATACCGTAGCTCTGTAGCTAGGGTATCCATCCTCCATTGCCTTGCACATGTACGAAAGACTTCCTTCACAAAACCAAACATCTCAGATGGATGCCCACAGGCCGCACAATGAAACTGCATGTCAGTAGTGTTATACGCCCTTAAAGAATTTTGCCCCTTCCGTATAAGAGAATGACGTAGGCCACAATCTGTATGACACCAATGAAGACATACATCACAACCGACCCAACTACATGTATTTGATGCTGAGTCAAACTTTGAGCAGACAATGCACATGCAAGAACTACAGAAACCAGTCTTCCGTTGACAAATTTTACAATCACAATCATCCACTGGAAGAACACTTTGGCATGAGATATTGCAACATTTCAGGTTGAGAAAAATGTCAACCAGATCGGATGAAGCAACGCCACTACTTTTCTTTACAAAATGTGGAATACCAGTCCTTATAGCAACAAGTATCTCCATCAACAACTTTGGACACGTCCACAACATATCACTATTCAAGTCAGATCTTCTTTTAAGTGCCTCCTGCAATGCAATTATTTCACCTCTTTTCTCTGGGTCAACTATGATCTCAGAGATGGCCTCTCTCAAATATCTTATAGAATTCTCTGTCATCTCATGAAGCATCCTTGCTGTATGATGAAAAGGTTCTGAAATTACTTTCGAAATAACCTTCTCAACGACAGCAGAACCATTAATAACAACCTGTTCCTCCTCCTTCCGTTCACCCCTCGTAAGACTGTTGCTACTTCTCTCTCTTGTAAGCTGTCTTCTAAATCTACTATGCTCCAATCCAGGATCCTGAGAACCACGATTATGCATTGGTGACAAAACTCCTGGTATGCTAGCAAGCCTACGGAGGTCTTTGGACATCCCATTGCTATGCCCACTCATACCGACAAAAGTGTTATTTGCCACATGGCCGTTTTGCAATGCTCTCTGAAAGAGTTTAGTAGCTCCTCCCTTCTGTGTAGCTTCAATAGACAGCTGAGATTGCCGTCCTGCACAATTTCCCATCTGATCAACTCCTGTAAACAAAGGTTTGCTGTCGACTGAATGCTCATAATTGTCTAATGATTGTTGTGTGAATGGACAACTAGGATTGTGTCCAAGTGTTTGAGAATCAGTCAAAGATATGGAAGTTGTAAACCCATCTGAATTTGTGAGGAATGATGATGAAGGTAAGACCAGTGATCCAGTTTTGGAAGCTGAAGGCTTAGATTCAGAATTCTGTAAACAACCTGATAAACTCAGCGAAAGATTTAGTTTCCCTAGCTTGATTGCTTCTTGCTCCTGCTTTATAAAAGTTGAAGCAGATTTTGATGTTTCCGTTGGCTCTGTGCGATGCTGCAGTGTTGAGTTGGCACCTCTTCCCACTGTTTCTGCGAGATCAATATTATCTTTCTTAAGAAGGACATCCAATGCAATGCCAGTGCTATTTCCTTTATTTGCATCCATTGGTTCCATTCTCATCAAATTTGCATTGGTAGCCTCGTCCTTCCTCCCCTCAGCATGTTCTTTTGTTGGTTGAAGGAACACATTGCCGCTTTCAGTTTTCACTCCAATATCAAATATTTTTACTTGCTTCTCAACATTTTCATGCATAGCAGCTGCTCCTTCAGCCAGCGTAGTCTCCACTGGTGCTCCTCTGTTTTCGCAATGATCCATGTCAGCTCTGTCTTCTACAGGCTGAGATGGAACACATTCTGTTGGTTCAGGCATGCTTTCTTCAATAACAGTTAAGTTTTCCAATTCTTTATTTTCCCCGACCTGTTGGTATAGACAAGCCACCGCCTCTCTCTGTGGCCTAGTAGATATATTGCTCTTCTCAGCTACATCAACAGCACCGGTTGCTCCTTCTAGCGCTACTGCTTTTTCATGCATCACATCCTCTGCAATATCAAATGAATTAAATTGTCCTGTCACACCATTGGTACAAGCCATTCTACCTACTGCCAAATCTTCATCATGCATAGCTTCCTTCATCAAACCAGAATAACTGACAGGTTCAAGATTGTCAACAGTGTTGGTAATTTCACCAGATACCGGTATTTTTTCCTGCATTGCCTCTTGCAACATACAAGAAGTGCGAATTTCGACCCTATCAACAGCATTGGCACTTCCATCATGCTGCATCACTTCTTCTTGAAGAACTTCCTCTACTATATCGGAGGAAGCTCTCTTTCCAACCTCATCAACAGCATTGGCAGTTCTGTCAAGCTGCATCACTTCTTCTTGTAGAACATCCTCTACCATATCAGAGGAAACATTCTTTCCATCCTCATCAACAGCAAAGCCAGTTCCATTCAACACCAACGAATGCGCTTGCCGCACTTTTTGCTGTGCAACAGATGAAGTGCTCTTCTCAACCTCATGAGCAGCACAACTAGTCTTGTGCGACACCGCAGCTTCCTCCTGTGTTGTACCATGTCTTAAACCGGATGAATCACTCTTTTTGATGGCATCAATATCATGGGTAGTATCGGCTTGTAATGTTGCTTCTTCCTGAATAACCTCCTTCAGGACACTAGACGAAGCACTCTGCTCAACTGTGTTGATAGAATTGATAGCCTCTTCATTTGGTTTCACTCTCTCCTCCAGCAGTTCCTGCTGCATGGGTGAAGTCCTTAGCCCAAACTTATCAGGATCACTTGCAGCCACATCTTGTGATTGCAGCTCGTGTCTTTCCTCCCCTTCCTCTTCAACTTTCAAAGGAGACTTGTCACGCCCATCATCCTTTGACTTCCCTGCTTCTGCCACCGAACCATCCCTTCTCTTGCCTTCCTCAATCCTTGCATTGTCAGAATGAGATGCACCAGTCGCTCCCTTGCACTGAGATCCTGAATCCACCGAGACACCATAATCCACTTTCTTCACCTCGCCTTGTTCTCGTCCTCTCTCCTTTGCGCGGCTGGGCTCAACGTGCTTCAGATGCTCGACAGCAGTAGCTGGGGCCTTGTGCTCGGCATCAGGGGCGACCTCCCCTCCTCCACCTCACTGATGCTAGCGATCTGCTTCCTAAACTTCTCTGACTTCGAAGCCTCCAACCTTCTTCTCATATCAGTGGGCGACCGTGAGCGCGAGCGCGACCGCCGCGGCGTCGCAGGCAGCGATGCCGCCGACAGCCGGTGCCTTGTAGTCGCCCTGACCCTCCGCGTCCCGCCACCCACCACCGGGCCGCCGCCACGCCGAGCTGCCGTCGCCGTCCCACCGCGGCCGATCGCGCTCCGACCGGAATCCCTTGGGGAACTCCCGGCGGAACCCGGAGAAGCTCTCGGACCGGTGCAGCGCCCGGTCCCCTCCATACTCCCGCGACGGGTACTCGCGGTACCGATTGTCGTACGACCCGCCGTCGAACCCCTTCCGTCGGTCGAACCTGTTGTCACCGTCGTACTCCCGCGGCGGGCACCGCGGGGCGGGGCGGGGCGGCGGCCCGCGGTTGTAGAACCTCCGCCTGTCGTCGTCGAGGCCGTCGCCGTACGACCTCTGCCGCTTCATGCTACCGCCGCCCTCGGATTCGCCGAGACGGGCACGGCGCTCAACGGAGATAAGCGAAAGCGATGATGAACGGGGAGGATGAGAAGCGTGCGCGAGATGGCTACCGCGCCCGCTCCCATCCGCAAGCGATCGATTCCTCTCCTCGTTGCTAGCAAGCCCGCTTGCTTCCAAGTCACTCCTCCTCTTCCGCTTGGTCGCTCGCTCGCTCCCGGCCACTCCTTCCCAGGTCGCAGTCAACGGCCGTCGCCTGGATTTGGACCCGGGTCGGCGGTTCCGTCTGAACTGCGGTGAAAGAAATTCGATTCACCGCCGACGGAGGATGGCGGCGACACGCGGCGACTGCGTGACGGTGCCAAGCGACCGGTGTGCCACTGACTTCCGGGCGTGCGGCTGGGCCGGGCCCGGCGTCATCCAGCAGCGGATGGCCCACAAGTACGAAGAAAACTGAGGTGGCAGTGGACGCGTGCTGTTCCGGCCACACACCACGTGAGAGCCAGTGCGCTGGCTTGTGGGATCCGGCGCGGCCGGGCGGAACAGGCGATGCCGGATTGCGGCTGCGGCGCGTGGCGGGAGGGAGGCAATGTGGCGCCGTGGGATGGGTGGCGGTGGAGCGGATGGGGGTTGGTGGCGTGGTGGTGAGTGTTGGGTTGGGATGCGGCCGTGATGTGTGTGAGTTGAGTTGCTCGCGGGTGGGACGATGAATCAGAGAGGTGGGTCAACTTTTTGACTGGTGTTGCTTCCCCAGGTCGGAGAGCAGAGAAATCAGCACTTGGACCTTTTTTACCTCCACTCAGCGCATGCGGGCCCCATCTGGCGTCATCCGCACTCCTGTACTGAGGCCCGTTCGTTTCCACCTCTAAAATTTAGATATCTGTCACATCAAAGAGAATCTTACTATTTAAGTAGATCTTTTATTAATTTAATAACAAAACCTATGTCGCGACCCCCTCTAATTTGCGAGACGAATCTAATGATCCTAATTAATCTATGTTTTGCTACGGTGATGCTACAGATAAACATCTTCTAATAACACCATAATTACCCTCGTTGGATTCGTCTCGTGAATTAGATAGGGGTCTGCAATTAGTTTCGAGATTAGACTTTATTTAAGTACTCCAAAATGATAAAATTCTCTTTGATTTGACCCTCTAAAAATTAGATAGGGGAAACGAACAGTGCCCTGAGTCACGGGGCAAAGTCCATGGTTTTTCTCGTCCCATGATTAACACGAAAGTAACTGAAAGTTGACAGAGATTCTACAGAAATTCAGAGATTAGAAAAAAATATTAAATGAGATTGAGGAAAAAGGTCAGCAAGAAAAATGGAACAAAAAAGAGATTCATTGGCACAACCACTGTGACACTGGCGAAACCAAGCGGAGCCAGCGGTGGACAAGCGTAGGCATGGGTTGATTGAGGTGTTGCGGTTTGTTTTGAGACTCGAATCACGCCGCTTTCATCAGGTGCTCGATAGACGATAGCGCCGCCCGCTGCTTAGCTCATAGATTCACCTCGCGTTAGCTGGGGTGCACGATGCGCTCAGATGGGTTGGGCTCTTCATCACTGGTTCAAAGCCCCACACAAGGCCCACTAATGTTATCCTTTCTGAAAGCACGGCCTGGTACAGTAAAGCTGCAAAGAGGCTCGAACCGGCCCGTTATTTATACGAAAAATCGGTGGCGGTGGATGGTTATGGTCTGATACCGGCAGTCCAACATGCTCCAAAAAAGATTTATTATTGGAATGCCACTCAATGTAAAATTCAAAATTTCTATACTGTTGAAGAAGTTTATGTTTAATAGTTGAACAGCTACGCCAACGGTAGATGAAGAATTTTCTTTAAAAAGAAAATCAGTGAGGAACTCTACTGTTTTCTAGTAGTAATGTTCCAGTTAGCACCAAGGGAGAGATGTCTCACTTGGATCCTCTCTCATCATATTTTTTTTAAAAAACATCAATAGGAACGTATGTGACGACCAAGTTTGTCATTCGGCGTATCAGATCAGTTTCTTTGCTTGGGACCATGTACTACTACACGCTACTCGCCTGTCGCTGCATGTCATTATCATTCTCCTCCTCCTCTCATAGTCCAGAGCAGCTTATCCACTCTTCTTGGGAAAAAAATCAGCAGATCCCATTTCTCTCCGCAAGCCAGATCCGATCATCCATGCATGGCTTCCCTGGGCAGGTTTACAATCAGCACCACCGCTCCACATGTCTCGCAAGGCTGCAGACGACGAGGCAGCAGCTGCCCCTTGTCGAGGCCACCAAGGAGATCCTGCTTCATCTGCCAGAGCAGCCAACCGACCGATAAGCCGCCGGCCGACGGCGGAGATGACAAGAAAAGCGCGCCGTGGGCTGCCGCGGCCGAGAGGCTGTACGGCAACGTGGTGAAGGCAGGAATGGCAGCGCGAGAGAGCCTGAGCCCCAAGCAGAAGGGAGACTGGAAGGACGTCACGCTCATGAGCTTCTCCTTCGCTGTGTACGTGTACATCTCCCAGAAGCTCGTTTGCACGTACTGCGCCTGGATTTCCATGATCAATCACCGATAATAACTTCTCAACGAGCTGTTACGTTATTGCTCTTGCCACAGAGCTTCATCAAGCTGTAAGTAGATTATTCTGTTGTCTCAAGCTCTCTAGTAATAAGAAGGGGTAATTAATTTTTTATTTTTGACTGCAAATAGGCAGCCAGTTTTATATATCTGGAGGGCGTGCTTGTAGTATATTTGTATCTAGCTCGAATAAAGCACCAGTTCTTTTACTATTGATTTTAGCATTTTTACAGTGCTGCTGAAAAGTTTATCTTGTGCTAAATCGTTTCAAACAGAAGAAAACGAGCATACATGATTCTTTTGAAAAAGAAAAAACACGGACCGACGCTTTGTTCCCTTCAGTTCCATCGTCCAGGAATGCAGTTCAGAAGTTCGTCATCAGGAGTCAGATCGTCGATAGATGCAAACGTACCTTTTTTAGGAAGTTGTAGCCAAAGCAATTCTTCCTTTTCAATCACATATTAATCTAATCGCATCATACTTGCATTAGAAACAATGTATCGCCTGCATACAGGCTTCCATTTTCGCTTGAAGTGCACCTGACAGAAACTTAATGTGTCCACGCAGCGCCTTCACGAGCAGCTTGTCCATCATGATAGTGATTGATTCATGCTATTCCTAGCTAGGCCATGGTGTAGTACTGATCAAAGTTGCAGGTATCGAAAGAAGAAATCTCCCTCCTTCGCAATATGGCACCATATAACAATTGTCATTATGGTCCATGTAAAAGTAAAGCTGCTAAATATGTGATGAAACTGAACTCATCGCAACCAAGGTTTTCGGCAATCCAAGTGCTTGTAACATGGTTGTTGAATACCTTGGACTCTGCATTTCAAAACTGCTATAACCAGAATTCCTCATTTAGAATTTTACGAGCATGCAGCTAGCAATATGTAGTTATCTGAAATGTGTACTGACACTGCATAATGAGCAATATTTCAAGATTGGTCTCCAATCTCCATTAACCATGATTCCATGAAAGCAGTCATCCAGATCTGACATTGTGGCTGCTCAATAGCTGACATGGAATCGAAGGGTCTGCGCAAATTTATCAGCCGCGCGATCCACGGCCATCGGAAACAATCGAACGATTCGTTGCCTTCTGTAACGGAGACCAGATGCTGTTGTGGATTTACTAGTATTAGGTTTTGGCACACGAAACATGACTGGCCATCGGCCGCCGTCATGAACAGGGAGACGACATCCTCGCACGCTTGACACCACGGTGGCTGGCCCATACTGAGTAGTTCTCCTTTTATTCCCCCACACTTCCATCAGCTCTCGTCAGAATTCAAACATTTGATGAAGCTGGAACAAAATTGCATATTATCGAGTAGGTAAAAGAAACATTAGTGTTGATATACATACATATCTCTCACCTATTCTCAACACTGTACTCTGCCTCCGGAAAGATTAACTCCATCTCAGTCTCAGCTCGCCTACAGGCTACTACTTATAATTACTACTACTACAGATCTGACGAGAAGTCAGGCCTTGTTACTCATCAGTGGGTCATAAAATTATTTATTATTAGAGGTTGATGATCAAAGCAACTGGGGTAGGCCAAAGTGACAGAGACCTGTCCTTCTGACGGCGGCAATGCACGGCCCTTCTGAAAACCTTCTTCGAAGATCACTCAGCTGAGACGGCGCCAATGCATGGTCCTCATCCTCACCGCAGCTTCCTTGGCAAGCTGATGTTACCAATCTCCTGGAACGGTGAGTGCTTAGGGATCACGCTGGGCGAGTGCTTCACGCGGCAGATGAGGACGTGCTTCTCCTTCTCTTTCTCCTTTCCGCATTCCTGTGAACGTTGGTGCTGAGGCTTTGCCCTTGGGTTCTCCAGCTTGCATGCGTCTGACCATTGATCTTGGTTGGCAACTACTGTACGGGTCGGAAAGTGGGCTTTGAATGTGTGTAGTTTGCTTTGGAGCTCTGAGATTTTCTTCTGAAGGTCTCCCACTTGCTGTTCTGACGCTTCTGCTTGGGTTTTCCACTCTTGCACCTGACACACATGTTAAAATCCATCATTTAGATGACTACCATTAACTGACCTGGTTCAAAACATGAACCAGTACTCAAATTCTGTCTCAAAATTGTTCAGAATTCAAAATAATTCGGTGACAAACACCAAGGAACAGTGTCTTTACAAATAATCAATTCTTTGTCAGTAACAGTTTCGGTGGAACACAGACATGGGAAAATTTTCCATTTCTAAAAGAAAATATAAAAAATTCAAGATTTGACATATGAATACCAGAAGTCACTAAGAGTAGTTTATAAGGTCACCACATGAAGACTGATTTAAAATTAAATCTGAATACCTCCACTTGCTGTCCTAAAGAGTAGCTCAGCGGCAACTCTAGAGTGAGACCTAAGATACGGATGCAGTAATGTTTTCTGTGCCGATATCGACTTCTCTAAAAGCAACCTAATGCAGGTGTATGGATTACTCCACGTCATGCGCCTAATGCCATGAATAACTGAAACACGTCTCTGAATAAAGCAATGAATGGTACATGATAGTATCATCAGAGTTCATCACCATCTCTGCAATCTACTAACTAGTATTTTCTTTGTAGAGGTAATAAAGAGATAACAAAAATAATCAATTCAAAACAGCTGATTCTTCGTAATAAAAGCAGTTGCTAATTCAGAACAGCTAACACAGAACATAATGTGTTTCAATTACTAGTGTATGATGCATAGTTATACTTACTTGAGAGTTCAAGGACCGTATACTGATGTCAGAAGCAATAGCACGATGCTGCCATGTATCCCTGGAAGACTGCAGCTCTTGCATCTCCAGCCTCACCTGCTCCAACATATCTTGCATCTCTGTCCATTGCTCTGATTCTGCTTTTACTTGCTCCATTATCTTCCACACAATCTCCCTGCAGTCGCAGCAGCTTCCAGCGCCCACCAATTTGCATTCTTCACCTACGATCTGTTGAGGAAAGTAACTATTACACGACGAAATTATGCGAGCCACATTCAATATATTTACCATGATTTCAGTTGAACACAAGGCAACAAATGGTTCAGTGCACAAGAACTCTGTGAGAAACATTTCTGGCCTATAGGGACAGAGTGGGCTCATGGGAAAATACCATAAAAGACTGCCCAGTATGTGTCGACCAATTTTGAAAAGCATTGCTGCTCCTTCACACTGTACTGTAGCCAGCATCATAGATTAATCCTAGTACACTGATTTGCATATGAATGCATTGCCTCTTCAACTGGCTTAGCAGATCATGAATAACGTTCAGACTCACCCCAACAAACTTCACTGGATTAGTACGAAGTAAGCACATGCAAACGGGCAGATTGATTATGGTCCCGTTGAAACTTGAAACACGAACTAGTTCGATGCGAAAGCAGCTCGGCGAGCACGTGTCCTATGGTCCCTATGCCTGGCCCGGAGTTTTTACATTGGCCAGGAAAAGATTGCTTTCCTGTTGTGGGGGCAACAAGTCCTATGCGAAGGTCATACTTGCCCCGGGTGGATCATGTGCTGGCCTGTGGATTCAAAGCTAAAGTGTAACGGCTTTGCCCAAAGTGGGTACTTCTGCTCCTGCTATGGCACGTGCCCGTTGTCTTAACTGAAAGTTCAGTTCGTTCCTTCGCAATTTCAAACTTTCACGTCATACTATATTGATCATCCGCGTTCACTCAAACAGGCCGTATCTATCGGCGCCGAATCAATCATTCATACCGGAACAATCAGGCACGACCTCGTCATGCTTGAGGCCCAAGTGACTAGATTTGTTGGACGAGATGCAGTATGCAGACAAGTACATGCAGAAGTGCCAAGGGCGGATGCAGCCTAGAAATCAGCAACCACAGGAACAAAAATAATTTGAATATATTATTGTGCCAAAGATCCCACGTCCCACATCACCAATGCAAACAGAACTAACGAAAAATTCCAAATCTTCAGCCTAGGACCAGTGGACCCCTGCCGGGGAGACTGACAGTGGGCCGGCTCGCAATGATTGACAGTTCAAATCAGGGGAACATGTGATAAAAAGCTATCTTTTGAATCACTAGGAGAAGCAGTAGCGAGGTGAAGCTCGCGAAAAGGAAGGGCCGTGGTTCTTACGAATGGTCCCATCCAGCATCAAAAGACGAACAGTGAATATTAACACCAGCGTAGTAGCATCAATCCAAAAAGGCAGGCAACACTTAAGCCCTATGGCCATAATGCGCTTGGCTTGCGCCGTGCCAACCAGCAGATCCGTGGCCCCAGCGCATCATCGTCGGCCAATTACTCATCTTCCTACGAACCCCAGTGCTAAACCCTGTACAAGTGATCCCCACGGCACAGCAGTGACGTCGCGTCAGGGATTTCAAAATTAAAACTCGCGTTACTCTCCCGGTGACCGGATGAGACAAAACGGGCTTAAATCGTGGATCGGTAATGGTGTCAAGTGGAAAGGAGTCGCTGACCGGCCGTTGCCCCCAGGTCAACGACATTCGGGCGCCCAAGACTAACCGCGAATCGCTGGGTGCTAATCATGCGTCCCGAGAAAGCAAAGAATACCGGAACAGTAATAACAGGCGATCAAATTTGAATGTTACTTATTACTGTACCTTGTGCTGCCTGTGATGATGCTTCTCCGCCGGCGCGCTCTGGCCGTTGCCGCCGTGCACGAAGAAGGCGCTGTCAAGGGCAGATGAGATGTTGCCGGTGCTCGCGTTGCTGCCGCCGCTCCAGCTCCTCTGGCTGCTCGCGCTCGCCTTCCTGCTGTGCCGGTTGCCGCATTTCCTGGACTGGCAGGTAGCGCTGTCGCCGGCGGCCACTGCTTCCAGGCGCCGGGTGTACTCGGCCATCCGCTCGCGCATGCCCTTGGACATCCCCTCCATCTTCATCCTCAGCATCTCCACCTTCATACGCAGAGCACGTAATCCACGTCCAGTCAGTAATCGGCAACGAGAAACATAGAGAAACAGAACGTGTAATTCACGTCCAGTTCGGATGCTTTACATCACAGGTGTTGGCGCGCTCGTCGTTGTCGCCGTGCTCGGCTTGCGGCGGCGGTGGCAGCGAGGCGACAGGCAGCGCGATCTCTCGGATGTCCTTGACGCAGGGCTCGGCGTCGGGCGGCGGCGGCATCTTCTCGAGGCGCCGGCGGAGCGTGGACGCCTGGCGATCGAAGTTCCGGCCGTGGCAGCGCTGCAGCTCCCGCGGCCCGCTGGTGGCCCTCCTGCCGCTCTCCTTCTCCGCGCGCAGCTCCTCCATCATCTCCTCCAGGTCCTCGATCCCCTCGTCCAGCGCCGCCGCCACGCCCACGTCGCCCTTGCCATCAATCTTGTTCCTCCCCTGTGCATCCGTACAAAGCGAGTCCGCGTCATGTTTCCGAGAAGGGGTGCAGTGAGTGCACAATGATCAGGAATTGATGGTGACTGATTACCGTGACGAGCGTTTCGACGGCGGACTTGAGCGCGGCCTCCATCTGGCCGCGGTGGCGGTCGAGCTTGCGGAGCGCGACCTCGCGCTCCATGCGGAGGAAGTTGCACTCGGCGCGGAGGATCTCGGCCTGGAACCGCCACTTCTCCTCCTGCTCCGCGGGGTCCTCCTGCGCCCGGGGCGGCGACGCCGGCGCGGACTCCAGCCCGCGCGCGCGGCGCTCCATCTCGAACAGCGCGCCGAGCTGGACCAGGGGCCTCGCGGCGGCCGCCGCCGTCCTGGGCTGCGCGCGCCCGGAGGCGCCGCTCCGGCTGGGCCGGCCGCCCGACCGCCTCGCCAGGTTGAGGCTGATGATCCTGGGCGTCGCCGCCGCGTGCTGGGTCCTGGCCGCCCGCCGCGCGGACATCGAGGCCGCTCGCTCCGGGCAGATCGGACACTACTTGGACTGGAACAGAACGGGGGAAGTGAAGTGGTGAAGCGTGCGGGGGGATGAATGGATGGGCTTCTGTTTTTCCTCGGGGCGAGTCGGCAACGGTCGGGTGCGGTGCTCGGGGGCCGTGGAAGGTGTTGGCCGGAGGGACGGGGATGGCGATGGGGGAAAAAGGGCCGAGCGAGGCACGACAAGGGAAAGGAGGCGGTGCGCCTCGTTTTCCGTGAAAAGCCGCGGTTTGAAAGGATCTTCGCGGGGACAAATGACGGGACTGCCCCACGCCCGGCCGGGGCTGCGATTCGGCGGCACGGATTGAGCAATGACCAACTGGTGATTAGACGAGCTCTGGACCCTGGCGCTGCTGCGCCGGCGCGGCTGCGAGTGGCCCGTGCCACGAGAAAGCAGACGAGCAAACGTGCAGCAGCAGCATTTTGAAATGAGGCTCAATGTACTTCCAAAAGTAATTCATGCTTATCTGGACGAGAAAAGGGGTACTGTATGTAATTCGCGTTAAAGCTGATGCGGCATTACGTGAACAGTAAATAAAATATTTTGGACCTTACCTCTTTCAGATTCTCTGGTTAGACGCACAATGCTCTCCCTCGCCTAAACCACATCACGCATTCTTTAAGACCAGTTTTTTTTATGTAGGTTTGTATATGTACAGATTACAATCCACCCGGTCGGTGTAGCACCGTTCATTTGAGCGTCACAACTCACAACTCACAACAAACGTACTACTGCATGTGCATGACAGTTTGCTACGTGGCCCATTCGTTTCCTAAAGCAGCATAGCATACGCTGGCACGCGACGCAGCGCGCGCACTTTTTGAGGTAAGGTAATCCGGAACAATCGCACATTCATTCAGCGTCGGACCGTGCCGCAGCAGAGGAGAACGAAACGAACGTCCTGCCACTGAAGCCTACCCGTAGACCCCCTGAGCCTGACTCTCCGTGGTCCGTGACGACGATGCGCGCGCGGAGCGGCACACCGCGCCATGTCACGGGGTCAGCCACCCGCGCAGTGCCTTCCCTCCCCGCGCGGTTCGACGTGGCCAGGGTCTCGTGAGCGGCGACCCGCTCCTGCTTGCCTGCCTGCGCGCTCGCCACGCAGCAGCGGCAGGGTGCTGCACGAGCAGAGAGCGCCCTACCCTGTAAAGCTGCGCCTGCGGTTAAACTCGGGCCCGCGTGGGAGTGGGACCCGCGCACAAATTTTAAACTCAGACGGGTCCGGGCCGCGGTTGACGTTCGTTCTGCACCGGCTCGGTCGGCCTCGTTGAGCTCGTGCTCCGCGAGTGACATGCGGGGCCGTGTCGTCTCGGCCCGCGCCGCGAGAGAGAGGCCCGAGGTCAAGTTTCAAAAACGGCGCGAGGCTGCGGACGTGGCGCTCGCTCTCGGGCTCTGACCACGCACGGTCCCGGGAGTCGCACCCGCGTGCGCGCTCTGTGAGACGAAGGGGTGGGTTCGTTGGCTGGTCGGGGCCGGACCGGAGTTGGACGCATGCACCGGCAGGCCGGGTTTGAATTGGCGGGCAGGCAGTGGAGGATATGGCAGTGGCAGCAACAGCCAACAGAGGGCTGCAACTGCAGGGGGTCCGTTAATTGTACTGTGCGCCAGTGACAGGGCAGGCAGGCAGGCAGGCGCAAATTTGAAGTGGTACGTTACCTTGAGCCGCCACACCCGGCTCGGTGGACTTGGAAGGCGACCACGACAAGCCTAGAGAGCTGGCTGCACCGGATGCGAAATCCTCGTTTTTATCGTTATTCATCATGGCACCAGCCACTGTATCTGATACGATATTTTTTATATAGTCCTGGCGATTGCGATGTTTTCCTCCGCATTCTAAATTTGGGCAGAAAAAAAGGTCCCATACTATGCCCCAAGTGTTTGAAATTGCTGTCTTAAAAGGAACACAACTTTTGTTACCCACTGCACCCAGTGAAGAGCTGCAGCAGATTTTGTTCAACTTCCTTTCTGGTTCACGCGGGTGGTACAAATGCGCAGACTACAGCGTGCCAGCCTTCTCGGTAGTAGTACAGACGAATAGTCGGCGTGCGTCATTGGCGCACATGTGCTTGTACCCCGTTCGTGTTCGATATATTCAAATCAAAGCACATCATCTTCCAATGATTCCATAATTGTGAATTAAAAAGAGCAAACGGCTCAAGAATAAGCCCCCTTTATTTTTTTTAAAAAAAGTACAGCTCAGATTTTGAAGAATTCTAAACATGTATCAACCTCATGTTTACACAACTGTCTCACACTATTCTAAGAGATTCTGTCCACTAAAAAAAACTTTCATGTGGCAAAACTCCAGTTGCATTTCAATGATGCTATGTGAAACGACTATTTACAAGAGACTCTGCAGTCCTCCACTAAAAAAAAACTTCATGTGGCAAAACTCCGGTTACATTTCCATGATGCTATGTGAAATGACTGTTCCAAGAGACTCTGCAGTCCTCCACTAGAAAGGCTTCCATGTGGCAGAACACGGTATGCGGTGAGTCCTATCTCTATACGCTAGTAGCACTACTCTACGTCCGTGCTGCAAAAGGGGAAATTATACCCCAACTGTACAACTGTGGCCTTCGTATAGGAACACGTAGCGTAGCTTCTGTCTCCCACCAGGTAAATGTCCTGCATCACTATGCCGTCGCAATGAACAGCCTCGCTGCAAAGAAATCTGACGGCGACTTTTGAAGCACTGGTTCCGCGTATGTTTTTGTACCGTATGTTTTGTACAGCGACAGCTGATCCCTACAATATGTGTCAAGTGTTTGACCAAACGAAAACGTCTACGGAACTGTTGAATTTAGAGAAGTACAGTAGGATTCACCATAGAGGTCAATCAATACCTGCTCCTGGCATGGTGTCTTGGAGTCGCAGTAATTCTGATCGATAATTACAGGGTTAGTAACGTTATGCATCGTTATGTCTTGAAATGTAATCCTTTGAGCGTAGCCATGCCCTCCCTGTTATGGAATCAGGAAAAGCATAGTCAAAATTAATGCTGCTGTTTTCGAAGTATACTGGCACTGTTTTTAGTGCTAAGAAGGGAAAATCTAATACTAAAATACAAGAACACGTGTCTAGCATGAGACAAGAAGCCTATGACGTAGTAACTCGGAGAAAGCTGTAGACATGCACAGATTTCTACGAAATACAGTACATGTCATAACCCCGCTGTACCAGTGGTAGCTGATTCAGAGCTACAGTCAACAAGGCTTGCAGGAAACAGAGGAGCAGAAGGCTTTGTACAGTGTTGATTGTTGAGTATACCATGCCCTTTAATTTGAGAGGAAAAGTTTTTTTTCTCAAAATTCAAAAAAGGTCACTATTGTCCAAGTCTTCAGGACACCCAGCGAGAAGGCCATGCATTACCTGCCAAGTTTTGATCCGCACACCGTTGGTCGTGCCCAGCAGCGTGGTCTTCTCCACGAGCACGTCAGAGACATGGGCCCATGACTTGTTTGCGCCTAGGCTACCAATGCTGCCGCAGCGAACGATGCCAAGAAAACATCAGAAAGTCAGAACCCTTTGTACAGCTTGTCGAGTAGTAGAACAAATGCCGCAGCATTTGAAATATGAAGGACTACAGTTATTAAAACTGTAGCTTACTCGTAAAACAAAAGTTCAAATTGAAGCTTAATTTCACATATCGAAACGCAATGTGTAGCATATAATTGCAGCCATGTACGGCAATACTACCTTATTCCATGACCCGGTCCACAAGATATGCCAGTTACCCGTACAAACATGGAGCCAGTAACAATGGCTATACAATCATCACCTGCACTAATTCAGAAAGGACATGAACATATCAAAATGCTTCGCCTAATCACAACAGTACCGACCCATTGTTATCAAAATGATTATGAGTACAAAATCCACCTGTGCAAGGATTGATTCTCATTACAGAATCCAATTAAATCAGCTGTACCTGTGGTGATGACGCAGTCACTTATGGACACCTCCTTGCTGTTGGAGACATGGATGCCGTCAGTGTTGGGGCTCCATGCCGGCGCGGTGATGAACAGGTTGGACACGAGCACGTTCCAGGAGTAAGCGACGGCGACGTGCATCTGCATGCTGTCCCTCACCTCCAGGTCCTCCACGACCAGGTGCGTGCATCGTCTGAAGTAGAGCGCCTGCAAGTCGCCAGCTCAAAATCACGGCTCACGTAAACATCGATCAGATCAGGCGCGAAATGCCCGGGTCGTCGATCAAGGAGGTACCGTCGGGCCGGTGACGCATCGCTGGCCCAAGGAAACCAAAAAAGAGTGAGAAACAGGGGACGCTAAGTACAGTGAGGAATTTCTTCTGTGCAGTGACAGGTAGTACCATTGATTTGTTGACCTTGCACGAGTTGTTCCACCATTGCTGCCCGTTCCCGTTGAGCGTCCCGCCTCCCAGCACATGGAGGCGATCGACGCCCTCGAAGGTGATCCATTCCTGCAGGCCGCGGTCGAGCCAGACCGACCGGTTGGACGGAGCCTCCAGTGTTCCCCGTTATCTGCTCGCTCGCAGACAACACGATCCAACACAGCAAAATGAACAATCTACACATCGATAAGCAGCAGTAGTAGCAGTTAATTAACTTGCGCCGTTGATTAGCCTCACCATTGCAGTGACCGAGACGGCTCTGCAGGGGCCACGGAAGCTCACAGGCATTAGCCGGTAGGTCTTCCCCTCTGGCACGAGGAAGGTGGACGGGTAATCAGAGGAGTTGCAGGCCTCTCTCCACGCCCCGAGAAACGCCTGCCGCGCGTAGCACCATCAGAAGTTCAGAACAGGCGTCACGGCAAGAGGAATCGCAACACGGACAGGTTGATCACTAGTTTAACTTTCACCTCTGTGTCGTCGCCGCCGGCAGCCCCGGCGCCGTAGTCGTCGACGTCCGCGACCCACGGTTGCGTCTCCGGGCTGAGCCACGGCTCGCCTGGACTTTCTGCCGCGGGGCCTTCAGCAGAGTCGGCGAAGAATTCTTCCTCTGAATTGGCGCGGTGGAGCATGAATGGAAAGAACAGCATGGCGACAATGGAGGCTAGAAGACGCTTATGGGGACCCATATGGAGCCTAAGAGCTTGGGCGTAATTGATTGATCCAGTAATTATGGAGGAGAGGAAGGGGGACGAGCAGCCGAACAAGCATCTTCAGTTGTCGGAGGAAATAGGCTGTGCGTAACTCTCAAGTTCCTTGCAAGATGTGCGGCGGGCAAGTGGGGCCGCTGTTACGATCCTGATGGTACGGTACTCAGGCTGGGCCTTGAGCCCTTGAGTAACTGATGACGTGTGGGCTATTGAGGCTCGGCTACTTCGGCTCTCACTACTGCAGTTTGTAATTGTATGCCAATATGTGCAGACCTTTTTCAGGAAGATGTGTATTTAGATTAATCAATTTGTTTAGGAAGAATTTTAGAGTGTAATAAGTAGGCACTTTCTGTCCTAATTTAGGCTCAGCGGAGGAAAACATGAACGCTTGGATTGATTATGTGCAGACCTTTTTCAGGCAGATGTGTATTTGGACTAATCAATTTGTTTAGGAGGAATTTTGGAGTGTAATAAGTAGACACTTTCTGTCCTAATTTAGGCTCAGCGGAGGAAAGCATGAACGCTTGGATTGATTATGTGCAGACCTTTTTCAGGAAGATGTGTATTTGGACTAATCAATTTGTTTAGACAGAATATTGGAGTGTAATAAGTAGGCACTTTCTGTCCTAATTTAGGCTCAGCGGAGGAAAACATGAACACTTGGATTGATTATGTGCAGACATTTTTCAACCAGATGTGTATGTGGACTAATCAATTTGTTTAGGAAGAATTTTGGAGTGTAATAAGTAGGCACTTTCTGTCCTAATTTAGGCTCAGCGAAGGAAAGCATGAACGCTTAGATTGATTATGTGCAGACCTTTTTCAGGCAGATGTGTATTTGGACTAATCAATTTGTTTAGGAAGAATTTTGAATTGTAATAAGTAGGCTCTTTTTGTCCTAATTTAGGCTCAGCGGAGGAAATCATGAACTTGGATTGATTATGTGCAGACCTTTTTTAGGCAGATGTGTATTTGGACTAATCAATTTGTTTAGGAAGAATTTTGGAGTGTAATAAGTAGGCACTTTCTGTCCTAATTTAGGCTTAGCGGAGGAAAACATGAACGCTTGAATTGATTATGTGCAGACATTTTTCAGCTAGATGTGTATGTGGACTAATCAATTTGTTTAGGAAGAATTTTAGAGTGTAATAAGTAGGCACTTTCTGTCCTAATTTAGGCTCAGTGGAGGAAAACATGAACGCTTGGATTGATTATGTGCAGACATTTTTCAGGCAGATGTGTATTTGGACTAATCAATTTGTTTAGGAAGAATTTTGGAGTGTAATAAGTATGCACTTTCTGTCCTAATTTAAGCTCAGCGGAGGAAAACATGAACGCTTGGATTGATTATGTGCAGACCTTTTTCAATCAGATGTGTATTTGGACTAATCAATTTGTTTAGGAAGAATTTTGGAGTATAATAAGTAGGCACTTTCTGTCCTAATTTAGGCTCAGCGGAGGAAAACATGAACGTTTAGATTGATTATGTGCAGACCTTTTTCAGGCAGATGTGTATTTGGACTAATCAATTTGTTTAGGAAGAATTGTGGAGTGTAATAAGTAGGCACTTTCTGTCCTAATTTAGGCTCAGCGGATGAAAACATGAACGCTTGGATTGATTATGTGCAGACCTTTTCATGCAGATGTGTATTTGGACTAATCAATTTGTTTAGGAAGAATTTTAGTGTAATAAATAGGCACTTTCTGTCCTAATTTAGGCTCAGCGGAGGAAAACATGAACGTTTGGATTGATTATGTGCAGTGCAGACCTTTTTCAGGCAGATGTGTATTTGGACTAATCAATTTATTTAGAAAGAATTTTGGAGTGTAATAAGTAGGCACTTTCTATCCTAATTTAGGCTCAGCGGAGGAAAACATGAACGCTTAGATTGATTATGTGCGGACCTTTTTCAGGCAGATGTGTATTTGGACTAATCAATTTGTTTATGAAGAATTTTGGAGTGTAATAAGTAGGCACTTTCTGTCCTAATTTAGGCTCAGTGGAGGAAAACATGAACGCTTCGGATTGATTATGTGTAGACCTTTTTCAGTCAGATGTGTATTTGGACTAATCAATTTGTTTAGGAAGAATTTTGGAGTGTAATAAGTAGGCACTTTCTGTCCTAATTTAGGCTCAGCGGAGGAAAACATGAACGCTTGGATTGATTAGGACACGATTAGTAATGAAGAGTTGGTGGGCTGGGCTGTAGCCCATTATTCCTACCCGCCATGCCCAAATCTAAGCCCATAACGTTTCCTATAATAAAAGTTTGCGGTCATTCTCAAACACTCATCCTCTTCAAAACGTAAAAACGAAAATGAGATAACTTCCTGACTCTGGAGAAAAAAAAAGAAGTCACATTCCGAGATGCGAAGAGTTCATCGTGGCTTTGTATGAACGCTGAAGAAGAAGGTCGTTGACAAACCCAACCAGGTTGTCCCCACGATGAATTTATTTTCCGAAACAAAACACATTATTCATAATGCACAGAAGAATTTTTCATTTATTAATTTTCCTGCAGGGATACGCTGGATGGATTTTCAGTCCCGTCAACTCTGAAACAGCGAAAGAACGAGTGCCTTCTCTGTCCAATTCCAAAATGAACAGTCATGAAGAAAACGATCGACCCAAGAGAGGACACGCGCATGATCAAAGGCGCCAGGTTAAAAGAGCGAAGTGAGCGAAACAAACAAAGAGCAATCACCAAAGGCGAAGATTTCCTCCGACCATGCGTCTGCACCTTCGTGTGGGCCTTTGGGCA
The DNA here is from genome assembly GCA_031894775.1 of Chloris gayana. Classification (NCBI taxonomy): domain Eukaryota; kingdom Viridiplantae; phylum Streptophyta; class Magnoliopsida; order Poales; family Poaceae; genus Chloris; species Chloris gayana. The sequence goes on along the minus strand of JAUNZO010003603.1, from coordinate 835,460 downwards.
ATGCTTTCTCTCGGCAAATCGCAGCTATCTAGGTCAAAAAAATAACCCACCTCCGTAAAAGAGGCCGTTACTTTTTGACAGAGGTGTAAAGGTGGCCACTTCATCACTTAACAAAGTTCACACTTCTTGATGAACCACATAACACGACGATGGAGCTGCTTTTTCTTCTCCGGACAATGGCGTACCATGCGTCCTTGTCGTTCAAGTTTTTTTCTTTTTCTCAGCATCGATCCCTTCCTCATTGTGCGGTATATGTCAGCACCCATTCTGTCCCTTTGCGCGGTCGGTGAATTTGCAGATGTAAAGAGTAATCGGTTTCATGCCCCCGTGACATGACTAGAAGAAACTACTCAAATGAAAAGCCAGAAAAATATTCGGCGAAGATCATCTTTGATCTCGTTGGAATTGTGAATTATCTTGATGGAATTGTGGATTAAACACTCTTAAGAAACCATGTTTTTCGAAAAATCTAAAAAAACGGACACATGTAGATGAGACAACATGACTAAAGGAAAGGAGGAGTACACATATATGTGGAAAAATCAACCTCGTCTGTAGGAGATGTACCAAAATGACAATCATGAAGAAAGCCTTGTGATTTGTCATTTTCATCTGTCTCAAATGTAGTCGACTCGGTTCTTAATTATGCGGATGATATTTTCCTGCATGAGAGCATATACATATTTGAGTTAAATGTTCATATGAGAAATGTTTTTGTGGAAAAATGCACTAAAGCATTTTTGTTTTGTAATTTCAGTGAGACAGTTAGTTTAACCGTTTCACTTTCCCTTTTCTAGGAAAAAAGTAAAATCATCAACTAAGAAACTTTCTCTTTCAAGGTTCATTCATCGATCGATTGTTATGGAACAAAACTGTGGGACTTGTGATTATGGTTTTCCTTTCTAGGAAAAAGAAAATTATCGTAGGATAGGATGGACACGCTCTAAAGCCTTTACGCCAATCTGCAGCCGTTGAGCAGGCGGCATGAATGGTGCCTCCGCGCTAAAGTCTAAAAAGCGTGCTAGTGCGAACCATTCAGGCCAAAAGGGAATCGCCAGATCAACTTATCAAAACGGCGCAGCCCGTCGAGAAGGTAGTGCCGCCAATCAACTCCGGCTCGCCGGACAATAAACTAGATCCGGCGCGTGCAGCACACTGGCTCCCCCACACTCACGTCTCTCTCCGGCGTAAGGAAGGGCGCCGTAACCTAACATCGCCACAGAGAATGCGTCCTGCCCGATCGAGTAGAAAGCGGGAAACCAGGGGCAGAAAGTGACGAGGGCTCAGATAAGTGGGGCACCCTTTCCATTGCTGGCCTCCTAGTGACCTATATCCTCCCGTTTGTATACCCGGAAACTCAGCCTGCACGTTGCCGCGCCCCGATTGGCGCGCCGCGCCCACGTGGCCGTCGGGTTCCCAATGGCGCGGTGACACGTCGGAGAGGGGGGCGCTGCGTGGTGCTCCGGCCAGAGCGCGGGATCGGCGAGGAGGGGACGGGCTCGTGCCCACCACGCGGCCCCCGAGTAAAATATCCGTTTCCGCCCGGTATTGCGACTCCGCCCTGGACAGCACGCTGCGGAAGCGAGCTGCTTGCGGCCGGCAGGGAAGCGAGAGGAGGAAGGGACGAATCCACGGGGCCCTCGAGCCGTCGCGCGACTTTCGTCAGCGCGCAGGGACACGCGCGCACGCGCCTGTCCTTTTTGTGCTCTGCATGCTGCCTATTTATAGAGCCCAGGAGGCCACAAGCCAAAAGCAAAGCAGGTGAGCAGCAGCAGCTCGACGCCAGGAGCGCGACACCAGCCGATCGACGGAGGCCGGCTGCTGGACGTGTGCGTGGTCGTTGCCGTTTCAGGCCAGCCAGAGGTACGTGCGGATGCTCACTTCTCGATCCTGTTGCCTTCCATTTCCGCTTGGAAGAGATTCAGCTCAATCTCCATAGCTCATTTTGGAGCGATCAATTTCTCGCGTTTTTTGCACGAGGTCATGTATGTCACTACTGCTGTTCGCTCGTCATCAGGAGCGATCGGATCGCACGCAAGCGCAAGTACGACACCACAGGGTGTTGTATCACACGTATTGCAATCGGTTCAATGACGTTTTTGGTTAGGTGAGTGTTAGCGACCCGGCATGGTGATTTTCTTTTCGTCGCCACAGAGAAAATGGGACTAAGACATTAGGAGTGGCGTGTTTCCTTACAGCTACCACTGATTGATCTCCTCCTGTAAGGTCTCTTTTCACGAAGAGACGTATAAGCTTATTCTAGTAACTTGTAATATAATAATGCATGGTTCCTATCAAAAAGATTAAGGGGAAAGAACTTTTGATGCGTGGTTAGCTGAAGAGCACACGGATCGAGAACATAATACTATGATTACCCGCACCAAAAAACCCTGATAATATGAGTGGTCTCAGCATGTGTGCAAGCTGTGAGTTAACTGATTCTTACGCTCAAGTTTGTTGAGAGTTTAGGTCTATCTGGGCCTTAGATTTGAGTCGTCGCTGCTACTGTTCTTTGGCGGCATAGAAGTTTTCAAATACGGTTATATGCTAATAATTCGTCTGAAGCATAATATGTTGCTTCCATATGTTAAAAAAGTAGTGGCAATTAGAGTAAGCAAACGCCAGTATATGTAGCTTTCTGTAAAACTGCCTTCGCGTTCATTTCGATCACACATCGGGAAAAGGTAGCAGGCAACATGTGTAGAGGGTATTTAGTCTCCTAAAGTTGCTTAATTTGGTCATGACGCAGCTCGCATTGCAGAGAGCTTTCGCAAATGCGATTCCCTCCTTTCGTTTCTCCTTTTCTTTTACCCTCCGAGGGATAGGGTGGCAAAACAGTAAAAAGAAGGATACCATGCATGGTAAAGATTTTCGATCACTGTTCTTCATCAATTCGGAAACGATTGTTACGACCAGAATGCGAGTAGTAGAATGCTGATGAAGTATCGTCGAATATGGTTGAATCCCACGAAGGTAGTATGCTTGGAAGTATTGCGTCCCTCATGGATGACGGCATTTCTAAGTTTCTGCTGTTTTGTCAACCATATGGAGGTTAAGATGAATAGAGCCCCACTTTAATTTCCCAGATAAAATTTTTAAGCTCCTGGTTAGTTTTTTTTTGGTGTAAAGGCCTACCTCCCTCAATCTTCTCCTAATTATTGTGCAACTAGCTTAGTAGTCTTACACACGAATATTTTGAACGTGGACATGCCTTTATTAATAATAGAACATAGATAATACCAGGTTAACAACACCTGGTTAGCTTGAAGCACAACGTTGCTCAATCATGGAAATACTTGAGATGTGGTTTGTTGTCAAGCATCACAGGTATATTCATTGTTCTTCAAACGCTCTGTAACATTACATCATTTGCTCGCATTCTCCTTAATAAAAAAATATGTTTGCCTTGCGTGAACATTTACATCACTCTATACTCTCTTAAAGCATCTTCAAGAAAAACCTAGAAAATAGACCCTAAACATATCTTTTCGGAGTTAACTCAAAAAATATTGGACCAAGTTTTCTCGGATCAAGTTTTCTCCCTACTCCAACAATTATCCTTAACTCGATCAGATTGGGCACAACAACATTGTTTCTCTTGGGAGGAGGAGACGGATTGGGGAGTCACTTATATTTAACAACTGGAAGCTCTTTTCTAGACCTTCACCTTAATTGGAGAAAATTCTAAAAATCCTAAAAAGAGAGCTAAATATAGAACCGTTAATGCTGGACAAATAATATCCATTGGAACTAATATAATTTAAATTACCCTTGTCCTACATTACCAAAAAATTAGCATTAACCGCTATTAACATTTATCTTTAAATTACCACCAAGCCATAATTAAAAGGGCACATGTAAAACACAATAAAATTACTAAATTTGAATATAAGAAAATTTACTAGAGTCGACATCTAACTCAAACATAAATATGTAAACTCAGGAATGAAAATATATAAAAATAAATAGTAGCATTCCTTTGATTTTTGAGGCAAAATACCTATATAAAGGAGTTCATGAGAACTATGAACCATAAATAATTAAAACTCATATGAAATAAAATTCAAAGTAAATTTAGATTAGAAATAAATTAAGTTATTGTTATAGTTTTTCTATGCTTAAACATAGTTTTTTATGCATTCTCTAATATAATACTAGCACGTGATGACCTAAGGGATTGATGTACTAACGAGAGGAATGTAGAGAGACAGAGAACTACTCCAATAATTGCAGAGACTTTGAGACTTTTTCTGGAGATGGTTTTTTTATACTGATCCTTCTTGATTTTAGTGGATTTTATTCTGCATGAGATGCTCTTAAGTTGGAGCATCAGTTGCCATTTTTAGGAGATATTGTGTAAAAACTTTTACCGATATTTAAGTACAAATAATTGAGATTGGACTGCTAGAAATAAGCTAACAAGGATTATTCCTCAAACTTATCTTCAGCCTAATCACGCTCAAAGTTCAAAAATGCTGTACATGTCTTAACCATAGGGGACAGAACTACCGTCACGTGGTATTTGATTGGACATGCATCCTCATTCAGAGTTCAGACAGTCACAGAAACAGTCAGTGATTTGTTGATGCGTTCTGAGATGGATCTTCCTTGCGCGTAGATACTCAAAACCCCAGTTGTTTCACCGTACCATCTGCACGTACATTTTCTTCTTTTTGACCTAGCACACAAGTGGCTCCAATTTGTGTCGAGTTAAGGCATAGAATTGGCAACTCCACTAGCCAATCAACTCCAGAAAGGGCTAACCACTAAGGCACTAACTTATTATCATTGAGATAATAATCTGCGTCTGTGCTTACTCCAAACTGCTAGTGGGTTAACATCATGCCGGCACTAATAGGAAGTTAGTGCCGTCAGATACATAGTTTACGATTGATGCTTTCAGGTGATTTGCGGTATGGCCTTAGCACGGCAAACAGTGCTAAAGCAGTTAGTTGGACCATATATTAATGAAATTCTGGATGCACAAATGTAATGAAAAGTTTTGACCTTGGAAAGAAAAAAAGACCATGACTGAAAACAATTAAGCTTTTTTTTGTACTTCGATCCATTTCCTCACTAAGTTGACAACTTTTGATAACACATTTTAGAAATGGCGTGTCCCCTTTCAGTCTAGGTTAAGTGTCATTTTAGTCCTATAGTTAGTCAATACACATAGGACAGACAGACAACGGTTTGAAATTGTGTGCCTTGAAGTGATTTCCCTCCACTATATATACTGTACACTCATATATCTAGCATCACACGGTACTAGTCAGCATTGTCCTGAATTTGTTTGAAAAAAAATCCGAAAGAGGAAATATTATTGGACACGATGAGATAGTGTACTCCTCTTTTCATATTTCTCCTTGGAAAGCGTGATGAAGGGACATACCTACACTAGTGGGGAAACCAAGAGGATTTGCCCCTTTTCAATTTTTCCCACCTTGAATAACGGGAAGTTTCTAAAGAATAAAACAAAAAGGAAGAAAAGTGAACGAAATGGAATGACATGAAATGCACTAGAAGGCCTAGAACCTCGAAATACTCAGAATCCTTGCCTTTTTGCAACGCACGATCATTTGCAGAGTGGCGGACAGCCAAGTTGCACGGTTCAGAAAACCATCCCATAATATAAACGGGCAGACAGGTTTGACAACATCGAAATTAATCTGAAGGATTTTTAGATTGCTGCCTTGCCTCTATTTTGGCAAAAACAAGTTGTGCCCTGCGAAATTGGCTCTGTATTCTAGTTCTAGCCCGCAGGATCAAAGTGCCAAACTCTGAAACACGCCATGAAACGACCAACCTGAAACGCCCAATTGGCATGCAGCATACACCCTGGTCTGCGAGAATCTTGAAACTGAATTTTTATCCAGGCCTACGCCAATCATCCAATCATACAGGCTACATACACCCTGGTCAAAAGTGTCGCCCCAAATCTATGTGGCTGCCTGCTAGTATTCTCCATTCCCCGTGTGCCCTTGCCGTGTTGATCCGAATCTCTATCCGGTTGCGGGTTGCCTCTAGCTGATTCTCTCGGCTCATCCACAGAACTGTAGGCACATGGTGACATGTAGTGTGTCCTCGACTAACGGAGAGAAAAGTGTGAGGTTTACATTTGCGCACAGGAGAATGAAGGGTAACTGTAGGTACATAGAGTGTACTGATCGAGAAAAAAGGTAAGGTTTTGCACCTGCACACGTGGTAAAATAAATGGGTACAAAGAAACTGTAGACACCTGGTCTGAACTTGACTGATGGAGAGAAAAAATGTGAGGTTTGGAGTTGCACACAAGATAGCGTAAAGGATACTCAGAACTGTAGTTGCATGAACTGTACTGGACTGATGGAGAGAAAAATGTGAGGGCTGCACACACGGGGCAATGTAGAATACAGTAGTACTAGTACACTTTAGAACTGCAGGTACATGGTCTGTACTTGTTTGACGGAGAGAAATATTGAGGTTCGTAGACACTCAGAACTGCAGGTACTTGACTGACAGAGTTCCTACCGGTACAGTTTTTCAGTAGACCTCACATTTTTGTCTCTCATATTTTGATGATAATAATAATTTAAAATATGCAATTAAGTGAACTGTAAGCGGTACTATTCGATTTGTCATAAAACATATGTTAAGCATGTATAGTATTTGTATCTAATTTCACACAAAATTATGAACAAAAAAAAACGAGCGATCATCGAGACAGCGAGTGAAGTTAAAATTGTCAATTTATAAATGGAGGTTTGTAGCATAGTACAAGAACAAAGAGAAAAATAATTTCCCTAGCCCGTTCATATCATGACTCACCAGCTTTAACGTTGAAGGAGTACAGTAGAGCACTGATTCCACACCGCCGCAGCTACCAACCTTGTGTGTGTCTGCGCGTCACGCACGCAATCGCGCTTGCGCGAGCGCGCACGCAACGTAACAGCAGCAATCAATACCAAAGCATCCATAAACCTGATTCGGAAAAAGGAAAAAGAAAAACACGCTGGCCGTGCCGCGCGGACGGAGCCCTGCCGGTGTCGCGCGCGGCGCGCGCCTCGGGTCGCGTTCGTCCCCGCCTTGCTAGTGACACTGCCTAGCTAGCCCCGGCAAGTTGCCGCCGGCTCGTGCCTTCTTAAGCGCCGCACACCCCCGCCGTTCCACAGCACCGGTGCTGAAGCGAGTGGCTCAGTGGCGCTGCACGTTCGGGCCGTTGCTTTCCGCCTGCTCGGTGGCAAAGGAACGGGTCTGTTCGCGCTGAACCTGACCGCCGTACACGACAGCGCCGCGGAGGCCGTTCGCGTCGTCAGAGTTCTCCCCGGTGTCTGACTGACATTGCGGTCTCTCACTGTGACAGATAGCTGATCGTCCGGTACTCAACTCCTGATCGATAAGCAAGCGCGGCGTTCCGGGAGCGGAGGTGTATAAGTAGTGGGCATCTGGCACCTGCTGCTGGACAATTGGGCATCACTCCCGGTGTGCGAGTGCCGAGAACGCTCGGACCCCCGGCCCAGCTGCTACTTCTCCGTGCCGGCTGGTTGGGTTGGAGCATGGCGGACGGTGGTGCTGCTGCTGCGACGAACACGGCCGAGAATCACGTCGCGATCCCCGTCGCGGCGGCGGCGAACGGCGGCGGCGAGGAGAACAAGGTGGAGGATCTGCCGGCGCCGGCATTGCTGCCGAGCGGGCCGAGGAAGACGGGGCTCTTCATTTTCTTCATGAACATCAGGTGCGTTTCCCTGTTTCTTCGTGCGTTTATCCTTTTCTTTTGATCGATCGGTCGTGCTTCTGCTGAAAGCTGATGTCTCGTTCGGTTGACGAAACTGGTCACGTGCTGCAGGAGTTTGTTCAAGCTCGACGAGCTCGGATCGGAGGTGCTGCGCATCGCGGTGCCGGCGTCCCTGGCGCTGGCGGCGGATCCGCTCGCTTCCCTGGTGGACACAGCGTTCATCGGCCGTTTAGGTAATGACCTTCACCACCCATCTAAAATTCATCTGAACATTCGCTGCATCTGCACAGTATTCGCGTGCATATGGTTCATCATCAAGGCTCCTCAACAACTCATTTTGACCGTTCTAGATGTCAGTGCTGTTAACTTTCCATTCCATTCAGCATCATATATACTTGTAGTGAATTTCCGTATCAGCTCCTTGTTCCTATGAATGGATATTTCCTAGTTTACACGCTTTTGTCCGTTTGGCAAGGTAACAAACTTCGTGCTGCGACGTCCCTTTCCGTTGTATAAATAGCAGGCCAATTCAATAAGTACATGCTAAAAACTTCCAACGTCCGGGAAGTGTGCTCTAGAGCGTTTCGTTTTTTTTCCCTGATGATGCTCACCAGGTCCATTTCTGTTTTTATCAATGTTGGTGAGATCTGACTTGCATGTCTTCACTTGGCTATAATATTGATACCGCCACCACATTGTTTCTTCGTGTAACCGTCCTTTATCTTTCATAAATTCCCGTCGACAATTGTGTGTCGTTTTACACATCATGACGGAGTTTTTCTTCCCCTGAACCTTCCTTTGCGGATGGTAGCGTCTTCTCTTTACAATTGGCTGCCACAGATAGGACCTACCTAGTCATGTATATGCTGAGCTCACCTTTTTGTTTTGTTCTTTCTTTGATGAAATACGGCTATGATTCTTTTTTGTCGAATGGCATCTTAGTAGCCCTATATCACTGTTTCCCAGTTTTGATATGTTCCCACTTACATGAAAGTATGACTTTTCAGATATGATTGATCCATTTTTTCCTCATTCTTTTCGTGGACTAACCCATCCAATTTTTCTCCCTTTTCACACTTTATAATCTAGTCCTCATTACAGTATCTGCCCTTTCTTCGATACAAAAATTACTCTCTCTTATCTCAAATTCTTTTGTCAGGATAAGAGATAAGCTTTTTGTTGATCTGAATTTTATCACAGCAAAATAACATTTGTACTATTGATGTGTGGTGGTCAGGCTCGGTGGAGATCGCTGCTGTTGGTGTCTCAATTGCCATATTTAACCAAGTCTCCAAAGTCTGTATCTACCCCCTTGTTAGTGTGACGACATCATTTGTGGCAGAGGAAGATGCTATCATCAGCAAAGCTATTGAAGAAAACAGCAGTCAAGATCTGCAGAAAGCTTCTCATGTGGATTCAGAAAGTAACAATTTGCCTATATCTGGTATTTAGTTCTTGGAACAAATATGGTTCGAGTTTTTTAGTAGGATTTTATTTTAAGGCGAGTAGGAATTTAATTATCCTCGACGCTTGCATGTGCCTAATGCCAACTTTGTTTCCAGGTCCTGACAAGGCTGAATGCGTCAATTCGTGTATCCCCACAGAGTGTACAGATCTCTCCGACCACGGGTACAAGAGGAAGTACATACCTTCAGTTACATCGGCACTGATAGTTGGCTCCATTCTTGGTCTTCTTCAAGCTATCTTCCTGATTTTTTCAGCGAAATTTGTACTAAGTATCATGGGAGTGAAATCTGTAAGTGCAATATACTGTCTTTTCTCTGCGAAAGCTTCAGTTACAAGTGTACTTTCATATAACATAATACATGTTTCTCAATGTTACAAATGTTTAGGGTTCACCGATGCAAGGTCCTGCAGTTCGCTACCTAACAATAAGATCACTAGGTGCCCCAGCTGTTCTATTGTCTCTGGCCATGCAAGGGGTTTTCCGGGGTTTCAAGGACACAAAGACACCACTATACGCTACCGGTAAGAAAACCTGTATGACCTATACTCTTTCAGGGTAGAATTTTTATAGGTTCTACGAAATCAGAGTAGCGAGATTTAACAGCCGTTATTCCTTACCATGAAAGCGGCCTCAACTGACAGTGTCAGCCTTTTATTTCAGTGGTTGGCGATGCGGCAAATATCATATTAGACCCAATTTTGATGTTTGTTTGTCATATGGGTGTCACTGGGGCAGCAGTTGCTCACGTAGCTTCTCAGTAAGTTTCAGTATCACACCTTATATATGGAAAAAGAAACACCTTCGGAATTTCGGTGATAAGCTTATTCTGATTTCTTTCTCCCTATTACAGATACCTGATAACATTGATATTGTTGTGTCGGCTTGTCCAGCAAGTTGATGTTATCCCACCTAGCATTAAATCTCTGAAATTTGGGCGGTTCCTTGGATGTGGTGAGCTACCATTAAAATCCTGAAACTGGATATCAACATCTCTTCCTGATCCTTCGAAAAGACTCAGGTTCTTCTCTTTTCAGGATTCCTATTGCTCGCAAGGGTTGTGGCAGTGACATTCTGCGTCACACTGGCGGCGTCTCTGGCCGCTCGCCATGGACCAACCATCATGGCAGGCTTCCAGATCTGCTGCCAGCTCTGGCTTGCCACGTCTCTTCTTGCTGATGGATTGGCTGTTGCAGGACAGGTAAAATCACCTTCCCGGAGCCTCATAGAAAAGTTCATATATAGAGGAAACATTTCACAAATTGCATTGTAAACTCAACCACATCTTTTGTGTCTGAATGCAGGCGGTACTCGCAAGTGCGTTTGCCAAGAACGATCACAAGAAGGTTATCGCGGCAACGTCTCGTGTGTTGCAGGTATTTCAGTGGCTTGGTCTCAGATTCTTGACAGTTTTCCTTGAAGAGCAGGTAGAGCTCATGCATAATTAAATTGCTAACTGTGTTCTTCACCTTGCAGCTGAGTGTTGTCCTCGGGCTGTGTCTCACTATTGTGCTGGGACTTGGCATGAGGTTTGGGGCCGGCATTTTCACCAAGGACCTGCCAGTGATTGAGGTCATTCACAAAGGCATCCCGGTAAGAACCTTGGCTGTTAAAAGACAGCTCCGTCTGTGAGTATTTCTTAAGATTCAGAAGCTGAAAGATGGTAGCTGTTTCGGTGTAGTTTGTTGCTGGTACGCAGATGATCAATGCCCTGGCGTTCGTTTTTGATGGCATCAACTTTGGAGCATCAGACTACACCTACTCCGCATACTCCATGGTAAAAACTCTTTTCATCTCTGATTAAACACTACATCATATACCTTAGAAGTTCTTTCTGAACTGTAAGTCCTACGACTGTCTTCAGGTTGGTGTTGCGGCTATATCAATACCGTGCCTAGTATACCTCTCTGCACATAACGGATTCATCGGTATATGGATCGCATTGACAATCTACATGAGCCTCAGGACCATCGCTAGCATCTGGAGGTATGATGCTACAACCTTATCATCTTCACTCTTCAGGCCGCCATGCATTTCTTCAGTAGCCAAAACTACTGTTAGGCATCACCACTCACCTAGGCCATTACTTTTATTCGCAGGATGGGAGCAGCGAGGGGACCATGGACATTTCTCCGGGAGTGATGTATTGGCCTGGAAGATAGATAGCCTTGCGTGGTTTGATGGTGGTCGCATACATGTAAAAGTAAAATCAGCATAGTATAGATGCGTTGCGTTGCTGCTGAAGCTTCGGACACCGAAGTTAGAATGCTCTATTTCTTCGTGATCGTCTAACTTGCCGTTAGAGTTTACATTGTCCCTGTGATTCATTGTGTTGAACGCCAGCGATGGCAGTTTATATTATAATAATACATCGGTACATTGACCTATCGCCATTCCATTCTTTTTGCCCCCTCTTTTATGACGAGATCATCGCAACGATCTCTACTGGGTGAAATGGAGGAAGGCACCGTGATATATATAGGACGGGATAATGCAGAGTTTTTCTCCCGCTCTGCCAGCTTTCAGTGCTACCAGATTTCAGGGGTGCGCCCGTGCTTACAGCTTATATACTGTATAGTGATCCATGGTACAACTACCAGAGTGTAGAGATTCTTATAGAAAAAGAATAATGTGGCTGTTATTACTAGTACTACCGATGAGAAACGAGGAAGTTCTGATTCCAAGCTGCTGCATAGCATTCCTTTTTCTCTATCACTGATTGTATAGTTCGAACATTAAGCCTCGAAACTGGGCTGGCCAGTAGGTTTGACTTGATGACTCGGAATACTAGGTGCGATTGGTTGGCTGGGTGTCCTCAGCCTGTATCGCATCCATGAACCAGGATGCTCACAGCCAGGCCCGTTGCATGCAACACAAGCATGATTGGTTGCTTGCGTCCGTGCGTCCAGGTTTCTTCTAGCTGCTGATTGGTTACCATGTTTTCCCTCATTTCTTGCATCTAGTACTCGCTAGTCACAAGCGCGCACCTGTGTTGCATCGGGCAAGCCAACACATCGGCCGTGCCTAGCTCACGAGATACGCTCGATTCCTACGTTCCACGGAGCTAGGCTGAGCAACACCTTTTGCATGTGGCTAGCCAGACTCAGGCATCCAGTCAACCAACCAATCATGCATTCGCTGCATCCCGTGAGCCTGGCTCAGGCTTATGCAGCCATCCAATCACACCTAAATGTCCAATTTTAACACGAAAACTCAGGCCACTTCCAACCGGTGCCAGGAAAGTGCTAACTGTTGCCTAGAAACTCCCAGCAGTTAGGAATAGAATGTCAGTCATGTTGCTGCCACGACAAACACTTTGCATTGCGTTGCAGAACTTAGCTTGTGAAATTTGCTAGTTCAAAGTTTGATTTTCATAAGTGATGCTTTGAACATATAACTGCAAGTATAAAAAAGTTCAAACCACATGAAATTCTTCTAGCTTTTCAAGCAGCCTACAGTATAGGCAACCACATTATAGTATCAGATAAAGAAACATATAATATACGAAAGCATCAGGTCAAAATGTTTGTTCTGGAGGATTTTTTTGTGAGAATAATTCAAAAGATAATGTATCAAAGCTACAAATATACATCAGCCATTTTCTGTCTCGATTTATGTCAAAATTGGTCGTTGGAGCAGCATGAATACCAGTTATAGTACATGCATAACTTTGAGGCCACAGAAACGTAATGATTTGCACTACTGCACAATGCTTATGAGGCCACAATTAAACTTCTAAATTTGGCCTAATTTTATAACCTGACAGCAATCAAAAGAGTATCAGGCTCCAGATGTGAATGGCCTACCTCTTAAGCTATCTTTATGGTCCAATCATCTGCGATGCGAACATTGGGCCTCCGGATTGTTGGTGCAACCGGGCTGGAGCCACTCCTTAAACTAACTGGTCCCAATTCAATCTCCACTTCTAGGTTTCCAGGCTCAATGATAGCCTTCTTTGCTCCCGATGATAAGCCGAGGACTATAATTCTTTCAACCACACACTCAGTTGTAAATTTCTTGTTGCCCGAATTATCAGGTGCTATGTTGAATGAAGTTAGCTTATTGTCTGCAAATACGAAGCGACGATGGATGAATGCCCCTTGTTGGTAATCATAGCTTTTCCCATCATCCACATAAAGTTCACCTTCTGCAGCCTTTGAGCTATTGAGCGCTATTACCTGATCAATGTCACACAAGTTCATTAGATATTTTGGATATAATAAAGACTAAATTATAACCATAGATAGCTAATCGAAACAAACAAACTGACAGCGCCACAAATTTAGCTGGTATAGATTTTCTGGTAATTATGCATATACCCTTTCCTAGCAGAAAAGTAAATCCGGTAGTTCGGACAAGCACTAGAAGTGTACTAATTCAGCAAGCACAACTAACTGTGAAGCAGGTAACTCCTAAGTTTCATATGCAACTTTGTCTTTAGTACAAACCGTCAAGGAATATCAGGCACAGGTTTGATTTTTGAAATGCACAGGTTTGATTTTCAACAAATATGTGCAGATCAAGGGGGGAATAAGTCATCCGGAAATCACATGAACACGAAATGAAATCGCATAACAGGATGTTTAACGTACCAGGGTGTATGGGTCATTCACCATCTGAGTAGAACTGCGCCTGAATCTATCCTTTCTTGGCACAATTGTACCACTTCTCTGGAAGCTGGGAATGCTCTCTTCTAAAACTTGTAGCTTGTACGACGCACTTCCCTTGTATGGAGATCCATTTCTCAAATCATACCATGACTCCTTCCCAGGAAGGTATACCACCGCATATTTCTGGCCCTGCATGGAGATTTGGCATATTAACATTCCAATTGTTTCTTCATTAAACCAAGAAAACCACAATACTAGCTTAACATACCTCTTCATAAATTCCTTGAGCTAAAAGGCTTGGTCCAACCATAAATGCCTCACCATTGCTATATGTTTCTTTTTCATTTGGGAATTCTAACCACAATGGACGCATGACAGGAATGCCACTTACACTAGCCTCTCTGAACAGTGTGTAATAGTAGGGCAACAGCGAATACCGCATATGGATTGCCTCCCTTATGAGGGCAGTTCTTCGCTCTCTATAGTAAGTAACGAAATTGTATTAGCCTCGAAGAATACATTAATGCTTCTAAAGCAGAGCATCTAATAAAATGTGATTTTCTTCCCTCTATTACAAAAAATTCCTGGACAGAAGTAACAGAACTTCAAGGATAAAAGTTGAATAAAGTTTAGAATCTCAAGAATTACCCGAATAACCATGGCTCACGTCTCTTGGTGTCATGATGAGCATGACCTCTAAAGAAAGGATAAAAAGCTCCTACTTGGTACCAACGCACCAATAGGTCAGGTTCCGGATTACCAAAGAATCCACCAACATCAGCACCTGTGGATGCTCCAAATTAGTAAAGCTTCTAGTTTCAAGATTAGTATATTACTGACTGAGATGTGAGGTAGGTTCACCCACCAGAGAAAGATATGCCAGTAAGACCAAGAGTTAAAACCATTGGGATGGAAGACTTAAGGTGATCCCAATCTGCAGAGTTGTCACCAGTCCAAACTGCACCATACCGTTGACTTCCAGCAAAGAAAGCCCTTGATAAAACAAAAGGCCTGTCTTTCCCCTCTCCTCGCTTGACAAGGCCATCTGCAGTAGCCATATGGAAGTAGTATCCATATGCATTGTGTAGTTCTCGGTGCTCAACATCTCCGTAGTGCAATGCATCCCTAGGCATGGTGACCTAAACATAAGGAGGAAAAATGCTTAATCAAGGTTGGTCTATGCACAAGTTTAATTTTTTCCCATCGCAATTCAGTGACATACCTCAGGACCATTAAAGACGGATGGCTCATTCATATCATTCCAAATGTACAGTGTTGGTGTTGATCCTTTGTAATTTTCATAGGAGAACTTGTCGGCCCACCAATCACGAATCTCAGGGTTCAGCATATCAGGATAGGATGATGCTCCAGGCCAGCACCAGCCATCATAGTCATTACCAGTTGCATCTTTCACATAGTAACCCTTCTCAGTCGCCTCCTGATGGAGGTGGAATGAACTGTCACGCTTGATATGGGGATCAACAATAGTGACCATCTTTCGACCCTTGTCTGCTATCTTTCTCTGCATCACCTCAGGGTTCGGGAAGGCTGAATGATCCCAAGTAAAATACCGCTTGCCATCTGTATGCTCAATGTCGAGCCAAAGCACGTCATACGGAATATCGTGCTCATCAAAACCAGCATCCACCCCATCAACATCTGCTTCATCCCGATAGTTCCACCTGCACTGGTGATATGCAACTGCAAACTGCTGCGGCATTGCGGGTGTGCCTGTCACACTTACATATTGCTTGATCACATCCTTCGGCTCAGATCCAACAAAGAAGAATGCATCAACGACACCAGCCTCGGCCATCCAAAGAGTATCGATGCGGTCATTCGCCGGGGCAGCAGCATCATCCCACCCAGGTGCAAGGACGTCGATCTGCATCTCCGCAGCATTGAGCCAGAAGAACCCTGACGTCCCACGAGCTCCATGCCCAATCATGAAGGGGATGGAACCGTACAGCCCGAAGGGCGAGTCGTGGAGGTACTCGAAGACGTCGAGGTTGAAGAGGCGGTATGGCTCAGACTCCTCGACCCCGGGCCACGGGTGGGGCGCAGGGCGAGCGAGGTCGAGCCATGCTCCGGAAGGCCGTAGACGAAGTCGGCGCCGTGGAAGGAGACGTCGAGGGTAATGGACTGCGGGCCGCGGGGTCGCGTGTCAGTGTGGCTCCGGAACTGCTCCTCCCACGTCTCCCCCTCCGGCTTCGACTCCTGCAGCGGCTCGAAGTCGAAGAGCCCATGGGAGTTGAAGGAGAGCACGGGATCACCGGACCGGGCGCGGCGGATGGTCAGCTCGAACGGATCGTGCTTGACGACGACTTCGAGGTCGGATGAGAGCGCGACGGTGGAGACGCCGCCGGCGGTCTTGGGCTCGGGGAGGTGGAGCGTGCGTGCCTCAACGTCCGGGAGGAGCACGTCGGGGACGTGGAACCGGCGGTGCGGCGGCGTGCTGACGGAGTAGTCCTCGTCGATCTGGACGCGGAGCGCGTCCGGGGGCAGCGCGGAAAGGCGGAGCACGAGGGGCCGCGGGCGCGATGGGTGGGAGAGCTCCGCGGAGACGGACCCGTCGGGGCCAACCGAGAGAGAGCCAGCGGTGACGGAGAGCGGCGCGTCGAGCGAGTGCGGGGCGCGGGTCCGCGCGCGCTTGCAAAAGGGTGTCTGGTTGCAGTTCCGGAACTCGTCCTTCTTCCACGCGCGCGCGGCCGGGGAGGCGGCGGCGACGAGGAGGAGGAGAAGCAGGGCGGCGAGCCGCCGCGGCGGGGGATCCATGGTGCGCGTGGGTGGATCTGGAAGTGCACAGTAGTAGACTGCCCTGCAAGGAAGCCTACACCTGCCTCGGCCGGAGTTCTGGAAGGACGGGGCTGCGCGGGAGAGTGGGCTGGGCTGGGCTACATGTCCAGGGTGCGCTGCGGGCTACAATTGAACATGGATGTTACAGGGCCATGCCAAAGAAAGCCCAGTTGAATGCGGTCCAGTTCCTGCTGCCACCAAGTAAAATCATGACTCATGATGCAGGCGAACTGAAAATCGTAGCCATTTTCAGTTACTTGCAGTGATCGAAATATGCATCTTTTTCTAGCTGCCTTGCCATCTACGTCACTCCACGTCTCATGAGAAACGCACATGTGGACGTGGACAGGACGCCGTTGTTGTTCATGATGACGCATAATAATGGCTTTTGTGGAGCATTGTTAATGGCCAGACTTGCCAAAAGCGCAAAGATCTTCGAAGCAGATAACAGCGTAGAAGAACCCACCAAACCCGATCAATCTCCCAGACAGATCGGAGCATCATTAAAACTGATCCCGTTGTTGGTATTGTGTTTCATTAATGCTCGACGAAGGTTAATAAAAAAGATACACTTAGCTATGCATGCTTCTCGTTCAATTATTTAACCATGCGACTGCATTGCCATGCTTGCTTATCCATCATGATTGTCCCATCGATTAGAGCAACTCCAGTAGAGGCCTCTAAATGGCCCTCTACTCTAAAATTTGAGGCCTAATCTAAAAATACAACTCCAGCGAGCCTCTAAAGCGCCTCTATTTTCCATACCCTCCAAATCCCACCTCCAGCCTCTATTCCTAGAGGCCTCTATTCCCCCTCCAAACATGGGCCCCACATGACTTTTCCTTTCTTTTTCTTTTTTCTTTCCTTTCCTCTCTTCTCTCTCCCCTCTCTCCCGTGCCTTCCTCTCTCTTCCTCCCCGACGGCGTCGCGAATCCGAGCACCTCCCGCGCGGCCCTCCCCGCGCGATCCCTCCTCGGCGCGGCCCTCCCGGCGCGGCGCTCGCCCAGCGCGGCCTCCTCCAGACACGCCGCCGACCGGCCACCGCCGGCCTCGCTGCTCCACCACCGGCGCACCACCCCGCTGCTCCACCACCGGCGCACCACCCCGCTGCTCCACCACCGGCTCTCTCTCTCTCTCTCTCTCTCTCTCTCTCTCTCTCTCTCTCTCTCTCTCGAGCCGGCGATCGGCTCCGCTCCCTCCCGCCGCTTGGCCGCGCGCAGCATGCTCGGGCGAGAGCGGCGGAGGCGGCGCGGATCTACGCGGCGTCAAGCATGTGGGCGCGGCACGGCGGGAGCAGCGACGGATCTACGCGGCCGGTAACCATGGCCGCCGCCCCCAATTGCGCTCCGGCATGGCGGCCGGGCGAGCTTGCAATGGCCCGCGTCTTCTTGCCTAATCAAGGTTCTTTCGCTGACACGTGGGTCCCACTAGATGCAGAGCCGAGGTTTTAGAGGTGCCGCTGGACTTGGGAAGAGTTTTTCGGCCCTGCAAATTTGCATACCGACTCCAAAACATCAATTTGCAGGCTTTATTTGCAGTGTACCACTGGAGTTGCTCTTAGTTTAGAACACTAGCTGAGCCTAATCCACTGTTACTACTCCAAGTGGAAGACTAGTGTCTGCTTGTCATAATTTGGCAGATGTAATAAGAGGACAGTAGTGAGGTCCATGAATTGCGGCATGTGTACTCATCACTTTGGCCCCGGGTTGGCCGTTTCACTGCTAAGTGCTAACCATGATGGACATTTCCCACCATGCCAACCGGGATACTTGATGAAACCCTACCTGTCACTTCGTAGAAATAATCTTAACTGTTGTGAGGCCATCACAGTAATTCCCCTGTCTGGGCAAGAATTTCATTCTTGAGCAATCATGCATGCCTCGTTTACGTACCTACTATACACCTATCTGGGAAGATTATTAATTTGTTGATTGAGTGCAACCATTTGAACTTAACTCGAACAAAAGTGCTTAATTTAATCGGCATGCTGCATGTGTCACAATGAGTCGAGTGCTTTAAAATGTTCAGCAACTTTACTTATCGAGCTCCCAACCTCCTTTTGCCCCCTACAAAAGTGCTCGCGTTTCGGCACACGACGGATGCAAGCGATTGGCTTTCCCCCATCCCACCAATCGAAACTGAAGCACAAACATCAGCGTAGACGATGGCACCTGCGACGGCGACCAATGGCGCGGCGACGGCGTTGGCGGACGAGCACGAGGAGCTGCCGCTGTTCCACCCGTCCCCGTGCGCGCACTACTACGTGCAGAGCCCCTCCGCCGCGTCGCACACGACGCTGGGCCACCCGGCGTCGTCGGACTCCATGGCGCTCATCCTGTCCCCGTTCCCCAACCTCCACCACGACGCCGACGCCCGGCGCGACCACGACCACGACCACGAGGAGGCATCCCGCCTCACGCTGTCCCGCTACTCCTCCTCCCGCGGCTCCAACACCTCCTTCCCCGCCGCCGGCCCCGACTACGACGGCAAGAAGCCCAGCCGCCGCCGGCAGACGCTCACGGTGCTCCCGGGGTCAGGCGGCGAGGATGACGACGTTCTGGAACAGCGGAGCGGGGCGTGGCGGTACGTGAAGCTGGACCCGGACGCGCCCGCCTGCTGCATCGCGCTCCAGGTGGCGTGGCGCGTGGCGGCCAGCGCGGCGCTCGCGCTGCTCGTGTTCGTGCTGGCCACCCGGCCGCGGGAGCCCGGGGTGGCGTTCCGGGTCGGGAGGGTGGAGCGGTTCGCGCTCGGCGAGGGGCTGGACGGGTCCGGCGTGGAGACCAGCTTCCTCAACTGCAACTGCTCCGTGGACATGGTCATCGACAACCACTCCAAGGTGTTCGGCCTCCACGTCCGCCCGCCGCTGCTCGAGATGTCCTTCGGCCGCTTCGTCTTCGCCACATCGCAGGCACGTCATCTTGCCCTCCCGGCTGGTTAATTAAGCTGGCACCGACCAACAAAGCGCACCGCACCGGCAAAGTTATTAAGCTGTTGCTGTGTTCTGGTGTTGCAGGGAGAAGAAGTATCGCCGCAGGAGGTGGCGCCGCGGGCCACGTCGACGCTGCGGCTGTTCGTGGCGGTGCAGGAGAAGCCCATGTACGCGGCGGGACGCGGGATGCAGGACCTGCTCGAGTCCAGCCGGGGCCTGCCGCTCACCATCACGGTCAGGGCGCGGTCGCGGTACAGGATGGTGGGGAGCCTCGTCAGGCTGACGTACCGTCACGACTCCGAGTGCGTCGTGTACCTGAGAAGATCGCCGCGCCGGAACAACGCCATCACGGCCGCCGGCAGAGCCACCTGCTCGTCTGTCTGAAGTTAGCATATGCCCTTGTGAGATCTGTCTGCATCTCTGTAGTCTAGTATTGTTCTACGGTCTCTATCATCTACCTCCTCCTCTTTTCCCCGATCCCTGACAAGATGACGATTGACGCCTGTGTATTTGTGCAATTGTATACGACGCGACGCGCGTGTGTTTAAGGTAAGCAGTGTAACGTTGCCGCCTGTGCCTGTTTGTTTCTTGGTTCCCCGATAGCACTGTATAGGGACATCACTGATTCCTGGCACGCCAATCCTGCCTCGCGTGGTCTAGAAATTATCGTTGGGCGCTGACGTGGCGCGTCGAATTATGCGTTCGCACGGCGGCGGAGACGTGGTCTCGTGGACCAAGCGCATCTCGGCGCTTGCGCGGAGCGGCCGCGCGGCGGAGGCGGTGGCGTTGTTCGCCAGGATGGAGGCGGCGCCGAACGCGCTCACCCTCGCGAGCGTCCTCCCGGCGTGCGCGGCCCTGCGTCGCCTCGCGCTCGGGCGGGCCATCCACGGGTACTACCTCCGCCGCGCGGGGGCCACGGCGCCAACCCGATCCTGGACAACGCGGTGCTGGACGTGTACGCCAAGTGCGGCGCGCTCGGCGCCGCGCGCCGCCTGTTCGACGGAATGCCGCAGCGGGACGTGCGATCCTGGACGTCCATGGTGTGGGGCCTCGCGCGGAGCGGCGGCCCGCGCGACGCCGTGGCAATGTTCCGCGCGATGCTGCACTGTGCCGGCGGCGGCGCGCCGAACGAGGCCACCGTCGTCAGCGTCCTGCACGCGGCGGCGGCCACGGGGTCGCTGGCCTGCGGCATGGCATTCCATTCGTTCGCGCTCAAGCGAGGCCTCGCGGGCGAGCAGGTCGTCGGCAACGCGCTGGTCAACGCCTACGCCAAGTGCGGGGACGCGTCGATGGCGTTCGGGGCGTTCAAGGAGGTCCCGGAGAAAGACATGGTGTCATGGGCCACCGTCACCAGGGCCATGGCCGTGAACGGCCGGTACCGCGAGGCGCTGCAGCTTCTCTCCCGGATGCTGCGGTGCGGCGTTCGGCCGGACGGCGCCGTGTTCCTGGCGCTGCTCTCCGCTTGCTGCCACGCCGGGCAGGCTGACCAGGCGCTGCTGCTCTTGGACGCCATGAACAGAGTGTACGGGGTGCCGCCGCGGATGGAGCACTACACTTGCGCGCTCGACGCGTGCGGCCGAGCTGGGCGGCTTGACACGTTTGAAGAAATTGTCAGGCGGATGCCAGCGGAGTACGATCGCAAGGTGCTTGGTGTTTATTGCTCGCACTTCGGTAAGGGCGGAGCCAGAGATGTTGCCGGCGGCGTCGCTGGAGACGAGCTTCAGAAACGGTTTCTCGACGGAGAAGTGGACGCTGGCGGGGGCACGTATGCACTAGTGTCCAAGTTGCTGGCTGATGCAGGGAGATGGGACGACGCTTGTGCTGTTAGAGAGAGGATGACTGCAAGAAGGATACAGAAGACTACTGCTTGTACGTGGATTGAAATGTAGTACCAATGTTCGAATCACGATAACAAACTTCGGAAGATTATGCAGTTACAGACCAACAAAACTGTTACATAGACATAAACAAGTTAGGGACCAGGCCAAAGAAATTGACTTAGACATTCCATGGTGGCCAACACTCCATCTCAGCTCGCCTACTAACTGAAAACCTTTGCCCTTTTGCTTATGTATGTTTGTGGAGTTCTCATAAAATTTATTTTCCTTTGATTGTGGACTTAGAATGGCTGTGAAGTGTGTCCGACACTGATTGTGCATCCTGCAAAATCGAAGTGCTGAATCTGTTGATCAACATTGTGTGTTCACATTGCAGAATCCAAGTTTGGGAAAACTCATTTATTGCAATGTGTGGTTTAATCCATGTTGACATTTTGTATGAAGGCAAGCAAACAAGCGATTATGTTTTGAACTCTTGATGTACTAGCTTTGCTGTCTTCGGTTAAATGTCGCCACAGAGAAAAGAGTACGGATGTGTGATGTATCAGTTTGGTTGATGCCCCAGCCAAACCTGCCTAAAGCAGGCGTCGCGCCCAGCTGTGGGAAGGTCGATCTCGATTAGTACAATTTATATGACGCGTGTCTGGTGTTATGCCACTGCGTCATGATCTCTGCTGCGATCACCATGAGCATCTCCATCAGGGCATGCATATTTTAGCCCTCAAATTCAGTTTTGCTGGCTGGTTTGGAAAAGTAGGGGCTCAAAATTAGTTCTCAACTCCAGCGGAAGAACAACTTAAGACCCTATTTTCATGTGGCATACTGGCTGCGTTTCCAGGCACACTGCAGCATGAAAAGTCAATAAGGGACCTATTCAGGCGGTCGAGCTCATCTTTAGAGACCATGTCTTAGAGATTATCAATCATGGTTGGAAACATAATAATAGGGTTTAGATTCATCTCATTGGTTGATTCCCCAGTGTTTAACACTGGTAATAACTGAAAACTTGTAATAATTAAATATTGTATGTTTGTATAGGCTGACATTTATCCCATTTTCTAAAAAAAGGAAACGTCTACAATATCAAAGGTTCTATGAACCCAAACGCTCTCACTTTTTTCCCACGCACACCATATGCAGCATGCTTTGCTCGTCACTGTGCAGGCCATGATGGAATACCTCTCCGGGCTTTGGAGGTATCTAGTGAATGTGGTGTTCATCTGCCTTGAGGAAAGATCTCTCAAATAAAAACCATCCAAATATCGGGCCATTTCCGACAATTTCCTGACACCGTCACTAAGTTGAGTTTTTCTCCAATCGCAGGCCATGGACTACCTACTGTAATTGTAATCAATAATCGTGTAGTGGTGCAAGCCCTGCACAACCACAACAATTGCACATATTAAAATAGCTAGGTAAGAATAAGCATAAGGGCGTCCACACTGGTTCGCTCCGGCGACAGTGTGTGGGGGCCGCAATAGACAAGCAAAGCTATGCACTATCTTTAATCATGGCAGAGCAGAGGCGACGTGAGGTGATCGTTGAGCAGGTTGCTGTGAGTAGGGAAAGAGATTTACAGCTAGCTGCAGGTAAAGTGTGGACTCTAGGCTTAGGTAGTATATATCACCGTCACAGCTGAAGCTAGCTTCAACCTGCTCTGTTCTGACACCGGTTATGCAGGGCTATGCAGGATCAAATAGTGACAGATGGCACCGTAGAGCTAGCTATAAAAACACCAGTGTGGAGGCCCTAATAACTACGACGATTGATTGTATTCTAAGTTCATGATCAGGAAGGGATACCTGTGTCTTCTTGGTAAAAACCATTGCCATCAGGGGCAGCATCATATTCCTCTTTGGTGGTAACCCCATTTCCAGCATTTTCCTTGAGTATTCTAAATGCACTTTCGACTTCCATCGCTCTGTTCTTGTCATCGTCTGTCTGAGCATTTTCTCTTTGATCTTTGATTTGATCAATTAAATGTTGGATGGAAAGGGTTGGGAACACCTCATTCTGTTTGGAGCACGGTAGCCATGCCATGGACTCGAACACCTCAAGTGCAGCATGTGGCAAGCAGAAGGCTGCAAAGATAATAGCGGATTAGAAATTCACATGTTGTATAAATGAACTGAACTGTAAAGATATACTATGAGTCTACGATATTGATGATGCTCAAGGTATAAAACGGCCCAAAAAGGAGCAGGTTATCTGTGCAACTTACGGGCAAGCAAATGAACAAAATACAGATAAACAGCCCTCAAGGTATAATACGGCCCAAAACCCAAAAGGGTGAGCTGTATGTGTTAGGAGCAGATGTAAACTACATAATAAATTGGTAAGCATGTGAATTCAGTAGACATTGGTGAGCCAATGGATTCAGTAGAAGAATTACTCCCAGCTGAGCAACACCCCCATTGCACTTGTTTGGCATTAAAGGGGGAAACCTAGATAAGTAGCATAGGATTGGATTTTGGCTTGCCAAGCCTATCACAACCACTCCTCCTTTATCCAGGCTTTGGGACCAACTATTAAGAAGAATGTACAGAAGAAGTGATCGTGCACCTCAGCTGTGGCTTCCTTTTTCAACAAAAATTAGATTGGACAGCAGTATGCAGCTCTGAAATACAGAGGACCATTGTGGAAGCATGAGATGAAGCCCGTGTTGGGCCAAGAAGGATAGACGGACTTAGATGTAGTAATTTCTAAGGAGTCTTCCAAATGCACAATACATAAATAGACTTTGTATTAAGTATTTTATCAATGAACCAAGAGATGCATCTAACAAGCAGCCTCAAGATAAACTCTGGCAACTCTTATTGAGATCCTTGAATATCATATGTCTGCGGTCACTGGGCCATGCTTAAAAGAATCTTTGAACATACAAATCTAAATTGGTGATAATTCTTATCTAAAAGAGAGAGATACTGCATCTAGCAGGCAGCACCTCACGTGGGACGTTACTAATTGAGCAAGCAGCTTTGGCTCTACTTAATGCCTGTGGGTAGGAACTCTCATGAACAGTTCTAGGGGAAGGAATTGACTATTCTGTACAGTCCAGGGCAGTGAGAAAACAGAAAGACTACAGTTTCTCCCCTCACTTTGCAAGTCCAAGGCTAAAGTACTACCATGTATTAGAAAATCAGACCAAACTCAATACCCTTTTGTAGCAGAAGATTTCATTTCAATAAACTACCAATTACATGTCAGAAACACCACCAGATTGCTCTTGCTTTGATCATAGTGCATATATTTGTCACTATAGAGCAAATGGCTGGCCTGATGAGGCTGCAAGACCCATATGTAGAGAAAAGGTGAACTTTATGAAACATGGTAGACATAAATATTTGTACTGAAATTGACAACATCAAGAGTTGCCCATCATTATGGCGAATTAGCTCTAAACATATTTGATAAATTTAATTCCAATTCCAAGCAACAAATGGAAATATAGATGATCAAGTGGCTGTGTACGAAGATGAGATATTGATGTTGCCAGTCTTAAACAACCATATTAAGTTGAATAGTCCACATATTTTTATCAAAACTGACAGATCTATTTGTGTGCACCCTATCACCCCCAGGGAAAATGGAACTTCACTTCTATCTTGTATAAGTTAAAGTGGCATTCTGATTCATCATCCAATATCGCATGTCAAATATACACAAAATAAGAATAGTGCAAGTTTCCTTTTTTCTAAAACATTTTGGGTTGTTTGAGTCTGATTCATGATGATGGTTAAAATCATCATATTACTTTCACAGTATATACACCATGAAGATGATAAATCATCAACAAAATGTCAAAGTTTAGATATGAAGTGGGAAATGTATCAATGTTTTTATGTTGTACCTTACAGATGCATCACGATTAATCTCCTAGAGCATGACTAAAAATTTGTTCCTCCAATGGAAAATGATAGTAATGATACAACAGTATCCATAAGGAAGAAGAAAAACTTACCAAAAAGCCAAAAAAATACCGTTTGTCCATTCGATTCTCTGTAACATATTCAAACTTAATAATCACGTTCTGAATCCATGCATCTATGGATCACAACTTTGTTATACCTAACCTGAAAAGTAAGACAAAGTTAAGGTCATCTATAAGGAGGCTAAACCATAGATAGAATGACACTTTTGGCAACAAGCTTACCAACTGACCTGGTGCAGAATGAGTATTTGAATACATCAATAGCCAGTTAATTGAACCGCGAATGGATGCCAAACAAGATTTCACATGAATACATTCTTGCATCACTGGCTGACTTAAAGTTGTTTGCTAGAGAAAACATTCCCGGACGATTTCTCGTATCAGGTATTAGGAACTTCTGCTAGCATTTTGTCAAGCGTACGACACACTTTTTCAACATTGTCATGCATACAGTAACCCACCGAGCAAAAAATTCTAATCAATGAATTGAATATGTAAACATCAAATGCAAAGCCTCGAGACCGTAATTCGTCGAGCAGGTACCATACCTTGCTCAATTGTTTTGCCTTTACCAACCAATTATTCAGGCGAAGAAAATGATCATCAACATACTGATCACCAGAACATTCAAGGAAAAAAATATCGCTTCACCAAATTTTTTATCTTTACAGAAACTATCAATTACCATAGACCTGGTAAATTCATTTGGCAAAACATTCCTTCTGATCATATAGTCGTAAGTTAGTTGAACACCAAGCAGATCCTGAACCTTGCAGAATTCATGAATTAAAGTATTGAATGCCACAACGTCGTACTCAATTCCCTCATTTTCCATCAGACACTTTGCCAATTGGAATTTCCCAGCTCCACAGAGGCTCCGGATTGCAATAGTAAAGCTAAATGTATCTGGCCCAATTCCCTTTTTTAACAGATCAACCAACAGCTTCAAGACCTTAGCAAAACAACCAGCATCACAGAGCCTACTCATCAGAGTGTTATAGCAAAACACATCGACATCCCAGCCCAATTCTTCACTGTATTCCAGTAAGTTTTCTGCTTCCATAAACATTGAGCCTCGGCAGAAGCAATCAAAGAGAATATTAACCGTTTCAACGGTGAGGGATAATCCCCTGCTTCGCATAATATGAAACTGACGAAATGCCTCATCCAAATAATTCATTCTGCACAGGGCAGCCATGTAGATGGTATACGTGACAGCATTGGGCGTCCACCCTTTCTCTTCACTCTCCCCTAAGATTCTTTCGACCTCACCAAATTCTCCTACACTGCAAAGCCCCTCAATGAGCACACTGTATGAGACGACATCCGGCAGGCATCCAACTTGGATCATTCCATCAACTAACCTTTCTGCGTGGAGAACCTTGCCCTGCTGACAGTAACAGTGCAGGATCGCGGTGTAGGAACGGACGGTGGGGACGATCTCGTTCTCTGCCATGAAGTCAAGGACACCCAGGGCCTGCTCTACCTGCTGGTAGTCGCAGAGCATCGAAATGATGCAGTTGTACACGGCGGTGTCGGGGGAGCAACCCAAGGAATCCATAGCTCCCAGGACCTTATACCAAGACTCAAGCGAGGTGGCGCCGCGCGACTTGAGAAGAGCAGTGAAGGCGGAGGGGGTGAGGTGGGTGCCGGAGCGGAGGAGAGACGCAAAGGCGGCTCCGGCGGCGTGGTGGTAGCCGGAGTCGGCGAGGGAGGATATGAGAGTAGTGTAGAGCGGCGCGTTGGGAGGGAAGGGCAGGGAGCGGAAGAGGCGGAGTACCTCGTCGGAGCGGCCGGCGCTGGAGTAGGCGGACATGAGCGCGTTGTAGGCGGCGGGGGTGAGTGCGGCAGGCGCTGCGCCGGCGGGCGGCGAGGGGGACGGGGAGGCGGCGAGGGAGGAGACGGCGGAGACGAAGGAGGTGAGCTTGCAGTCGTGGAGGCAGCGGCGCGGCAGCGTGGGGCGGAAGGGCATAGGATGACGCCGCGGCGGCGGCGGCGGCGGTCGGCGGCGCGAGTGGGGGTTGGGGGGAACGGCAACAGGGGTTTTGGTTGCCCATGAGATTTTGGGTCGTTTCGGCCCTTTGGGGAAGTTTGAGTTTTCATCTCGGACCGGGCCGATGGGCCGGTGAACAGCCGGCCTATAGAATGGGCCGAAACTGATACAACTTCGGCCTACAAACACTGAGGACGGCACTTTCAAAAAGAAAAAAAAACGTTGAGGACGGCCGAACATCGGGACTGAAATTAAAACTACAATTTTAACGTCGGATGCACAATAATAATTCGGGTGAATAGCGATAAGTTCCCACACGTCAAGCTTCGTACTTTCCTTTTCATTTTTCTTGTGTGTGAATGACAAGCTTCTTCGAACTAGCTCCACTTTTCTGGCTCCAACAACTGGAGGGTACGAGGAGGACGGGAATCCAACGGCTGCTTTGCATAATGGAGCAGCACTAGCCTCTAGGTTCGTGTACTTTGTACGTAACGACTTACTTCATCGGTGATTTTTTTTTGTTGGCATCGAGACTTTCGGTAACGTTAATAAATTCGCAGGAATCATCAGTGGTACTGGCATCTGCGTAGCACAGTGTGTTCCGTGCAAGATGATTAGTTGTTGCCGCTGGCCGACAGTGAGAAGCCGGCACGGCGCTGATTCATCATCGTCAATCACGTTGCGGAACGGCGCAATCAGTGGCCTCCGAGTCGGGCGACGTCGCATCCTGATCCCCGTCGCGACAGCTACGCGCCAAGCGAGCGCTGCTGCTGATGCTGCTCGCCGATGGACGCCTAGCGCACACGTACGTCCACGCGCGCGCGCCCGCTGCTTGGTTCTCTGGCTCGCCCGCTCCGGTGCGGGCCGGAGGAGGAGGAGGAGGACACGGCCATGCGCGCGGCCTGGTCCACGGAATTTCCGCCCAACAGCGACGGAACGAGCGCGGCGCATGTGCGCGGCGTGGCCCGCGCCACCCGATCTCCGGCCAATGCGCGCGGCTGCGGCTTGGATCGTGCATCCCGCACGGGAAGAGAGAGAGAGAGAGAGAGAGAGTAGCAAAGCCTCGGATCCAGCACCGCCCCGCGCGCGGTTTGCCTGCAGGGGAATGGGGAGTGGGGATTGGTCGGCGCAGATCGATCACGCGCGCGGCCAGGGGGCAGACGGACCGTCCGTACGCGGCGGCGCTGAGAGATACAGCTAGCTTCGCTCGGGCGCGGGCCGGCTTTTCCCCGGCACGGGACGCGCGCGCATCACGTCGCGTCAGCTTCGTCCATCGCGTACGGCGTCGAGTGAGCGCCCACCTCCTGGCTGGATCAGAGAGTGCAGGCCCGCCGGGGCGGTACGCGGTACAAGTGTGCGCAGTAGTAGCTAGCCGAGAATTATTACCACTGCGATCGAGCTCCTCCGTCCCGTTCCGTGTTGTTGTCCAGCCGGCCATCATGCCGCCGTGGACAGGCCCTCCATTAGCCGCCAGTGATCCATCCAGAAAAGGAGAGAACCGTAAGCCTGTCGCGTCGATGTGTCGACCGGCCGGACCCTCCGCCATCCAGACGTGACGGGTTTCCTCCCTCCCTCCATGATTACCACCTTGATTTTACAGCAGTTAGTTGCTGTCGATTCGATCCATCTGCGCCGATTTTTTTATCACCGCCCGGGGGCGTGGAGCCCTGGGACTGACGCTCACGTTCGTATTTGCCAAGTACGCGTACTAATGCAAGCAGCTAGTAGCACTATACTGGATCCTGTACGCAGCTGCTCCACACGTACTGTAGTCGCAACAAGTACTACTGCTTATTGCATATATAGGCGCAGAGCCTAGAATGGTCACCCACGCGCACGTAATTTTGTACTACTAAGCCCCAACCCCTGCTGCGTTAATTATGAGACCGATCCGACAGACGCCGTACACGCCTCTACATGCGTACGCAGCGGTGAGGAAGACGCGAGCACAGTGGCGTGATCTGCTTGTACGCGTATATCTGCTCGATCTTACCCCGTACGCGCGCCTCTGCTCTACGGCGGGACCCGGCGGCCGGCCGCGCGGTCCCCGTACGTGGACCAATACCGGACACGCATTCCGGCACCTCGATCACCACTGTAGTGCGCACGCAGCAGGTCAGTTTGCTTCATTGAACAGTGCGGTCGCGGCATGCCGGCGCACACGTACCCGGCCGGGCTCCAGCGTCTGGGCTTAGCTTTGGTGGGTGGTCCTGCCTGCCTGCGCGGAGGCGGAGGACGGAAGGAGGTCTCGAGATCTCTACCCCGACAAGGTCACAGGCCTATAACGCCGTGCCCCCATCGATGGAACGCGCGCGGCCAAAGCCTGTGACTGGGATCAATTCGGGGACGTACGCATTGATGGACGGGAGGAGGAGCGAGCCGGCAAGGGTCGGGTCCCCACGCAACTGCGTACACCACAGTCGCGGTGTCGCCGGCCGCGCGCGTACGAAGCGGGAACAGCAACGAAAGCTACGAGCCCAAGCCCCCGGTACGGCTGCCACGGCGGCGACAGTACGTTGCTCGTGCATGGACCGCCCGCCCGGCCGGTGCGGCCCACGCACACGCTGCGGAGTGACTTGGAACTTGGAAGAGCGTCGTTTGGCCGTATGCATCTTATCGCGATCGATTAACTTAACTAGCTAGTAATGATTTTGAATATGGTGCACACGTATATATATACTTAAATGAAGAGCGCTTTGTTAACTGCTTGTAGCGTGCGTTCCATGGCGTCCGTGTGTGATCCATGAACTACCAGTGCGTTCCATGGCGTGTACGAAGAACAAGCAAAACCAGAACCGAACGGCCGGACAACTAACCATTTTATTCTAAATTTAAATAGAAAAAAATAGAACGTTTTGTCTTACAAACTTAAAATCTAACGTACAGATCTCGGAATTGAAACTACACTGAAGATAATCTCACTCTCGGAATAGGCAAATAATACCCTATCCGTAAAGCTCGAACGATGTTCTGTTAGTTTCATTAACCCCTCATCCACAACATCCTCATGGACTTAGAGGTGAGCAACACCGTGATCTCGTCATCTAGTTCGTACCAACTTCATATCTCCTCCTCAACTAATTATAAGGCCACCTCCTCTTCGTATCCAAGTCCCTCACCTCATTGTTATTACTGCCATGGTGTGGTCGAAGCATCAATGATTTTGTTGTATTACGATAAACGCATATTTTTGCCCTTGATGTGGCTGATAACTTGATGGCGGGCAAAGCACCATTCATTTTGTTATGATGATTATATGTGGTGTCCACTGAAAGGGGAACTGCCCTGTCAATCGCTTTTATTCTTCTTATACTACTACTAAGTACAAGTTCACAAGTATTAAAAGAAAAAAATCAATCAATCCGTTACAAGGATGTGGGTATGTTAATTGGCTGTATAGCTGAGATGTCGTTAGCTTTGATCCCATCTTATTGAATATGGGTCCTGCCGGTAGCTGCTGACAGCTAGTAACCTTTTGCCGCTGCGCATGCGAAGGTCAAAGGGAACTGCTCAGTCTTCATCAGATGGCTCTCACCTTCAGTCTTACTAATAGGTACCGGCACTATAAGATGTCTAAGAACTCAACATTAGCAATCGGAACAAGACGCACAACCACCGTCGCCACCATAGCCGCATCTTATTCTACTTCAGGGCCTCCCATTAAATAGACTCCGAATTCGCACCATGGCCACTTCAGCCGCATATATAGCCTGCGTAGTAATACAGCGTTGCTGGAGCCTTGCAGCATCAAATGTCAAAGGGCAAGATCAAGATTGTACGCATATATGGCTTGCAGAGCAATCTTCTATCCCTTTTTTCTTCTATCAATGAGCAGGAGCACTGCTTTTCATTTAAGAAGGAAATTTCAATTTCAGTATATATGGCTTATTACATGAAAAAGAAAGATACCTAAGGCAGGACAACTTCCATCAGGCATATGGAAACAGTTCATCTTGGGCTATGCTGTTCCTTTTCACTTTTTCGAGTTCGTCTCAACCGCAACGAAACTTTGAGCTGGCTCTGGTCTACAAAAATACGACTCCAGTTCTGCTTAATTAACCCCAGATGTCACATTTCATCTCTGATCAGCCTGCCCTATATCCACCTTGACGCAGGGAACGTCTGGTTTGTAATTTACGTTTTCTTCAAGCCCCAAAGAGCAAAATGAATGTAGTTAAGTTTCAAATGAACCTATGGTATTCCGCCCTTTTTTGTAGCCTCACCATTGGCCAACCTATGGCATCCGGCTGCAGGCAAGTAACCTTGTTCCACCATCTACGCAAACTTGAGCCAGTAGACTGGTGCTGTCCACAGCTCTGGATGGCTTGGTGGGAGCTGCAGAACGCGGAACCAGTGTGAACCATTATGATAGCAGGAATAATTGCGTAAGAGTCAGGTACTGCATCAGTAAAGCAACCACCGTAACTGTTAGTATGATCATCATCTTCCTGCACGAAAGTTAGGGCACTGGCCAGTAGTCAGTAACATAGGTTTCATCATGGAAGCATCTAGCACAACCATGTATATATTTGGAAACTTTTCATACTGATGTGATGTTCATGTCGAAATGGCCATGATTACACCTGACTTTGGGTTTACAGTAAACATGCTACCAATGTAAAATCCGTTTAATCTCAAATCTTTGCGATCTGTCAACTATATCCTTTTTGCTCCATTTCCTCAGTGCAGTCCCAAGAAAGTTTTTGAAATTGTGTGCTTGACAGAAAGTCTGAATTATTAGAAACTTTCATTGTAAAATAATACTAATTAACAGAATCAATTCCATATAACTCAGCGATTCATAGATGCACCCTCTTTATAGAAATATAGTATGCACAGATCATAATTTGGGAGGCCCCATGCCTTAATGATCAAGTTGCTGCTTTGGTAGGAACATATGTAACCCACAGTTAAAAAGTCAGTACCCACATACTGCGCACATGCATGAGAATCAGTAGAGAAAGATGAACAGTTAGCATTTTTTTTCCTCAAAAGAAAAGTGTGAGCGAGGAATGAGCAAATTGCACAAGCAGTGGTCCTTTAATAAACTTCCTCCATCGGACTACTAACAAAAACTGACAAGATTCATTTTTCTCTCTTTTCATAAGGTCCCACCACCTAGAACAGCAAGTTCCTCAGGAGACAAGGATGGTGTCATTTTCCTTGGAAATGGCAGGAAGGTCCCTTTCAGGTTAGCACAAGTAGCTGTTCATCAAGTGCTGGGATGTTGCTGGTGAGATCTAGACCTGTAACCAACCACTACGATTTGTATTTTTTTGGTTCTGGTCAAGAGAGTCTTGATCAATCAATTGGCGACCATTCTTTCTGTCCAGATCATTTAGTTCGACAAGCTAAGTCAGTAGTACAACACACTCATTATAATTTAGCTAGCCCACAAACTCCAATAGATAACTCTGCTGGATCCAGAGTTTCTACGTGCACAAAGCATGCTGGTTTAGATTCACCAACATACTGTGAGCAGCTTTAACATTCTCACGTGAATAAGGACTATATATTACATACGCCACATAAGTACACACGGTAGCATGCCCTAGTTAGTCCCACAGCCCCACCCAGTCGTATGTAGCTGTCTCCTTAAATTGAGCGTGGGTGATTTCTCTAGTTCTTAGCCTCAGAATTGTTTATAGTTGTGATACTTGCAAAATGATTTGTCTTTTTTGTTCGAACTCTTCTTGTATTTTTTCCTACTATAATGCAAAGGCAGAACACCTGCCATTTTCCCTCAAAAAAAAAAAAAAAAAACAAAATGATTTGTGCAACAGCAACAATGACAGTGTTGATAACTAACTAATCATGCTGGGGTCTACCATCTACATCCACAGCTGCTGCCGACTACTTCCCTTTGTTGTGGGAACCTAATAACGATCTCCAAAGGTATGATATCTTGGACAAGATGAGAAAAAGTACATAGTTGATCTTTTAACAAAGGCTGTGGTATGCTTCACAAAAACAAAAGGTCGTGGAGGTCTGGAGGAGCACACCTTTCGATACATATAGCAGCATGCATGCACATTGCTGCAGATCAGAATCCCCATTGCCCTGGAAACGTGACTAACCAGCAGGAGAAACAGCGATCTGCCTTTCCCGAGGGAGAAAAATCTGGACAGATTATATGTGCTCGCTCCATACCATGATCCAATCCGCAGTAACTGCTGAGGTGTTATATATTATTGATTTGGCAAGGGCAACGTGACACGTTCAAGTAATAAGACATACCCACAGATCGAAGCACAACACGCCTTCGATCCAATGGACACTAGTTTAGTTTTCCTGCATGCGTATGATGGGTGCTTACGTAGTAGTCAGTTAAGTCGAACATTCCTTTCTTCCTCCAGTCAGGGCACCTGCAAAGAGCGCATGTGTCCGCTACATCAGGTGAACTTCACTTTAATCATAGGGACAAAAAAATAAAGAGAGTGCTGAGTAGCTTGATTATAGCAAAAGAGCGCAAAGCTGGACATAGGATGTGTTTAATTAACCTAGTTATAACATGTGGTATTTCACTGCATCGATCGTATCACAACGCACATATGTAGGTCCCTTTGTTCTCTCTAGTTTGGTGAACAAGCAATGTGACGATGGAACTATTAACACAATTGTGACTAACAAACTGGCTAAGTAGAGATGGTTGGCTAGCTCTCTGATGATGAGCGATGTTAACAGGTATAGATATTTTAGGACGTTCCCATATAAGGTATAGCTTAAGAAAACGGGAAAACAAACAGGATAAGAAATGACTAAGACACAGACTAGTCCTTTGAAGGAGGTAGAGAGAAATCAGTCACGCAGCTAGCCAAGCCACAAGGCTACAACTAGATCTGTACGCAGGACCACTTCCAAACACAAGCCTGCAGCTCCAGATGTAAAGAAGCCAACAGCTATAAAGAGGCACCATAAAACAGCCAGTACCACCCCCACATATAGCTATATAGCGCGATAGGCCCACGCTCAGAGCTTGTCACGTATACACTGATGCTTACACATGCATGAAAGCCAGAGAAATGAAGAAAGCAGAGAGGGGGAGGGAGAGAGATATGAGGTGGCCTTTCGTCTCTCAGTGACAGGTACTTGTTTGTTATGAGAGCTCAAAAGCCTCCCGAGTGCAGTAGTACTTGCCAGAGCTTACTGTGTACTATTGCCACCCGAACCTGCTCAAGAATTCACTACCACCACCACCACCATGGACAATGTATCCACATCTCCTTTTCCCCCATCCTCCCGGCAGGCCCACCCTCCTAACTAACCATGATATAGTAAGGTGACAATAACCCTGCTCCACAGTACCCATGCAAAACCTATCACTTGTATACATTTGGCAGTTGGCACACCTTTGAGGAGCACGAGCACAGGCATTCCTGCCCTTTCTATTCCCTAGCTCCTTGTCTCTCTCTCTCTCCTCCCCCTCCTTCCTTTCCCCTCTCCCTGCCAAGGAAGAGGTGATGAGAGGAGGTTCCTTGAACCAAGCTCATTGCTAGCTATACTAGCTAGCTGGGGGCACTGCTACATCGTACTGCAAATTATTTCGCAAAAGAAACGAGAAATTCTGTACCTGGTTGCTACATGGGCAGCGGCGGCGAAGGCAGCGGTGGTGGTGCCGGCGGCGGGGCGAGCATGCGGGAGCCTCATGACTTCAGCAACGTCGCGTCCTTCTCTGAACTACCTTTCCTGCGCTCCGCCCCGCCTCGTGGAAGTCCCAACTCCGGCGGTATTCGCATCTTCGGCATCGACGTCCCACAGTCACCACCAGAGGGCAAGGATAATAAAGAAACCACACCCACCGCCGCCGCTGCTGCTGCCGCACAAAGCAGCAGTGGCGGTGCCATCGCTGCTGCTGCCGACAGCAACCGCAAGTTCGAGTGCCACTACTGCTGCAGGCACTTCCCCACGTCGCAGGCGCTTGGAGGCCACCAGAACGCGCACAAGCGCGAGCGGCAGCACGCGAAGCGGGTGCAGATGCAGTCCGCCATGGCGGCCGCCGCGGCTGCGGCTGGTGGAGTACACCACCACCACCTCCTCGGATACCCGCAGCACCGCTTCGGCATGGCAGGCTCCACGATGGCGACATTGTACCCGTCGTGGGCCACCGCGAGCGGTCCAGGTCCGCAGTTCTACAGTGGGATCGGGTCGATCGCTCAGCCGATCACCGGGAACCCCCTTACTGCTGGGCTCTGGAGAGGGCTGCCTGCCAGGCACGGGAACATGAGCATACCACCAGGTGGAGAGCGGCGGCCGGTTCTACTGTCCTCGTTCCACGGCGACGAGCAGAGGGCTTCAGCTTCTCTCATGGTACCACCGTCTTCAACATCGTCATCCTTGCTGCTGTCTCCACAAGGTCAGTTTGTTTGTGAGCAGCCAGCCACCACCGCATCCGAGGGTGTGAGCTTAGATTTGCATCTATAAGTTTTTCCCCTCCTGTGCTGCTTTTAGTGGAATATTTCAAGAATTGATTGGTTTTCTCCCCTACCTCTCTTGCCTGAGATGATTACACTTTTCTGAGTTATTTTCTAATAACGAGCAAAATAATTCCATCCATGCATCAAAGTTTTGGAACTTCTTTTTTGTGAATATGGATAGTTATTTCGTTACCCAAGCCAACCTCGGAACAGAAGACTCTGTTCACCAACACGTTTACAAAGTTGGGAGTGGTGGATGACTCAAACTCTTGTGTTTCGGACATTTTGTTGCATCCATATGTAGAGATTGATTTGAATTATATGGTTTAAGGTTTCTTTTTAATTATCATTCAACACAAGAAATTAATGCATTTAAATTTGAACTAGTCAACTATTGTACTCAACTGAGGATTTGATGGAACTGATGAACACAACGCAACACGAGGATGTCCAAGAATATAGAAAATAGGCTAAAATCAGACAACTCTTTTTTCCTGACAAAAGAATCCTAAGCAGAACAGATTATAGGCTAGTGAGCTAGGCATTTGCAAACATTCGAGGAGTGAATTATATTGTTCACACAGATGCAAAACATTATCTCATATATGACAATGTGCAGTAGATCAATTTGCTTGCATTCTGTAACAATTTTTATTTTGCTTGCTTACAGTCTACATATGCATGCTAAAAATTATGTTGACAAACGATAAATATAGTAAAAAAGAAATTGAAGGACCACCGTCCCTTGTGCAGTTCGTCCCTTGTGCAGTTCGCACACACTATATGCATGTGTACCTGTGCCGTGATTGCTGCTTGGGTGGACAATAATATGCCCCCGCAATATAATACATCCTAGATCATTTGAAGAAAAATCTTATGCAGATAGGATAATATATCTGAAGCTGAAGGTCAAACGTAGAGAAGGAGAGAGATTACAAAAAAAAAAAACTACTATATGACCTCTATAAGTTGACTTCTGAATTTTTTATTAACTGTTAGAGAAGCAGACTTCTGAAAAGTTGAACATGACCAATGTTACTATGTCTAAAGTGTACTATAGAAATTTAAATTCCCCAGACCTACAAAAAGATCAATTAATATATATTATAATAAAAGTAAAGTGCCTACACAGTTGTAACAAAGAAAGGCGACAAAAGTACAAGGGCGAGAAGAGGGAGTAGAAGCGATAGGAAGTACAGAAAGACTTGGCACATGAGAGATGCCAGATTGAACAGGATAGCATGTCTTCATAAAAAAAATCAGGTCAGAAAAGGGCACCCTCTATAGTTGCTCACATACTAATTTCATCCCAGATGGTGTTGGTACTTGGTACTGTAGGTATACTTAAGCAATAACATACAGCTGCTGGGTTCAGGGCTGGTGGATATATAGCTCCTGAAGTCTTATGTTGTCCGAGCTAAGGGTTTCACTCTCAAAACTGCAATGAACTGTCGTGTCCAAAGGATATCCTTATGGATTGTAGTGTATATATATAATGATAAAATCAGAGAGGTGTGCTTGGTGTGAAATTCTTAAATGAAATGGTCAGACAACACCTTAATAACTTAAATGGTAGAGTATAATACCAAGTGCTTACCATGACATGGGTTTGCTGAATATTTGCTACAGGAATTAAATCTCCCACGGACTAATCATATTGATTATGAGATAACACATATCAATATCCACCATGAGACATTGAAGTCTGAATTGTTGCCGGGCAAATGTTAACTTCAGAGCTGGACTAGTATATCCAGTGCCCGAACCCATGATACAGTTGTTTAAGTACTAGTACCATTATTCAACAGTCCATGCATGTATGATGAAATTGGCTATGGAGTAAATGAATATTCAACAACCATGCAACAGATAGCTGAGAAGTACCCCGCATGTTTTAAGCAGTCTGAGTCGGATATCATACGAACGACTGATTTGGAGCTTTTAATGTCCAATGCTACTTATCAATTTTGATGTCGCTGCTGTGCAGCTTCTGCTGCACTGCCATTCCTGTCGCAGTTGTTGGAGATAGATCCAATGCCACTTCAGGATGTGTCATTTTCTCTCCCCCACATGCAAATAAAAGAACCACCCACAAAAATAAAAAATGTTGGGGACAGAATCTAGCGCTTTTATCTTGCATGCAAGCGACCTTTGTACTGTTCTATGGAGTTTGGACATGCAACATTTACCTAATTTAATGACCATTGCAATGGACATCTTGAATATTCCCAATGCCAAGTGTCAAGGAGCTAATAGTTTGGTTTAGCCCTGAAAACGGAGTGTGGCGCGCCAATGAAAGTAGGGTGCTTGTATGTACTGGGTTTAGCCCTGAAAACAGGCTCATTCCTGTGTACTCTATTCTCCTTAATGAAATGACACATAGTTCTACGAGAAAAGAAAAAGGAGCCATTAGTTCGGTTGGAAATTAAATCAATACCATGAGACCAAAATCCAAAGCAGGTGCAGTTGTGAAGTTTGATGGTAAAGCAAGTGAAACAAAAGTAATACTGAGAGGCAAGATTTTAGACACGGATCCATTAAAA
The DNA here is from genome assembly GCA_031894775.1 of Chloris gayana. NCBI lineage: Eukaryota > Viridiplantae > Streptophyta > Magnoliopsida > Poales > Poaceae > Chloris > Chloris gayana. The sequence continues at coordinate 797,227 of JAUNZO010003603.1, read as the reverse complement.
CATCTTAGCGTTTTCCCTGGACTAGATTGAAATGGCAGCCCTAGGTAGCTCAATATGTCTTGTATCTATGCTGCAATCGTACCACCCCCATGTTATACTAAAGCTAGACTTTTTCTACATAGGTCAATCCAGGTCCCTCGTAAATAAAGGTCCTTGCATGGACAGCAGGCCTTTATTTCCTCCAAGATAGCTACCACACAGATTTGTAAACTGTACTGCATTGTACAGCTCAATCAATCAGTGCTAAATCTGGATAGGTGGGCACCCCACCACCTATCCCTGCATACAGGTAGATAGTCCAGCCTAAGTCGCACAGGGAATTAAAATCTTATTATGATCAATCTCAGTTAAATGATACATTCTTCTATTACCTGAAAGTGAGGAGCCTTAGGCCTGGGATCTGGACACTAAAATTTGAAAGCGCGGGCCAAGTATCATGTGAGCCCCAAAAGAAAAGGGTTTAACAAAATTAAGGCAGTGGAAGAAGGTAGTGCAGATTGTAAAATCTACAATGGTTGTATACTGGCTGACAGGCTTTAGTGCAGAGTGCACCAGTTAAATTCTGGTTTGTAGCTCAGAACACACAGAAAAGCTGAACATGTAATCAGGAAGCAGCAGAAAAGGAACCCACACGGCCTCCTGACCCTAAAGTACTTATAATTCTTGCAATGGAACATATCACTTTGTGATTTAAGGTCAGAGTTAGCAGATGCTTACCTTAGTTCCTACACGAAATTATAATGGGCAGGACCCCTGTGTCCAATGGATGATTGATGCTGAAGCCAGGCCTTGTGCACCACTTGTATTCTGTTCTGCATGGGCACAAGAAATCAAAATAGCTGGTTAATACCAAGCCACATTAGTTCGAGAAACTGAAGAAAATACTTCATGTGAATACTTAAAAGCAGTTCAAACTCATGATAAACCACTAACTTTCCTGAAGCAGTGAGTACATTCAGCAACGTCATGCTGAAATTCTTAGTAGTTATGCCTTTTCAGAACAACGTTTAGTGCTCAGCTCATGTCGGACATACGATGTTTCAAGGACACAGCGTATAAAGACCTTTTCTATGTGGGCAAGTCCAGATATTACAGCATACTACAGCATACACCTTGATCAGTGTTGAATGCATTTTATATGGGAGATGTAGAAGCAATGAATGACTGTTTTTTTTTCATTATTATCACAAACTAGGTATATAATCATCTGTGCTGATCACCATACTTTCGTCCTGAATTTTCTGCATATACACCGAATTTGTGAACCCTGAAATTGTCTAGAGATTGATGTAGATTGATGACTGTGACTTCACTGGCTTGCAAAAGTAGCCACATACAAACGTTTCTATACAGGAAAGCAGGCAAATCAAGAATACATGTATACTCCTAGTATGACAACAAAAGTCTTGGTCCCATATTCCTTACCCCCAACTGACGGGAATCCAATGTTCAAGGCAAAGTTTGCTATTCCCCTTTCACTTTGTACCTCCTGATTCTATGCGACTGTCAAATGTGAAAAGAGTAGGCTAGGTCTTCCAGCATTTAAGCTTCTCTAAATTTTTTAAAAATCCACAACAAGAACTAACGTTCTTCATTTTATTTTTTCAACAATTTCACTGCATCTAAAAATGCAAAGTTGAGAATGAAGTTTGCAATGCATAGGTAGTTCAAAACTTACTTCCAGAAAAGTTTGGAAGCTATTGTCAGCTGGCACCTCTTGGAAGCAAATCAGGTGGCAGCTTGCAAAGCTTTAAAAATGGAAGTATAGTATATCTCTACTGATAAATTTATTTTTCTCGAAAAATGCAGAAGTTATGTGCGTCATTCCACTAAGAAGAAAAAGAGCGAATGAGGTACAAAGGTAAAGGACATGACACCATATAAACCCACACACTAAATACAAGCTGTTGAAGTACAAATGTATTGCCCACCCTTTCCTATCACCTTAGGCTTTTGGGTTCAACTGGTTGGTGCATATAAACTTATCATGGCTTAAGCTTTTGGGTTCAACTGATTGGTGCATACAAACTTATCATGGTATCAGGGCCAAGGTCTCGAGTTCGAATCCTGGCAGGCGCAATTCAATTTATTATTAAATAAATTGCTGCTGACTCATACTTTCCACGTTGTGTGGTCTATGACAGCTTTTCACGTGAGGCGGAGTATTATTAATCTTATTTCCATGTTTGTGGCCTTTGAGACCTTTCATGTGAGGGAGAGTGTTGAAGTATAAATATATTGCCCACCCTTTCCCATCAGCTTAGGCTTTTGGGTTCAACTGGTTGGTGCATACAAACTTCATACAAGCAACTCTTAAGAACCTCGCTTCTTCTATATACAATATACCTCTATATATACATAGTATTAGGGTAATATTGCTTGCAGGTACAGCATAGCTAGGCAATTACTATCACTATATACTATGTCTTGACGAAATAAAATTAAGATAACACTGGAACGAACAATTATTCACTATCTCTCTCATTTTGCAACCTGAGAAAGAATTGTGTGCCTGATAACTGAAATTTCATGAATGACACATACAATTGGGAACACCATCACGTGGTTCATCCAATTTTGTTGTGTTGAAGATATTACCGCTAATTCCAGAAAGAAAAGGGAACATTAGTGACTTATAAATGACATGAAGCTGACCAGTTAAAGAGAACAAAGTTTGTGATGAGGTTTCCCCAACGTTTGAACCATTAATATTCATGATAAACATGAGTTCACTCTTGGTTGTGACAAAAACAATTAGATGCAAGACTGAACAGAACATTATAACTTCTGAAAGTTTGGATTTGGAAATTACATAGGTTCAAATACTACAGATCAGGAAACAAAGTAGGTGTAATTTATTGATAGTTAAAATTAGCAGCTCATAAAGTATTTTAATGACGTTCACCAAAAACCTGCCTACTTTCTTTTTATAATTAAACCTGCCTACTTTGTAGCATGAATCAGAACGTACCTATATTTCAATTGCAGGATTGTCCAACAGGTATGGATATATAGTTGGTCGCAACACGTAAGGCACACAAATAGGCCATAAAAGGGGAACCATGATCATCGTGGTCATAATAAATTAATAACTGAAATTTCAGTTCAGTGTCAGTGCATTCGCATCGTCTGCTAAACGTGGCTTTGCCCATATTGCTTGCTTGTGTGTTCTCTCTGGAATCTGATGGAAGTACTGTAATTTACTAAAGAGAAAAGTACATAACCATACTGCATTTTGGCTCTGATATAAGCTTATTGGTTTTGATCCTAATGAACCGAACTTTTACTTCAGGTGCCATACCAATTGAACCATCACAGGATGATATGCTTAGCCATACCCACCTTCTGATATTATATCAAGTTTCTGAATTTTGCTATGGCATCCAGTAGACAGCAGACAAAAGAAAGAGAACATCCATGATTTTCTTTGCCACTGCAGTTTGATGTTCCGAAGGGATCTCATTGTATACACAACAAAAATAGGAAGTCTCAGGCCGATAACTTACCTGTTCCGCGAAGATGGTTCCCTGACATGCACCACCAAATTCGAACTTCCAATCCCACAATGCTCTTTTAGCTGCCCCTGCGCGCATTAGTACGCGTGAGCCGCTCCACAGCACGGGACGCTGGAGTAGAGGCACCCGCGAAGGTGACGCTGATCTTGCCAATGCGGCAATGGAAACGAGAAAAGGACGAGAAGCGCGCGTGCCCAGGTAAGCGCATACGGGTAGGCGAGCGAAGGAAGGTGATCTGGCAGGTAAGCGGGACTTTGGGAGGCGGCAGAAGGCGGGGGCGGGGGCGGGGGCGGCGGCGGCGGCGGCCCCGCGATTGCCTTGCCGGCGGCGCGGATTGCAGTTTCGGGGAGCGGCGGGAAGAGCAGATAGCATCGGACGCCGTCACACGTCATCTCAAAATGGAGCCGCTCGCCCTCATCCACACTGACTGACTTATGGGTCCCGCAAGCTGACAAGCACAGCCGCGTCGTCACCGTCACGGCCAATTGGGCAATCGGCCACCACCCCCAATCCACTCTTCCTCACTCATGGCTTCCCTTCCTCTGTGCCGCTCTCCTTCCTCCATCCTCCCTTCATGGCCTCACCGCCCAATCTCCGCATCCTTCCACCCCAGAACCCCCTCCCAGGCCGCTGCCCACGTCTCTGTCCAGGACCCGCCTCCCCAAGACCCTGCTCCGCCACCTGACTCCAACCAGAATGGCAACCGGTCCAGCAGCAACACGAGGTACCTATGGGTCAACCCCAACAGCCCGCGCGCCGCCGGCGTCGCGCGCTCGCGCGCCGGGTCTAGCCGCAGGGCGCGCCTCGCCTCCGCAGCATCCGCGCTCGACGCGTGCGAGCCCGCCGAGGCGGCCGTGGCGGCCGCGCTGGAGGCCGCCTTCCCCGAGCCTCCTCCGAGCAGGACGCCGCCATTGTGCTCAACACGGCCGCTGTCGGGCCGGACACCGCCGTGCTCGCGCTACGCTGGTTCCTCGAGCACGCGGAGGTCCAGAAGAAGGCCATCCTGTACAACGTCGTGTTCAAGCAGCTGCGCAAGAAGCGGCGGTGGAGCGAGACCGAGGCGCTCTGGGCCGAGATGCTGCGGGGCGGCGTGCAGCCGGACAACGCCACCTTCTCGACCATCATCAGCTGCGCGCGTGCCTGCGGCCTGCCCACCAGGGCGGTAGAATGGTTCGAGAAGATGCCGGAGTTCGGGTGCTCGCCGGACATGCTCACTTACTCGGCGGTGATCGACGCGTACGGCCGCGCCGGGAACGCCGAGGCGGCACTGAGCTTGTACGACCGCGCTCGCTCGGAGAAGTGGCAGCTCGACCCCATCATTTGCTCCACGGTGATCAAGGTGCACTCGACCAGTGGCAACTTCGATGGTGCACTCAACGTGTTCGAGGAAATGAAGGCGGTCGGTGTGAAGCCGAACCTGGTCGTGTACAACACCATGCTGGATGCCATGGGCCGTGCAATGCGGCCGTGGGTGGTGAAGACCATCCACAGGGAGATGGTTGACCGGAAGGTGCAGCCTAGCAGGGCGACGTACTGCTGTCTCCTGCACGCGTACACTAGGGCGCGCTATGGTCAGGACGCCATGTCTGTTTATCACCTGATGACGGATGAAGCCATGGTCATCGACGTGATGCTTTACAACATGCTGTTGTCCATGTGCGCCGACATTGGCTACGTTGACGAGGCTGAGGAGATCTTCAGAGACATGAAGGCGTCCATGGATTCCCTTTCCAAGCCAGACAGCTGGAGCTACTCATCGATGGTAACGCTGTATTCTTCCACTGCCAACGTCCTGGCTGCAGAGGGCATACTGAACGAGATGCTGGAGGCCGGCTTCAAGCCGAACATCTTCGTCCTCACCTCACTCATCCGGTGTTATGGCAAAGCAGGACGGACCGATGATGTGGTCAGGTCGTTTCGCATGCTTGAGGACCTTGGTATCAATCCTGACGACCGGTTCTGCGGCTGCCTTCTCAGCGTGGCGGCGAACACACAGGCAGAAGAGCTGGGCAAGGTGATCAACTGCATTGACAGAAGCAATGCCCAGCTTGGCACCGTAGTAAAGCTCCTGGTGGATAGGAGTACCTCCTCTGAATCTTTCCGGGAAGCAGCCAGTGGCCTGCTGAACAGCGCCCGGAGCGTTGTGAAGATGCCTTACTGCAACTGTCTGATGGACCTGTGTGTGAACGTGAACCAGATGGAGAAGGCATGTGCCCTCCTCGACGCCGCGCAGCAGCTCGGCATCTACACCAACATCCAGACGAGGACGCAGACACAGTGGTCGCTGCACCTCAGGGGCCTCTCTGTGGGCGCAGCCCTGACCACGCTCCATGTCTGGATGAACGACCTATACACTGCAGTGCAGAGCGGCGGTGAGGGGCTGCCACCGTTGTTGGGGATCCACACAGGGCAGGGGAAGAACAACTACTCGGATAAAGGACTGGCATCCATGTTCGAGGCGCATCTGAAGGAGCTCGACGCACCGTTCCATGAGGCACCTGACAAGACCGGCTGGTTCTTGACGACGAGTGTTGCTGCTAAGCACTGGCTTGAGGAGAAGTCGTCAGAATTGATAGCTGTGTAAAATGGTCAAGGCGTATATAGGATTTTTACGTGTAATCCGCAGCTGTTCTCAGATAGCCTCCCCACAGATTTCTGCAGGTAGTTGCTCAATTACTTCCGGTAATAGAGATCCATTTCTATTACTTTCATCCAGAATCTCATAGACCAATGAATACCAGTTTCAGTTCATTCAATTGAGAAGCTAGCAACTCTTAGTATTATTTAAGGGACATCATAGTGATGGATGCAAATGAGGCTTACAAGTTACAATATTTTCAGAACAATGGCTTCTCCATTATCTTTTCAAAACCATGATCAACAGACTGGTATTGAAGTGGGAAATTATGTTGGATGGAGGCTATCCATCAGTTCAATCTAATGTCTCCTAGTAACACTATGCTAGCACGAAAGAATGCCAAGAAGAGCGTACAAACGAAGTCATGGCTACTGTACAACACAAGAGTTCTAAATGGGTGAACAAATTGTTAATTAATGTGCAACTTGCATCTTGCAGTTGTTTGCCATTATGATATTACAATGCAACATTCTTGCTACAAGTATGGAAGAATCTGCCTATCCCAACCCTATCAAATGGCAACTCCTGTTCCAACAATCAGTAGTTATTAAAATACAACAATGATTCATCTTTGAAGGATGCCTTCAAGAAGGTAAGCGTAACATATAATATGTGGTAATCTGGACAGCTTCCTGGAGGCACCCTCTTACTAGTGTTCACCCGTTGTCAAGGAAGATATCACAGGGAACTGGATTTCCTTTAATTTGCTCATTTATCCAGAAATTCCAGACCAGTAGCTGTTGGAGTCAATCCATGATCAGCTAAATACTGGTCATTGAAGAACTTGCTAAGATGCCTCATTCCGCTGTCGCAGAGAATTGTCACAATTGTATGCCCTGGACCCAAATCTTGAGCAACTCTTACAGCTCCAACACAATTCATAGCAGAAGAACTCCCAAGGAATAGTCCATCGTTTCTCAGCAAGAACCTAAGTTATGTTCCAAGTAAATTGAGGTCACATAATTTAAATACTTTTCTATATTTCCATATCCAAGTTCCGCAATATGAAATACAAAACTGTCGCCAACTACTTTCATTCATTTTAATGTAACATATGCTTAATGCTGATTGATGCTTCAAAACCATGCTTAGTCAAATAACAGGCTTTCCATTAGCTTCGTGAAACTTCACATGAAACATAACGAAAATGCACAAGTCTAGAAGTAGTACTAAGGGGCACCAAGTTCAGGAACACATTAAAAGGGCATACCCAATGCCATAGGCTCCCGCACTGCACGGGGTCTGGGGAAGGGTGTCAGCAAACAGCCTTACCTGCACACTGTGCAATGTGCAGAGGCTGGGGCTCGAACCCTGGACCTTCTGGCCACAGGCAGTAAGGCTCTAGGGCCGCCCTTTTAATACTGTAACAGGTCAATGATGACACATATATGAAATGTCATATTAAGGGTTCAAAGCACTCTAGTTTGATATGTTAGAAAATATTAGTGGACAAGTTTTGGGATCGCCGGTGCACTTCATTCAATATCAAAATATAAATTATGTATTCTCATTATCATTAAGGATCATAACAGAAACATCACCAAAAATTTCAACTGTAAGTGTGTACCTTGACATCTCAACAGCTTCCTTATCCGTTCCACGATGAGCTCCATCCAGTTCAGCCATCATGAAATTTCTAGTGACCCTGTTGATTCCAATTCCTTCAGTAATAGTGTCAAAAGGATTCTTGAGCCTTTTCCCCTCAGCCTCCTCTTTTGTGTACATCACTCCTCTAGTAACCTTATTGAACAGACCGGATCCAGGTGGGTCCATCAAAAAGCATTTCACATTTTTGTTCTTTTCCTGAATAAGGAGTATCACAGGCATAAAAAGATGCTTATCTGAGAATAAAATATCTAGAATGAATAAATTAATAAGCATCCAAACCTTGAGATATCGTGATACTCCTGCAATTGTACCACCAGTACCAGCTGCAGCAACAAAGGCATGCAGAGTCCCTTTTGTCTGTTCCCAAATCTCAGGACCGGTCCATTCATAGTGTGCTCGATAGTTTGCCATATTTTCGAATTGGTCGGCAAAGAACCCTCCCTTTGAATCAGAATTTTTATCACATTTCCCACTACGTGGCATTTCACTACCAACAGGTTCTGAACCATTAGTTTGTGTATTGTTTGACTCTCTCTGCGTAACTGCTAACTTGTCATATGTTGTTTCAGAACTAACATGCGGTAAACCATTAGTCTGTGCCTTGTTTGATTCTCTTTGTAATGCTGCTGAATTGTTTGCTTCCAAAGCCCTTCTTCTGGCAATATTAACAAAATGGTCTCTATGAGTGATTGAAACAGGACGCACTCGTTCAACTGTAGCTCCAAGCGCCTCTATTATTTGAGACTGGAAAACGACATTTTACAAAAAAGAGAGGAAAAAAACATATATGAGAGCGATGCAATAAGCAGGTTCTTCTGACAGCGAAGATTTATAACCTTATATGCCATTACTTGGTAATTTGTGATAATGTAAGCATAAATGTCCAAACAAAGCATCCAACACAATTCAGAGCTCAGATTATCATATAAAAAGAAAATTCAAGTAATAAATGCTGAAGCAAAACGAAAAATCATGGAGAGCATAAACAGAGCATACCTTCTCGATGGCAGCATCATCCGGAATTACAACATGGCACCTACAACCATAGGCAGGAGCAACAGTTGCCAAGCTAATAGCTGTGCTTCCAGCACTCCCCTCGGTTACCATACCACCACAGGCGAGATCTCCAGATTCTAGAGCCTGAATGATAAAGATCTAGCGTCAACAAAGATAAAGAATCAAAGTAATGTTGCAGACCAGCATCATATCTATCAGACAAATGAGTTAGCATATACTACTAGCAAGTAGCAAGAACCCAATGACAAACCAACTAAAAAATGAATTATGGGACGTGCATAGTGGAACATTTTTCAGTTTAACATGATAGGTCTACGTGCTTGAAGCACTAATTCTATGAGCTCACCAGGAATTCTACTTTGCAAATCTTCTCCTAGAATAATTTGAATGTAAACAGAGTAGCAGAGATCACCTCCTCAATTATCTTAACTGCCACGCGGTCCTTCACGCTGCCACCCGGATTCAGGAACTCGGCCTTCCCCAGAATCTGCAACACAAGGAAGAACAGTTACAACTCACCACATCCACAACCATGCTAAGAGATGCAACGTAGAGAGAATTATTAGATAAACACGCGCCTACCTCGCATCCTGTGGCGTCGGAAAGGCTGTTGATGCGGATGAGGGGCGTGTTTCCGATGGCCTCCACGAGACCCCTACGGCGCGTCCGACGGCCGCTCGCGTGGGAGGAAGTAGTCAGCCGGAACCACGGGAACTTGCTGTTGCTTTTGTTGAAAAGGAGATAGCAGGTGATTAGGGATACGGCGGCGGCCGCGGCGGCTGCTCCTGCCGCCGTCGCAGCCGCCATGGCAAGCTCCAGGAGCGAAGCAGAGAGGGACGACGAAGCGAACCGTAGATCTTTGGGCTAGGCCTAGAGAAGACGACGGACTCTTTTTTTTTCCGATTAGAAGACGACGGACTCGGCCCGCATCGAAATATGTGAGGCTTAGGCCTCTAGCCCACGAGGATTCTGGCCCGTGAAGCCCGTCGAAAAATACTTATATTATGTGAATATAAATTCCCCCGAATCAAATAAAACAAATTAATCAATTTATTTATTTTTATTATGATGATTTGGATTAATATATTCTCTAATTTTATTATAAAATAATACGAATTATATAAACAAAGCAGGGAATGTTGTTTTATATTTTTATTCTGGCAAGCACAAACTAGAACTCTAGAAGATTCAAACCCTGCCCAAAATTTGGGGAAATGTTCTGATAAAATAATCGAATACAATCTAGTATACATATATTTCACTTTAAGTCTTTTGAGTAAGAGTAACATGTATTTTAACGTTTGAATCCTCTTCATGATGCACTGACATATAAGATATACTTTTAGTCATGTTATTGATAATTAAGTATTCCATATATCATCATGAAATTCCTTCATCTAGATAAACTTTCAAAAGGTACATATATTTTCTATAGGTTGCACTAACCCATGATAATTTTAAATCTAAATGCAAAAAATGTAACATTCTCACATGTAACATGTTGCGAACACTATCAAGAATAACTAATCACATTGACCCAACAGTGGTCCCATTGTGATGAAAAGAAAGAATTGTTGCCTTTTCTACAAGGTTATAGGTTTCTACACTATTCCTCATAATTTTTTAATTTTTCCTACTTAAGTAAAAATACTTGTTATTTTCTATAAATATATTTTCATTACATGTTAATGGAGTTAAAAAAAGATAATATCTAGATTATAATTAATATATTGGTATTTATAATATTTACATGGTCCTTTATTAGTAACAAAAGGATTTCAGATCTATAATATATGGAAATAAAAAATAAGAGCTGCAATAACTATACTTTATGATGTGTGAAGGTAGGCACGAGGAGACGACCTTCCTTCAACCGTACATTCTCTCAACGTTGCTGGGAGCATCTTGGAATCTTCGGGAATTTTGCAGCTAACTTCTTTGAGATGACAATCCAAGTCGAAACCTCCTTTGGCAACACTTTCTTTATAGAAATCTTCATCATTGTTGCATGGCAAATGCAAACTGAATCTATAGCTTATTAGTCAGCTAGGTTCCTTGTGTGGTAGAATTAATCTACTCAGATTTAAATCCCATATTTAACACATATGTTGTATTTGTATATACGGTTAATTATCTTTTTAGTGAGAAGTGATGTCCCCATCAATCAGTGGCGGAAATGCACACAGGGCCGCTGGGGCCATGGCCCTAGTCGCAGGAAAAAAAACCCGAGTATTCCTATGAATTTTTCAGGCCATTCTATAATTAAGTTTAGTCCAAGAGTGTTGTGCACCTCCCACTGCCCAACACTAATAGTAGGTTACCCAGCATGGAGAATTGCTAACCTCATGTGGAAAGCGGCCGCGGATGTGCGGAACGAAAGAACTAATCGTGCGAGTCGATCGTGAACTAGCACATCTTGACTCCTGTTAACTGCCGCTGCTAGCGTCGAGCTCGTCTGCTACGCTCAGCAACCAGCATAGCTTCACGGCACGACAGTTCAGACTCCAGAGGCCGTCCCGCAACGCGACCATCCGGAGGCTGCACTCTGCAGGCGGGTCTTTTCCTCCCTAATCGTTTAATTAATCTCTTATATAATTAGCACTGAATTGATTGATTTATATTGCATTTGTACATTGTAGTTGATAAGTTGAACTGCATAGATGAAGAGGAACATGACAATAATGTCAAACTTTTCTGCTTCCCCCACCCCGGTAATACAAGCCAATCAATCTCCTACTACTTAAGAAAAGAAAACTACAACAAAAGATAAAGACACTAGAAACTGCTGGAGATAACAATGTGGAAGAAACTATTCCCCATGTCCTAATGTCCTGCTATTGTTGACGAAGAGACTACAAGCTAGGTTGAACAAATGCACGATCTTCACTATTAGGTACTTATGTTAATTTACATATCTGTTAAGCCAGTTAAGTATGCGAATGATGTCAAATCACTTCAAATGTTGAATTTTTGCTTTTTCTAAAGTATTAGTAGCTTGCTGGTAGAAATTTTCTTGAGCAACAATTAGTTAGTGGCCCTAGTCTTGCCGAGCGTAAATTTCCGCCACTGCCATCAATAGTGAGGCACATGTGGTGACTTCGTAAACCATAAGATCAAGTCGACTCGGTCTTTTAGATGTGCTCAACTGCTCATAGGAGCAAGGGGTGCATGCATGTGTTTATAGGATGAGTACTCATACGTGTATGTGAGTGTCGGCATCCATACTATCTTCAATTCAGAAAAAAATTTATTGCATGACAAATTTGGAAACAATGGAACAACAAAACTTTCAATAGGGACAATCCCTCCTTCCAAGTTTGGAAGGTTCTCTTTAGGAATGAAGCTTTGCTCCAAGGACATAGGAGGTTCAATAAAGAGCAGGACATGGACCTCTTTTGTAACTTGATAGATACATACAGTTAGCTGGCCCAAAGGAGCCAGTTGTGCTATTTCGTTGGATGTAAATAACCCCTTTTGTTTCTTTCAATTAATGAAAAAAGAGTCGAGGCAATCTGGTACGCGAGGCGCAAAGTGTGACATGAGAACATCTAACAGAGCCCAAGCCCGCTTTCAACTCACGGTTTTGTGACTAGTTTCATCTCTGACTTGCGGCTAGCTGAACATCCCAAGGAGAAGAAATCTATTGAACGACGCCGAGCGCCGAGATGGTTACCGCCACCTGAAGGACTGATGAAAATAAATGTATCCGCTGCAATTTCAAAGAATTCGGGTCAATCTTCTGCTGCAGCAGTGTGCCGGGATGCCCAAGGTCAGTTCCAGGGTGCTTCAGTGGTGAGTTTTCAGGGACTGTTAGATCCTGAAATCGTGGAGGCACTAGCCTGTAGTGAGGGACTAGCACTAGCAAGTGACCTGGGGATTCACAAACCGTGCTTGGCCTCAGACAACGCCAATGTAATTCGAAGCTTGTTTGAGGTGAACCTGGGTGTCTTCAGACACATCAGTCAGGAGATCAAGGCTAGATTGTCGAACTATGATGCTCATAATGTAGCAAGGAGTAGTGTAATAGCTGAACCTGGCAGACATATCTGGCTGCTGGCACCGCCTGAGGGCGTGTGTATTTTTGTGAACCAGCTCCGTCAATAAAGAGTCTGGTTTCCCCCAAAAAATTAATGAAAAAAGAGTAACTATAGAGATCTTCCTACTGTATTTTCCTTAAAAATAACAAATAAGAACTGCGAAGAAAGGCAAGGGATTCCTTCAATGCGTTATATTGATTTGAAAGCCATGTTAGAGAACACATACCATTTTATTTTGGGAGAATTGGTTGTGGCACAATACCAAGACGTGGCTTTGGCTACGACACAACGTAAAGGTCGAATTTGGGTCAGACACACTCAAAAAATGTGACTCTTAGCTGCAGCACACTGTCTCAATTATAATATTATTTATGGTTGAGAGTGTGAGCAAAATGACCCTTTTACCCTTCTTCCTCGTTGCAGTTGACCGCCGCCGGAGGCGAGCTCACGGCCAGCCACCGCCCCTCCAACGCATCGGTCCGTGCCCGCCCCCGCCCCGCCGACCAGCGCATGGCCGTGCCCCGGCCCCACCCACAACCCCACTGCTGCGGCGCTCGGGCCGACCGTCGGCCAACGCGTGCGGCCCCTCGCCGGGTCGCGCTCCAACCATCACCCCTCCGACCCGTCCATCCGCACCCGCACCCGCCCTCGCCCTCGCTGACCACCGTCCGGCCGCGCCCTAGCCGCCACCCGCGCAGCCCCCTGTCCGACGGCGTCCGACCGCGCCCTGGCCCCCACCCATAGCCCCCTACCCGGCAGCACCCGGCCAACCGCCGGCCACCGCGTGCGGCCCCCTGCCAGGCCGCGCCCCGGTCATCGCACGCGGCCCCCTGCCAGGTCGCGCCTTGGCCACCTGCACGCGCCCCCAGCACGCGTCGTCGTCGGAGAGAGAGAGAGAGAGAGAGAGAGAGAGAGAGAGAGAGAGAGAGAGCAGGGCGAAGCCAGCCACCGAGGCCGTTGGGGTCGGCAAGAATTTTTATGGGGTCAGCAGTGTGATTAATAACAAGTAATGTGAATTTTACACTGTTTTTACGGCAAGTCGTCGGTGTCAGCTGACACCAACGGCATAAGGTAGCTTCGCCCCAGAGAGAGAGAGAGAGAGAGAGAGAGAGAGAGAGAGAGAGAGAGAGATGGCAGGGGCACAAGTGTCATTTTTTAAAAAATTCTCTCATCTGAAAATAGTATTATAATGGAAGCGGTGTGCTACAGCTAAGAACCATAATTTTACAGTATGCCTGACCAGAATAGGAGCTTTGTGATGTGTTATGCCCGAATCCACATTTTTGTAGTGTGCCATAGACAATTTTTCCTTTTATTTTATATTGTTTGTACAGTTGCAGTTGCAACAACTTTTATTTGGGCAAAACAAAACAATTTCTCACAAAAAAATTCCCCAAAACTCACATATTACACGAGCAAAGTTCATGGTTTGATTCATATGTACAGTGCGAACAAAGACATGACGACACCACTGCTGGTCTCGTTGTCCTAACAATCCGAACTGAAGAAATTCAGCTGCAGTATAGACACACGTGCTGTTCAAAATAAGTCACATGTTGCATCTGTCGGAGCAGAGAAAAACGAAAAAGGTTAGACAAAGAAGTCTAGGCGTAATGCGGTTTGTGTAAAATGTATCGATTGAGAATGCTTACAAGTACGTAATATAGTATTTGCCCATCTACTCTCATGCAAAAAGCATCCCCAATACTCCAATGTTCCAAGCTGTCCTTACTTCAAGCATTGGAGTTATACGCATTTCCCTCGTCGTCCGTGGCTTCTCCATGTTCACTACACTGAACTTCAGACTCGCCATTTGCATCAAATACAGTACGTGACATTGTGTCATCACGTACTTCTAAATGTGAAGCATTCAAATGTGCCCTGGAATTTGGATTTTGTTCTTTGTTCTCCTTCTCAGAATCAGAGATTATTTTGCTTCTCGGAGCCCATGGATGATTTTTCGCTGGGCGGTCCCCTTTACCATTAATATTTCTTGCTCTTGGGCTGTCAAATGCCTTAATACTCCTAGCCTTGTCTGCAGGTTCGATTTGTAAGTTTGGTTGCTTCAGCACTTTCCCTGCCATTGATGCCCTTGGTTGAGATTTTGGCCTTTTTCTGTCAGTGGCCTGAGATGATTTATTTGACACACTCTGTGTGTTGGGCTGTCTTGGTTGAGATGTTGATCTTTTAGGAGTTGTTTGATTGTTAATTTCTTTCGAATGTGACTTGGATGTTTCATTTCTCATGTCTTCTTCCAGTGACTTCAATCTCCTTTTGAGTTTGTCCTAGGAAAATTAACCATAATAACACAGAGATTATTTTAAAAGTTCAATGATGTAAATTGCTCGAAATAGCTAATGCTACTTACATTAACTTGGGCTTCAATCTTTGCAGATTTCTCAGCTATTGTTATTTTTTCACGCAGTCTCTGTATCTCTCCCTGCATGATTGTGTATCGTTGATTTCCATGTACAAATCACAATAGTATTTCATCTCCATTTACATAACTTAGGGTACCTGAAGTAGCCTTCGTTCTTCCAGCCATCTCTTGACAGGCATAAGCTTATCAGAGTCATCTTTCCATTCATTCGCAGCCGTCGATGCAACACGGTTGACATAGACCTTGGCTCGAGCTAGCTCCCTCTCAAGAGTTTTCTTTTCCTCCTGCAAGGTTCAGTACGTTATATAACCATGAAACTGGTGGAATCCAAGGCATCTGAATTACTTGCGCACTAGCACCACGCTTACTTTCAGCTTGGCAGCCTGACTTTGGTAGAAACGCACTGCATTGGCAACATCACCAGTAGCAAGAATGGACTCCTCAAGGTCACTAATGGTATGTGAGAGCTTCTCGATCTCTAACACCTTCTGTCTATTACTCTTCTCTAACAATTTGTTCTCCTCCTACACATGTAGTACAGTACAGGAAAGAAAGATTAGTAAGTTCTACGACATCATACCAGCACAAAGACCTGCGGCTGCTCGGCAATTATAACGATGATGTAATGTACTTACATGGTAGATCTCCATCTGCTTCTTTAGTTCAATGTTCTGGTTCTGAACATCCTCTACTATCAGTGCCCTCTCAAGCGCGCTGCGCAAAATATTTCCGGCTTCAACAAGCGCTGTCTCCTTCAGCTTTAGATGCCGTTCTAGAGCCTTGTTGTCATCCTGGAGCACTGCAATCTGATATCCAAAGAGGAATCGTGGGTAACTAACTTGATGTCCAATGGAGGATTTTTTTTTGATGCTCAAACATTGCTGAATTTAGATTACCTCATGTCTGTACTTTTTTATATCTGATTCCAAGGGTGCTATGATGGCATCAAAGGGGACTGCTTCCTCGTCTTTTTGAGAAGAGTGAATCCTTCTGAGTGTTGCCTCCGCGGCGAACTGCGCAGCCAATGCTTCTTTACGCTCGCTGCTTAGTCTTTTCACATCGAGATTCTGTTAAATTAGCCGTGTTACAGAAATGATCAACAGTGAACATTTTCAATGTCTATGCAATTTGAACTAAAAGGTGCAAATACTGAAATTGGTTTGAAGGAACTAATAATGAACCTTCTGCTCAAGCTGTTTCTCCAAACTTGTCATTTTCTCCTCCTGTTTCTTCAGTTCCTTGCTCAGCTACAACAATACAAAGTAATGTCAATGCAGTAAGTGCCTAGACATGATTTGTCCGAAGTTTAACTCGCTGAGCATATTACCTCAGCAATAGCTTTGTCCTTTAGAGCTTCAGTCACCTTCAAGCCTTTTATTTCACCATATGCCTGTCCTAGCTCTCTCTCCTTTTCTGCATATGCAACTTCAAAAATTAATCTCATAGGAGAAAGCCCCTTTTAACACTTGTAGAGTAAGTTGGAAAGGTTAATGGACTTCAAGTAGACATTTTCAGTTGAAAGGCTTGGCCAATATAAAAGTTACTTAATTCGTAATCTCTGTGAAACAAAATACTGACTTTGGCAAGATAAATACCTATGTATTTTCTTTCTCTATGTTGAGAGTGTCCGAGAAGTAAATTCATAAAAGTGAAGTGGTTGAATGAGGAAGGTGACATGACAAGAGCCTTTTTTGTTTAAGTAAAGTATGAAAGCAGTAAAGTTGGACTGTGGGTGGTTCTTTTTCTTGCCAATATTGAGAAAAGAGGTCGGTACTACTGTTTTAGAGAGAATAAATCCAGTGGCAGTTCAAAAGTTTCTAAATATCTTTGCCATGTGTATCATGTAGATCATAAGTCACAACGACAGGGCGTGTGCTGTTAAGACAGGGTTAACTGCCTGAATGTTGATGGTAATTTTTTTTTGCGGGGAGAAATGTTGATGGTGATTAAATTAAATAAAGTACAGTTTGTCTTAGACATATATGAAAATTAATTAAAGTACATTAAAATGGGTGCTGATAGACACCCTACCAGCTAGGCGTGCTAATTCTCCGTTCAATTGCTTGACGTCCTACCAACCAGGCATACACTAAAAATTCTGAGTTTTAATTTTGTCTTGTAACTTACAATCTGCACAAATCTGTCCACCAATTTAAAAGAAAGTTCACTTGTGCTAGCCTTGTGTTATTGTGTATCGTTTGCACAGTAGAAAGGTAGATTCATCTGATAACTCTTTTTTGGCTTGGTCTGCAATCATCTAAAGAGCATGACAGAATTTTCTGGGATGAAACTGCCATTTGTATCCTTTACTGAAACGTAACTACACAAGTATTGGTAATTAATAATCAGGCTCCGTCCTTCTACAGGAATTTGCGGCATGCGGCAGGACTAGAAAACCGTCCTTCATTAGCTATTTGATATTCAGGGGAAATTAGGTGGTGCATGCCTATCCTTCATTAGCTATAGGTCAAAAGATTTTACTTAACTATCTTGCCTAGACAGTCACACATTTGAGTAAAATAGGCACGTACTTGTTAAGACATTGCACACAGATGAAAAATTTCTGAACGGGTCAAGAAACCTTTCTGTAACTACGAGTCGAAACAGAGCACACGAAAGTTGCTTTGGCCCAAAACATACGTCCTGTAATGTTAATGCATCACATATGCTACAAGATTTGCCTTCTAAAACATGTCACCTTGGTGGACATCGAGACGTTTATGACCCGAGAATAACTGAAACTGGCAGAAAAATAAATCGTGAAAATAACTCAAAAAGCGTAGATAGCCAGGGTCGTGCATATATCTATACCTTGTTGAGCAATATGATCAAGATCAACTTCTGTTATGTAGTTTGCGAGCAATAGAAATAGAAATTGGAGTTTCCGTTTTAATCAAAGTCTGACACCAGAGAATCCAGCTCATGCATTGATGCATTAGTGCAGGGTGGTAGCTATAGCCAGACAAACAAACCTCTGAGCAGATTCTCCAGCCTGTTGAGCTCGTCGACGACGGGGTCAGGATGGCCATGGCCATGGACATGGAACATCTCCTTGCCATGATCGACCTCTCCCAAGCTACCCATCTCGCCCTAATAGCTCCGTCTCTCGGTTCAGGAACAGTGAGTCAAGCTAGGCTATAGCTGCTACAGGTTACACAGCAGTAGCAAACTAGTAGCAAGCAGACTAGCTGGGTTCAGCTCTTTCTCACCTAATAAGGAGAAGATGGCGCCTTGCACGCCCAGACGGGTGGGTTTGGTTGGTATTATATGGCGCTCCCAGGTTTCTTCAGGATCACCCATTGTCTCCACCGGGCTTACGCGAGGAAATTGACCGCGAAGAGGAGTGCGTTTTAAGAGAAAGCACGGCCGCCGGGCCGCGGCGACAAATGGAGCCGTGTCGCAAAGTCACACAGCTAGTGCTAGGAGCTGGCACGAGAGCGACACAGATTTCACTCGGCGACCATTTCTTGGAACCAAGTTACAAAACAAACAATTTTTTTACAGTAAACAAAACAAACATTTGGTTCCAAGCAAAGCAGAGTCAGGTGATGAGCTGTACAAACTGCATCTCTCTGTTTTGTCCCTGTATATATAATTTGATATATCACATGTACAATCCCAAAAATTAGACTAAAACAAAGATGCAACCGACAAGATATTCCAAATGGCTGTACTGTTAAAAATATCTGGTTGCTATTAATCAAAGATGATGATAATTCTTTGCTACGAACACGGCATGACGAAACTGCGTTAAATGCAATGTTGATTTGGCAATGGATAAGCAGAAGGGATTCCTTCTGAAGCACAATGCACTGCGCTCCCATCAAAACCGAAAAGCAACCGTGGATCGTAACCTTCACTGATGCGGATCCATTAGCCATAGATATATGGACGCATGCTGAAGCGTGTAACGCCCCATTGCTGATGTTGACGAGGGAAGAAGCCTTCCCTTTGTCGTCTGTATCTCCGCAGAATTACTCATTGGATAAACTCCACAAGGTTCCAAATGGCAGAGTGCCAGAGAAGAAGCGTTGTGTAAAGTCTTTTAAGGTAAGGAGAGTAGGCTTCTCTTATACAAAAAGATGGCATTTTTAAGACACTAAAAAACCTCTTGCCAAAAAGGTTTAGCCAAAGGGCCAACCTACCCATTTATCAGTCAGTAGTAGTTCATCCGTATTCCTTTCTTTATTTTTTTAAGAACTGGAAGGTTCACACCTATTTTAGTATAGTTATACATGTTTTTTTTCTCACGGCGATAAAGATAGTTACTAGCTTACTCAAAATTCGTTTGTGAAGCAAGCATAAGTCAAAATACGTTAGAAAAAAGGTGAAACCTGGAAGAATCAATCTATTTTGGTGTTCTTTTGGTCTCTGCTCTTCTCAAGTAACTCAGGGGATGGAAGATTGTAAGCAGCAGAAGCCTTTTTTTGTTTTTGTTTTGTAGCTACTGAGTGCCTCTTTCTTAGGCAGCAGGAGAAGCCTCTAGATTAACCTGATCAGAATAGAAATGATGTTGTAAGCTTTGGTACTTACTGATTTAGCTGGTCAGACGGTGACAAAACAATTCACTTTTTGTTTCTTTCTTTTGCATTTTCTTGATGAGGAGATATTTTTTCCACTAGCTTACACATTCTTCTTTTATGAGTATATTAATTACTCTAGAATACAACCTCCTTTTGCCATTGAAAAGGAAAAGAAGCGTGTGTACTGTGTTCTACTATTACCTTCTTGAAGCTAAAATGTGACAGTTGCTAGGTTTATTTGTGGTGCTAACCCAGGCCACAAGGACTCTGGTGTCCATTTGGCCGTCGACCTATATCCCAAGGTCAGGACCAAGGTTGACAAAATTGGAACAATATTGGTTTTCAACGTGTCAAAAATTGGCTCAATAAATCGAAGAAACCGAACGGTTTTCGTATTTGCTACAGTACCCTACTTCGTTTTTTCTGAAAAAATCTACTATCCGTTGCCATCGGACTGGACTGGTTTTTTCAATTTTTGTGAAAACCGATCTGGTTTCCATCGTTATGTGAAACCATGGTCAGGACTCACGATTGCCTGAGTGCTAATAGTTGCTTACAGTCAAATCGAGATTAACCAGCTAACCTTGCTTGTCTAGAGACTAGAGAACATGATTTTCTGAATTGCGACGTCAACCTAACCATGTGATGTGGCAGCGCTGTTCTGAGTGATTCAGTGGATTTCCCTATCACCGCTTTTGCCTATATATGAACATAGATTTTATTATAGTAATCACAAAGTGATAACCCACGAGAGTTAATTTGTAGGTTAAGCTTCAACAGTGCTCACGTTGCTCCTAGTGCAACAGACACATTGACCCAGCTTTAACAATGTGACATGAACCAAACAACCTGATGTACTTGTGTGCTAATTGCGTTGTACATTTCCTTTTCAATCCATTGTGCCATGCCTCTCCTACGTGTTTGAGAAAATGATGCTGTCAGTGGGGTTACTTTGTTGGTGAAGCTACAGCAATGTGAAAAATTGGTGTATTAGCGTTTCTTGTACTATTTGTCAAGAAGCAATGTGTACTACGAAAGGATCATCTTGTTCGGAGGATAAGACTATTTGTTCCTCTGTACACCGCTAAAAGGTATATTTCATGAAAGCACCTTTTGGAGCCATTGAAATTGTTCTACTTTTACAACAGGATAAGGTGGCATGATAGAGGAGTTACCTTGTCGAGGACAACCGCACCAGATGCGTCTGCTCAAGTCCACTGCGCTGCGCTACAGGCTTCTCTTTCCAAGCTATATAGCTCATCAACTGAAAAGCAAAAATGATACTACTAAAATGATACTACTATTACCTGAGAGAGAAGATATATTTGGAATTCAAACACGGGAAAAAATAATAAAAAATATTGTTTCACACGTTTCAAATGAAACTCTGTAGACTCGGTTATATCTGTGCAGAACCCATGCCAAAAAAGTTCACATCCGTGTAAATATTTTTAGGTTTCGTCACTTAATTGAACTAAAATAAGCAGTTGGAAATCAGAATGGAACCAGAGTCTGTATATGCCATGACAAAGTGCGGTATGGTACTACTCCTTGGCTTCATTCACGCCCGAGGACGGCGGTGGCCCAATACTCTGGCACAGTGGCACGCGAGAGCAAAAGGAAGGGCAGCGCGATTCCCGGCGAGAAGGCGGCGATCGGAGGCGAAGAACGCCGGGCCCGGAGGAGGGGGAGACGTCATGTCGCCGCCTCGCCGTGTCGCTCGACTTGTTACACGCACTCGAGGCTAACTGGAATGGGCCGCGTCTACTCGATCTGATGATCCACGAGATTCGGCTGTTATGTCGAACGTTCCCAGGCCAACCGAAAAAGGCCTTTCGTCGCCAGCCCTGTCACCAATGGCTCCAGAAATAATTTGGTAATCTTTATGCTTTGTTATTTTGGGTTATCAAATCACGGATCAGGTTTTTGGATTGTAGCAGTTTCAATACATTGGAGACTGCAAATAAAATTTTGATACCGCAAAATCTTGTCTTCCTATAGTTCGACTGTTAAATTCATACTGTTGTGTAAATGCAATAATCAGTGTCGAACAATGCAATGATTATCCTGATGTGAAATTGCCAAAGTGAAATTATCTTATCTCTGGAAGGGAGGAAGCAGGTCACATTCCAGTTTAGCTCACATCTTGGTCTTTCTTGACTAACCTACATCATGATGCAACAAACCGATTGATTTAATTTGCTCATGTATTAGTGAGACAATTGTTGCATTTGATGTAGTGATTCATATACAGTGCAACTAACAGATCTAGCTGGGTGGGTTCTCCAGAATAAAATGAACATCATGAAAGCTCTAGTATATATGTTATGGTCTTCTATCTCTAGTTTAACAGTATATGAATGCGGTGATGACTTGCAAAAGACTCACAACTCTCTTAAAGTGGACAGTAGCTGTCGATTCGATTTGGCAGCGAGCGGCAACTCCCCTTTCCCTCCCGCTCGCTCAACCCTAACCCTAGCTAGGGTTCCTCCGCCGCCGCCCCATCCCCCCTCCTCTCTCTCCGGTGAGCTCGTCGGCGGCGAAAGGAGAGGGAAGCCCCCGTAAGTAGCCTAGCTTTCCGTTCTACTTAGTTTTCATTTGTGTTCTAGCTTTGGGCCTATATGCCGCCTCACTCCCTTCCCTCGCGGGCCGCCATGGCTATCGACTTCGAGTTCCTTATGCTCGTCGCCGGCGGTCCGTGCGTGCTTGCCGGTTTGGGAGGGAGCCTGAATAAAGTAGATGTAGGATCCCCCTACTCTCCGTCACACCTCAACCAACGCCGCCTAATATGCTTCGCCTTCAAGGTTAGCACCACCCACCAAGCTGGCGCACCCGACACCACCGCAGAAGGCCCCACGTATGGTCGAAGACTTGGCTGGAGACCGGCTCGTCGACAAGCATTGCTCGGTTGAATTATTTTGATGCTCGGCGACAAGATGCAAGGTATTCGTCGGTGTACTGGGAACCGGGGTCCCCATAACCTTCGTGGGCCGGATTAGGCGGCCCGTCCGGAGTGACTCTCGCGCGTGGCAGGCCCGCGCGACCCAACCAAGGGTTGGGTGTGCCGAAGAAGCTGCCGCTTGTGGGCGACGCGGTACGCCCCAAAACCCTAGCATGCCCGCGCGGCGCGGGACATGATCGCGGGACCCGCCAGGACAGGGGAAACTTAACTCCCCTCCTCGGTTCCCGCAGGCGACGCGTGGCGCCCCCACGAGGGCTGCCACGGCCCGGCCCTAGGCCACGGCGCCCGGGGAAACGGCGTAACGGGCGGACAATTACGTCTTACCCCTCCGACGGAGCAACCGGAGGAGGGGGGCCCTATACGACAGGTCCCATTGTGCCTCCTCCCACTGGACAAGCTGCGCGGCGCCCGCATCGGGCAAGGCGCGTCTTCAATTCTCGCATCGACGATGGATTCGGACCAACAACCGGAAGATTTAGGCAAAAGGTACTCGTAGGGCGCCCCCTTGGACTATAAAAGGGGGAGCCATGGCCATGTAATAGACAGACTCTCTCCAACCTTAAAACTCAAGAACACCGTTGTAATCCTTTGAGCTTAATACACACCGGACAAGCAGGACATAGGGTATTACGCCTCACGGCGGCCGAATTTGGGTAAATCGTGTGTCCTCGTGTGCCCGATCCTCTCAAAGGGGCGGTTCGGCTAACCCCCATATGTTGGTTATCCGACACCGACAATATTCCATTTGTTTGTTCTTCTACAGGAATGGTATTGCAGTTGTGGCGATGTTGTTGTTTGTGTTCGGGTAACTCGTGAGCGGCTCTCACTTCCTCGGCCGTGGTCGTTGAGGCTCAGTTTCAACATGGATACACATACGGTCACAAGCTTGAGTCCGATGAAGGTTATTACAAATCTACGACTCCAAGCAATCAATCCTCAAGTGACAAATCCGGTCAGCCAGATGTAGGGAACACCATCTGTTCTATCGGTGTTCACCAAGGAGGACCCTAGATGTTGTCGTCGTGGTTATTCGGCAGTCACGGGCGTGGAAACCCAACGTTCTCGACGGCAGCACCACCTGTATGTAGAGTACAGACCCAATCCACTGAGGGTTTGCTTCTCAATTATACACTACTCCTGTGAATGTGGACGATGGATTTGACAACTCATTTTTCCATACAGCTAAGCACGCATATGGAGCTCCTGGTTTGGTCTTCCCATAAACTAGCACTACTGTAACAAACAACAGTGCTGTATCATCGAAAAAAATGATGTTGTCAGATAAGAGCAAACATCTTTTTCTTTTTTACTGTTATTAGATAAACAGTACAAATTAATGATAGGCTTTGAGCTAGCTATTGTACTATTTAATAAATAATATATGGGCCTACTTAATCTCTCTTTTTCTTTCCGGCTCCCTTTGGAACAAATGAAAAATAAAGGAATTTAATAGGATTAGAATCCTGTAGGAAAAATTTCTATCCAACCCTTTGCAGGATTTCGAACGTGAGGTCTAACCTCGTAAAATTCATTTGAGTCTCTCTCTCTCTCTCTAATTCTTGTGTTGTATCCAAAGGCTCCATAAAAAGCTTTCTCGCGTTTTCATTTCCTATAGAATTGTGATTCATAACTAACTCCAATCCTACGTTTCTACAATCATGTATACAAAGGAGACCTACTGTGCGGGTGACTGCTCAAGGGCTGGTGTGAGGCTTTTTTCCTCCGTCTTCCACCTGCTCTTGAGGGACTTGTCTCAGTCCATAGAACTTTTGTTGGCATGAAACCACGCCTGAATGTAAGATTCTCCACAAATTAGTTTCTCGTAGACTTCAAAATGATTCAAGGCTTCGTTGAAATGATTTTGTGTGGAACGTGGCATCCAAAGTTGCAAGATGCCGGAGAAGTTGCCTGGCCTGTGATCAGCATGCAGCAACAACGCTTGCGGCGTGCTACATATATATGGGATTCGCAACATCAGCTAGAGTGTGTTAGACATATTGCTATAGAGTTTTTTTGTCCAAAATAATGGTCATTATTTTTCCTCAACTAATGGCCATTAATTCAGGGATTGTTTAATAATTGCACTAAAATTAATATTTTTTTATTCATACAAACTTATGTTAAATACACTAAAACTTGACTACAATAATAATGATGATGATTAATCAAATTTAAAATAAATATTTTATAACAAATTCATGTAAAAATTGACTAACTTGTTAGTTATGATGAATTTTGTATTATAAACATATTATTTTGACAATATTACTCTTACTAATAGCCATTAGTCGTTAACTTCTAAAATTTAATCTACACCATTAGATCCAACTAATGACCATTAATTGTGAAAAAATAATGGTCATTGTTTTGGACCAGAAAACTCCTATATTGCTAAACCGCGGTTTTTATCTTATTTTTATTTTAAGGTATGTAACCCTAGTTTTCATCTTTCTTTTAAAAAAATTCATGAAAAAGACCAATTTTATCCGAACGAAGACAGGGATGTCCTCCAGATGTAGTTTTTCAATTTTTTATTGTCTCCATATATACGTGTACTCAATGCTAGGCATAATGAGGATAAGGTAAGCAGGTAAAGAGTACACATGTTGAGCTACTAAGGAAGTAATAACTCCTAAAGAATCTAGAGCAAGACCTAATTGAAAATGAATTGAATTATTGATTGTATCATAAAGGCCTTCATGCCCACACCCTAATCGATCTCCCGGAGGAGTATGTGCTTCTAAAAGATCTTTGATATTGTGCCCAATTTCGAAGTTAGTTCGATACATATGACCGACAATGAGAAAAATAAATGCAATAGCTAAATGATGATGAGCAATATAGGTCAGCCACAAACTTTGTGTTTGTGGATGGAATCCCCCAAAAAGGGTTAGAATGGCAGTTCCCGCTCCTTGAGTGGTCCCAAATAAATGATTACTCAAATCAGGGTTTTGGGCATAAAGATTTCACTGACCCGTCAGAAGGGGACCCAACCCCTGAGGATAGGGTAATACATCTAAGAAATTATTCCATCGAACGTACTCCCCCTGGATCCGGGAATAGCAACATGAACTAAATGTCCTGTCCAGGCCAAAGAACTTACCCCAAAAAGTCATGACAGATGATGATTGAGACGAGATTCCGCGTTTTTGAACCACGAAAGGCTTGGCTTCCATTTGGGTTGTAGATGTAACCAACCCCCTATTAAGGATAGCGTAGAAAGAAATAATAGAAAAAGAGCTCTAGTATAAAGATCTTCATTGGTGCGCATTCCAATTGTATACCACCACTGATAAACCCCAGGATAGGCGATATTCACTCGACCGGCATCACGTCCTCGAGTAAAGGCTTCCACGGCGGGTTGACCAAAATGAGGATCCCAAATCGCAAGAGCAATAGGTCTTACGTGTAAAGGATCATGTATCCATGATTCAAAATTTCCTTGCCAAGCTACATGAAACAAATTTCTAGACGTCCATAGAAAGATTTATTGCTAACTGCTCAAAGTGAGAAGCAAAAATGTTCTGATAAAGACGTTCCTCAGTAATATCTTCATGAATTTCAAAATCATGTGCGGTAGCAATACCAACCAACGAGTAGTGGGGTCCTGAGCTAAGCCTTGGCTAAAACCTGGAAAATCTTGATTCCATGATGCCTTTCAAATCCTCCTAGCCACTATCCTACTGCAATAATTCTCGCTAAGAAGAATGCCCATGTTGTGGCAATTCCACCCAGAAGGTAATGGGTTACTCCTACAGCACGTCCTTGTATAATGCTTAAGGCTCTAGGCTGAGCAACAGGAGCAACTTTTAATTTATTATGAGCCCAAACAATAGATTCAATGAATTCTTGCCAATAACCACGACAACTAAATAAAAACATTAAACTGAAAGCCCATACAAAATGAGCGCCTAAGAAAAAAAGACCATATGCAGATAATGAAGAACCATAAGACTGAATTACTTGGAATGTCCGTGCCCACAAGAAATCTCGGAGCCAACCATTAATCGTAATGGAACTCTGTACAAAGTTTCCCCCGTGACATGAGTTATTATTCCTTGATCACTTACAAGTACCCCAAACATCCGACTGCATTTTCCAACTGAAATGGAAAATGACTACCGAAATTGCATTGTACATCCATAATAGACCTAAGAAAACATGATCCCAGGCGGAGACTTGACATCACCCCCCGCGTCCGAGGCCCGCCGCAAGGGAATCGAAAACCAAGATTCGGTTTATCATGTATCAAAAGGGAACTACGAGCAAATAAATGTAAGTGCATCTAGGCCCCTAATTATTATTTCGTGTGATTGACGTCAATACAACTAAAAAGGACTAATGCTTCCAAAGAGCATGTATGCAGCTAATTATTATTGATGAATAAGAGAGCAAGGTTTACAACAAAGATTCAATGAAAAGTCAACATTTATGAATATCTTGAAAAAAGAAAAAGGAAATGCTCAAGATGAAGGTCAAATAGCCTTTTGTTTTGATCTCGAGTATAGGAACACCGTTCTATCAAGAGAGACACACATGAATAAGTGTCGAAGAAACCAAGTTCAAATTCCACCTCAAAATCCAAAAATACCAGTTCAAATTCAGGGCCATCGGACAATGTCCTAAGCCCATCGGATCACACAACCGTGCACACCCGGAAAAATCACTAAGTCTTGAATCTATCGGACAATATCCTAAGCCCATCGGATTTTTTCATCGGTTCACGTAACCGTGCACGCCTAGAAAAATTACTAAGTCAAGAATCATCGGACAATTTCCTAAGCCTATCGGATCACAAAACAAGTGCACACCTAGAAAAATCACTAAGTCTTGACCCATCGGACAATGTCCGTATATAGTCGAAAAATGTTCGATGACTAGAAAATCCGAAGCCATCGGACAAACCTAAGAAAAGTGACATGTCCTGAAATTTGTCGGACAAAATCCGATAGCCATCGAGCAATGTCCGATACCTCTCTGTCGGTGGACTACGGAGCGTATGCCACCCCTATCGGACAATGTCCGACCCCGTCGGAGAAAGTCCGACCTAGATCGAGCCCAACGGCTCTTTTTGTTGCCCTGGCTATAAAAGGATGTCTCTTCTCCTTTAGCCGGTTGGCAACTCCCCACTTAGAAAAACACCCCAAACTCATCCGAGCACTCCTCCTCACCCCCTTTGACTCCCAGTCCAATCCTTGGTGGATTTGTGAGAGACCGAGGATTCAACTCCATTGCAAGAGCACTTGGTTCATACTTGACATCGACTCTTGTTGTGTTTGTTACTCTTGGGGATTCATCGCCTAGACGGTTAGACGCCACCCGACGAGCTTCCAAGCTTGTGGTTGAGACTCGGATTGTTTGTATTGCCCCTCCCTTCGTGGAGTCTATTTATTGGATTTCAAACTTGCGTTGGTGGTAGTTTGAAGAGGTTTAGGGTTGAGAGCAACCCGGTCCTTGGTGGACTCCTCAACGGAGACGTAGGTTCCTTGGTGGAACCGAACTTCGGTGAAAAAATCGTGTGCCTCCTTGTCTCTTTTCATTGTTGTTAATCTTGTGGTTGTGTGCTGTAGCTCTTGCTAGGTCTTGTTCTTAAATTTCCTAGATTTACTCGTGTAGGAAGCTTTCTAGCTAGTTCCCATTTAGCCTTTGCTTTATTACCTGTCTAGTTGCTTGTTGCTTGTTGCTTGCTTGGCTCTGGCTTAATTTGTCCATCCGAACGGCAATCTGTTTTCCGCACGAGGCCATCGGACATTATCCTATAAGTGTCGGATTTTGTTGACCTAGGACAATATCCTACACTTATCCGATATTGTAGTCGGACTTTTTGTCCTGTGCTGCTAATTCGTTAAATTAAGTGGTTTTCAGGATTATCGCCTATTCACCCCCTCTAGGAGACTTTCAATAAAACACCTTTCAAAAAGTATTAGTACAGTCACATGGATGGTAAATACGTGAATGTGATGGACTAAAAAGTCTGCGGTTCCTAATGGAATATGTAACAAAGCGACTTTGCCGCCTACAGCTACTAACTCGCCACCCCCCCACCCCACATTAAGCTGGTACTTATTGTTGCACCAGGAGCTATTACGCCAGGCGCGCCAACATGGATATTTTGTACCCATTGAGCAAAGATGGGTTGTAATTGTGTATCCGAAAACATATCAATGGACTCAAAATCAGTTTTCTATGGAAAGCTAAACTTCCGCTCAAGATCAAAATCTTCATGTGCCTAATAAAGCAAGGAGCAATACCGACAAAGGACAACCTATCTCGCAGGAACTGGAACAGAGACAAAAGATCTGTGCTTTTTGTAATGAAAATGAGAGTATAGAGCATCTGTTTTTCACTTGTAACATCAGTAGATACGTGTGGAGTATAATAGCCCTATCTATTGGCGCTAATTTTAGACCTAAATCTGTAGATCAATACATAGAATGGGTGTCAAATCACTTGCCTCATGGAGATAAGTTCTATTTTATTGGGCTGTCTGCCATTTGCTGGGCAACCTGGAAACTGAGAAACAAAATGTGCTTAGAAGGAAAATTGATTCGTTCATTTTTACATGATCGTTTGTTATGCTTGTGTTTTCATGAATTACTGGGCAGGTATTCAGAAGGAAGCGGACAAGAAGATCCTGTAGGAAGGAGCTAAAGTGTTACAAGAAAATGCGTTGGCAGTACACCCTAGGCGAAATGAAGATGGTGGGCAAACCAAGCAAAGGCGGAAAGAGATCGAAGGCCCTAGAACCGGGTCAAGGTTCTCTGCATTGAAGAAGATAATTCAGGGTAGTGCAGCTGCTGCTACAGTAAAACGAGAGATGTGTTACAGCTTCCTGAATTTACACTGTAGCAAATCACTGTGTACGAATACTGTAGCACGAATTCTACTGTTCCGTGGGTTACTGTAATATCAGATCTCATCCGTTCTTCTACCATCGAATGGTTAAAAAGTGAAGCTAATTCCCGCTACAGTAGATCCTCTGAATTTATCCCTCCAATTCAGAGGACCTCGTCCCCCTAGAACCAGTGATGAGAAGGGAAAAAGTAAGGTTAGACAGACAAGGAAAGCAATCTCTGTGAAATTCTGGGAGTTTGCAATACTTATCAGACCAAAAGCGAGGCTAGGTCTGTAACCCTGTTAAACGTTCTCTGTTATTTTTTTAATTTCTGTTTTGTGGTGACAAACACCGTCAGACATCTTGTAGTTTTGTTACTGAATGGTAATGAATTTACCGGGCTTGCCCTGTTATGGAAAAAAAGGTTGTGATCGTAAAGTATGAAATAACTAGTGCCTTCGTTGTTTTTGAGTCCTGGATCCGTGCAAAAGTCACGTCGTTGTTGGTGGTGGTTGTAAATTGTTGCACGATCTCGTGCCTGCCATTTAATCCATGAAATTTGCGATGAAACTTGAATGCTTTTCAAAACCCAGCGCCTCTGACAGTACAGGTCTCCATGATTGCGGGGTACTCCCTCCATTCCTATATATAAGCATTTCTAGAATCCCAAGACAAAAATAGTCAAGAAGGTAGAAGACATATATACTCCTCATTTTACACTTCCTCATCAATTCTCCACCCACCAACCAACCCATCATATTTTGTCTTATATGTAGAAATGCTTATATAATGGAACAAAATTTGAATCCTTGAAATGCTTACATATAGGAATGGAGGGAGTAGTTGCATGGCGTACAAATGTCATTTGCTGCGCGCCTCTTTTTGTTGGATCGGAGCCGAAGAGCAAAGGCCGGCAGCATGTGTAGTGCTACACACTGTTCACGTATAGGGTTCCAGTCCTTTCCTCCTTTGCTTACTTTTTACTGCCCCTTTTATCTCTCACCTCCGGACTCTTGTGACGGCAGCATTCACCCCGCGCTCGGGCACGCCATACACAGCAGCAGATGCTCTCATATATGAGTGGCCCCTGTCCAACAGTAAAAATGCGTCCAACGAAGTGCTTGCAATGGACTTTACGATAAAAAGTGTGTATTATCTTTCCTCTGAAATCAACTAAAATGTGTTTTGATATGCAAATGTTTAGACTTACCAATAAAGGCGATATTTACTCTAGATCTCGTACAAAATAAATTGATTTCTAATTTTGCTCGTAGCAGTCACACTCTTGAAGAAATTTGGCTAACTTTTAGCGAAATGTTTTGTAGCGAGAACTGAATAGACTCTTTCAAAGCACACACACAGGAAGTGAAAGTCAATGGATAGTGTGCAATCCTACAGGATTCAAGATTCATGAGGATTTGAAAGGAAAGACGACAGTATAGAGAGTGTTGCAATGGACTTTACGTTAAAAAAAATAGCATGAGGTTTGGGAACTCATGCTTATTATTTTCCTATGGAATTTGGTTTTATAGGGCCTGTTTGAATGGCTACCACATTTTGCCATTGCCAAAAGTTTGGTGCGCCACAAGTATTTGGCTACTGTTTGCTTGGTTGTCCATAACCTTTTAAATAGGATTCTAGTTCATTTTTCATGCCAAAACTTGCCAAAGTTTCGGCGAGAGTTTTGTTCGCCAAAATTTCGGCATGCCATACTTATGATTTGGCAAAGTTGGAAGCCAACCAAACACGCCCATAAAGGAAATGTTCCTGCATTCCCACATGCATTTGACATCATGTGTTCTAATGAAAATGGTTCATATAAGATTATAATCTCCCCAAAAGAAAGCATTGAAATTTACTCCCACACACACACTCCAAAAGAGAGGAGCCAAGTCTATATCTGGTCAAAGTTTCTACTAACAACTACTCCCTCTGTTTCAAATTATAAGACGTTTTTGACTTTCAGACTTCACGTTTGACCGTTCGTCTTATTCAAAAAATTTATACAAATATTAATAATTTGATTATGATTTGTTTTATCATTAAAAATATTTTGTAATTGACTTATTTATTTGTATATTTACATAAATTTTTTGAATAAGACTGAACGATCAAACATAATCTCTCGAAAGTCAAAAGCGCTTTATAATTTGAAACGGAGGGAGTAGGCAAGAAATGAGCTGGTAGCTCGGCTAGTATGCTGCCGGATTCAAACTCCTGGAGCGAATTTTCGAACCCGAGATACAATGAACCAGGCCAGTTCCAATTCTTTGGTGGATAGAAACAAGACGAGAAAAACATGGCTTGCCTACTGCCATATACTGTAGCGAGGTGCAGGAAAAAGAAAGAGCTGACAAGAAGGAAAGGGAAAGCCCTAGGAGCCCTAGAGCACCGAACAGGGGCAACGCCTGTGACCAGCCAATAGCCGGCAGGGTGTGGGGGCCCATCCCTGTCAATTCCCGGCCCCTCCAGCCTCACGCAACTCGACACGGGTCGCCCACTCCCTGACATCCCCTCTCTCTGACTGCCCACCTTTACTGAATGCTTCTCGATCTCTTCACTCTTCCGCGCGCAACGGCCAACGAGCACGGCAGCAGCAGCGCCACGCAACGTGGGTTCGGCAGGCGGCAGCGAGGGGTTCGCGTCGGTACGGACGAACTCAGGGCACATCAGCTTGGCTCGTCCATTCGATCTAAGCCGAGCGCGCGGACCCCACCATCCGGCGAAAAAAAGCTACAGCGAGAGGTAGAGAGCAGCGCGGGCGTGCGATTGATTGCTTGGTTGAGAGATCTAATACGGCGTGATAGCTCAGTAGATACTGGTAGATGGATACAGGCCGAGAGAGAGAGGTCATTGCAAGCACCCATCCGTTATAGATCATTGCAAAGCCTCTCCTCCAAGGATATCATCGCATAAGCCTCTGCTTAAAAGTAAACAGGTGCCCCTGATTCCCGGAGAGAGAGAGAGAGAGAGAGAGAGAGAGAGAGAGAGAGAGAGAGAGAGAGGATGGGTCGCGGGAAGGTGGAGCTGAAGCGGATAGAGAACAAGATCAGCCGGCAGGTGACCTTCGCCAAGCGCCGGAACGGCCTGCTCAAGAAGGCGTACGAGCTCTCCCTGCTGTGCGACGCCGAGGTCGCGCTCATCATCTTCTCCGGCCGCGGCCGCCTCTTCGAGTTCTCCAGCTCATCATGGTACGCAGTAATTATGCATCACAAACGGCGAATCCCTAGTTAAAATAGACTTTACAGGATCTATAACGGCATCCATCCAGTAAATTTATTGTTTTTCTATACTTACTGTGGTTTCAGTCCTCAACGGCAGATCTTTTGTTGGTTTCTTGATTTTGTTCTCAATTGATACATGATCTGAGGGCTAAATTCTATGCAACTTGCTTATTACAGATCTTATTTCTGTGTCCATCTCTTTTGGGAAAGCCTTGTCTCTTCTCCTTTCTCTTGGGTGCTTCTGATTCTACCACTACTTGTTTTGTTTTGCTTCGTTTATTTAAGCAATTATGTCTGCTGCTCACCAGTTTTTTTGTTTTTTTACGTACTTACCACGTTTGGTTCTGATTCAGTGAGCTCTGCATATACCAAGATCTGTCTATATATATGCTGATCTTACTCTCAATTTCTTGTGTATTGTCAATAAAATAATGGAGTGGAGATCCTCACAATTTATTGTCAACAAACAATAGTTTTTCGTCACCTCATCTAGGCGCCGAGAAAGAAATGGAGATAGTGATATCGGGGCTTATTGTTCTTCCTTTTTTCAAGTTTATAATATTCTTGAGTTTTAAGGATCAGCACTTCAAGTCTTTGTAGAAGAAATATTCCATTTTTTTCTGCTAGTCTTCTTGCTATAACGGGCACGGATACATGAGGACACTCCATATATCTAGGAGTAGTACTTCCTGCTTCCGTTTTTAGCATGGCTACTCTTCCGTACTTCGAACATCTTCCACCTCCAACTCTTCTCTTTCCTGCATGTCTATTCCTTTTTCCCATGTATATGTCAGTTGAGATTCAAAGATAGTATCCTCAAAACTGAGACCCCGCGCCATGGCTTAGCTCGAGGTCCACTGGTCCAAGCACAGCGGGCTTTTTTTTTAATAAGTGCCCACGGGCTTGTAAACGGCAAAAGCCTCCGTTCCATCTGTTGGTCTATCTGCAATACTGTTCCATTCATTACTGTTCCATTGGAGTGAGCAGCGCGCTGGTGCTCCAGAACTGGCGATGTTATTTGCCTTGAGCCCCGTGAAGAGTAGAGCCACGATTCCTGATACTGACTGTGTGCTGACAACAAGTACATGCACGCCAAGTAGTGACTTTTCTTCACGCGTCAAATTAGAGGAAGCTCGGCATCGCATGCAATATGATGAAGTTATTTCCTTAAAAAAAAAAAAAAGAGATGATGAAGTTACGAGTTGCCAGTGCTTTGATGATTTGATCCATGCGTGTAAACTGGATTGCAGTGTAATAAATCACGTACGAGGAGCATATTTTTCCCCGTTGCTGTTTTCACTAAGAAGAGGAAATATTTGTCCATACTTTATACAGTTCGTGTCCGCGCGCCCGTCTTTTCATACAGGCCTCCCTTCAATTGATCTCTCTTATGTATATTATGCATGCCGGACTGTTCTTTTTCCAGTTTCAGTCACTTTTTTATGGCTCCTTTATATTCTTTTTGTCCCTTCGGACCCATTGCTTTTAAAAATCAATTTCCTTCCATCGAATCCACAATGATGGACTTCATTTTTAACCTTTGTTAATACAGTGCTTTCTTATACCGTACCGGTAGAGGCACAATCCACTCATGACCCATCCAAATGCATTTATAAACCCACGATAGGAATTTTACAAAAGTATTTCAAAAATCAGGAAATAACAACATACTAAAGCACAATTATGTGTGTGTCGGTGTGTGAGTACACCTACAAATGGGGGCCTGTCAAGACTCCCTTCGGATAGGTTCGGGGAAGAACGGATTCGCTCGTGCTTTAGCGTAGAGGGTTCAAGCGAGTAAGAACACGGAGGAGTTATCCGGGTTCGGGCCGCAATGGGTGCGTAATACCCTACGTCCAGCTGGTGTGTATATTCGGATGTTCTTGTCTTTTACACCGGAGTCTCCCCTCCTTTTATAGGGTAAGGAGAAGAGCACTCGTACAAGTACCGGGGGTACCCGGACACCCGGTGGGGGTCCGGTCCTTCTCGAGATATCCCGACACGATCCCGACTAAATCCGTTGCGATCTCTTCTCCTCGGTTCGTGCTCCGAGTCTCTTCCATCCTATTGGTCGAGAGCCCTCCCGGCACGCGTAGCCGCGCGGCTTCCGAGACGCGGCGCACGGGGAAGACGCGCGCACGTCCTGTCGGGCTGCACCGTCGCCACGGGCACTCGAGTGCTGCATTAACTCCGGGTGGTTGGGACGTCGGAGGAAACTTCGGGAAGCTTCGTCCCCCGACGTTCCCGCTCCTCCGATCCTCATGGGCCTCGTGGGCCTCATGGGTCTTGTGGACTTACTCATCCGCGGGCGCCGTCTTCGTCCATGGGCTGGAAACGGCCCATGCCCGGTTAGGGGACCCCGATCCCCCTACACCGACAGGAACCCCGGCCCGATCGGCCGACCCGTGGGGTCGGAGCGGGGATTGGGGCCACCCGTCGGCGCCCGGCGCCGCTTGGGTTGCTCCGGGGTGTGGCTCTCAAGGAACGGAGCCGCTTGGGCTGCCGAGGCACGACCGCCCCGAGGCGTCGCGTCGCTTCGGCTCGCGTGCGATGGGCCCGCTCGGCGTCCGCGCTCAAGTAGGGGACGGCCGGTTGCCCAAAGCACGTCTTCCACTTCGCCCTTCGCCTTCCGTCTTCTCAACTTCCTTCTTCTGCCGCGCTCCCCTTCGCCTTCTTCTCCGCCGATCCGCGCCGCCGCTTTCGTCGCCGTCGTCCCTGCCGCCAAGATGGCCCGCGGAAAGTCCCCCGCCGCGGTAGTTCGCGCGCGCGCTCGTCGTCGGCGGA
Organism: Chloris gayana; assembly: GCA_031894775.1. Taxonomy (NCBI): domain Eukaryota; kingdom Viridiplantae; phylum Streptophyta; class Magnoliopsida; order Poales; family Poaceae; genus Chloris; species Chloris gayana. The sequence goes on along the minus strand of JAUNZO010003603.1, from coordinate 761,704 downwards.
TGCACCGCCAACGGTGCGGTTGCCCGACGCTCGGGTCGATATGTCGCGGCTTTCGCCTTTCCGCCGGTGGACGGTGATAGGGCCGTTCGTGTTGGGGGCCCTTGCCGCCGCCGACCGGAGGACCGGAGATCCTCCACTTCCTATCCTTCGTCGTCGCCGGCGCCGTTCCCCCGCTTTCTCCGACTTCTTCTCGGAGGTGCTCCGGGCGTACGGGATTCGCATGGCGCACCTCACGCCGAATGCGGTCGCGGCGCCGGCCGTGTTCGCCCATCTATACGAAGGATTTGTGGGGGTGCAGCCGTGCTTCCCCATATTCCAACGCTATTTCAAGATGACGCGATCGGATGCGTCCGGCTGACCGTCCGGCCCGACGGCGGGTACATAGAGTACTCGCCTAGCGGCAAGGTGGAGGCGTGGAAGAAGGCCCGGTTCGTGGTGCCGTACGAGAAGGACTTCCGCCGCCTCCGCGTCCCGCCGGTCCCGGCCCAACACTTGGCCGTCCGGGGACGCCGTGCCCCGCCTTCCCGAGGGCATGATGCCGGTGGTCGACCGGATCGCGGCGCTCGCCGCGGCTGGCTCGACTTCACGCGGGGTGGTGCACGACTTCCTCGAGCGCAACATCGCGCCCCTTCGCCGGAGATCGGTCCCGTCGTGGCTGTATCGGGACTTCAACTTCGCCGGCCGCACTCGCACGGGGCGGGCTCGGACCTGCCCGAGGCCTCGAAGCGGTTCGCCTACTCCACGCCGACCGGGAAGAAGTGGACCGCCTCCTTCGCGTACCGGAAGGTGCCGAGCCTCTTCATCGGTCGGCGAACAAGCGCGCCGTCCTCGACGGCATGCCCCGGCCGGGGCCGCTCGGGTTTCTTGACGCGGTCTCGGCTCCCACTCCTGGTCTCCGGGTACCGGAGTCGCGCCTTCCTCCGACCCGGGTGCGACGGCCACCCACGGGGGTGCCTCCGGAGCTCCGGGTGGTAGCCCCGGCGGCTGCGAGGCCTGCTCCGAGTGCGCGGGACAAAGGCAAGGGGAAAAGGTCTCCGTCGCCCCCTCCTCTCGATTCCTCCGGGCCGCCTTGCTTTCCACGGAAGCGGGCCGGCAGGCTCGCCGGCGCCGGTGACGGGGGCCGCTCCACGGGAGAAGTCCCCTGCAGCCGCACCGGCGCAAGCGGCCGGGTGGACGCGCGACGGGTAGGAAACTTTCCTCTCTTTTTGCATAAGCCGCGTGCTCGGTATGCTGCGTTTCGTCTCACCGTAGGCTGATGGTCGTGAAACGTATTCGATTTGCTTTGTTTGTAGGAGTGTCCGGATCGAGCTGGACCCGGACCTGGTCCCTTTAAACCCCAAGGTCGCCGGTGCCCCGCGCCGAACCCGGACGTCGATCCCGTTGCCGTTGCGGCTCCGGCGGCCGGAGCGGAGGACGGCGCGGGAGGGGCGACGGGTGCCCCCGAAGAGGTGGCTGCGGGTGCCCCGAGGAGGAGGTTGCGGACGGTCCCGCGGAGGTGGCCGCAGGTGCCGCCGGAGAGGAGGCCGCGGACACTCCCGAGGAGGTGGGCTGCGGGTGTCACCGAAGAGGAGGCCGCGGGTGCCCTGCCGGAGAGGAGGCCGCGGGTGCCTCTTCCGGAGTTGACCTTGGCCGGGTGTCGCCTCCTCCGGCTAGGAACGTGCCGGATGCTTTCCCAATCGGCGGCGCCGGCGTCCACCACGGTCTTCCACTCCACGGCCGGGTGCCGGCACCGCCGGCCCTATAGTCGTTGGAGGGGAATGACTCCCCTCCGCGCGTCCGGTCGGAGCCGGGAGCGGTGGTCGGCGGAGACACTTCGTCGACCGCTGCCGCCGGTAGGGGCCGTGGGCGCGGCCGGACGCGGCCGGAGCGGGTCACCTTCGAGTCGCTCGGGCGGCATGGGGCGCCACAAGATTGGCGATGTGCTCGGGGAGGTCACCCGATCGCTCCTTGCCATGAAGGCGGCCGTGGAGGAGACGGATGCGTCCCCGGACGACCGAGAGGCCGCGTTGGCCGAACGCGAGGCGGAGGCGGCGGAGGCCCGGCGGGCCACGGAGACGGCGGTGAAGGCGGCCCGGCAGCGATATCGGCGCCGCATGGAGGAAGTCTAGCATGAGCTGGACCCAGCTGCCGGCATCGACGATCGAGCGGCCGAGAAGGCTGCGTGACGCAAAGGCCCGCGAGGCTGAAAGCATGAACCGCCTCCGTGGCGTCCTGGAGCGGGAGCGTCGTTGTGCAGCTCCGCGGCGCGCGATTGGAGGAGGCGGAGGCCGACATGGCACTCCGCGAGGCGGCCGTGACACGTCGCGAGGCGACCGCGGCGGCTCGCGAGGAGGAGCCGAAGGAGCGTGCCGGTGCGCTTGCACTCCGGGGGCCGCGCTTGGCGAACGGGAGCGGGCGCGTCGGCGCGGCCGAGGCAAAGGTCCGGAGCTTCGGCGACTCCGTTGCCTCCCGGGAGATGGGGTTGAGGCAGCGCGAGGACGCCCTCGCTACCGGGAGGAGCGGGTCCGGCTTCGTGAAGACGAGGCCGCTGTTCGAGAGGAGGCCTTGGAGACGGAGGCGGCCCGTCTTGCTCGGTCCGAGGAGCAGGTCCGCGGTATCGCCGGCGGGTTGGCGCATCGCGTGCGCGAGGAGACTCTCGCGGAGGCCCGGGTGAACTTCGTTGCCGAGCTGAAGGCGGTGGAGAAGAGCCGGGACGAATACCGCCGTCGCGTCGAGCTGCTGGAGGCCGGGCAAAGAAGTCGGGCCGCGGCTCTTCTGCTGCGGCCGATGGCGATGACCTCCGGCGGCAGCTCGCGGAGGCGCGGTCCCGGCTGAGGAATCCGAGCTTCGGCGCGTTGAGTGACGAGCGGGCGACGCGAGCCGGCCTCGGCGGCGTGGACGCAGGCTGAGATCGCCGCCGAGGTGCACCGGCGGTTTCGTCGAGCACTTGTTCGAGGCGGGTCCGCCTCGTCTTCCTGAGCCCCTTGACCGCGGCGCGGCTGGGTGTGCATTCGCCATGCGGGGGTGGTTGACTCCCTGAGCAGCTCGAACACCGGGTGGCGGAGGTCCTGGAGGAGGAGGGGCGGCAAACCATAGCCGCGGCCCTGGAGGAGGTGTCGGCGAACGCGCCGGTGCTAGTGCCGGGTTCCCGCTCCTAGCCGTGGTGAACGGCGATGTCCTCGCGGGTGAGCACGCCGCGGCCAAGGCGCGAGCACGCGCCGTCGCTCGTGCCTTTGCCGAAAGCTTCAAACGGGGCTAAGTGCCCGCTTCCTTCACTGCGCGTGGCTTGCTCGGCGCCTGTGCCTTTTTGTTTTTATTGAACCTGTTCTTACGTGTATAAAACAAGTTAAGTTTAGTTTGTAATGTTGATGAAAAGCTTAGGCCCATCGTTCCCCTTCTCGTAAGTGCGATTGTCGCCATGCGCCACTTAGCTATAGGCCGTCCGACACTTTGCGGCGACGCTTAGAGCGCGATTTCGGCGCCCGAGCCTTAACCGGACACGACGCCTTCCGTTCGGGCCTAAGTCATGAGCCTTTTTACCCGTCGGAGGGAAGCGGGGACTTGACATACACCACGGCTATCCTGCGAGAAGTGGGGAAAGAAGCGGCAGGCGCTGTTTTTATTCACAACACGTTAGTACGAGTGCCGTGGCGACCGTGGCCGTGGCGATGAGACTTCGGGTACTACCGGGACCATTGGCTACCGAATATTCTAAGGGTATAATTTCTTTAGGTGCTCAATGTTCCAAGCGCTTGGTTCGGGTACCCGTCCTCCGACTCCGGACGAACGGATCTCGGGCGGGTGACGGCGATGACGACGAAGGGCCCTTCCCACATGGGAGTTAGCTTATCCTTGCCTTCACGCATCCGGGCCCGCCGGAGGACAAGGTCTCCCGTTTGCAACTCCCGGGCGCACGCGCCGCCGGTGGTAGCGGCGCAAGCCCCGGAGGTACCTCGCGCTTCGCGATGGTACTCGCCGTCTTGCCTCTTCGAGGAGGTCTATGTCGTCGTGCCGCCGGGTGCTTTGGTCGGCTTCGTCAAATGCGGCGACTCGGGGGCTATTGAACCGGATCTCCGTGGGTAGCACCGCCTCCGCACCGTACACGAGGAAGAAAGGCGTTTCGCCCGTGGCTCGACTCGTCGTGGTGCGCGAGGGACCGGAGCACGGATTGGATCTCACTTACCCACTTGGAGCCTTTCTTCTTCAACGGGTCAAATGATCTTGTTTTCAACCCCTTGAGGATTTCTCCGTTGGCGCGTTCGACTTGGCCGTTGCTTTGTGGGTGGGCTCTTGAGGCGAAGCGGATCCGGATGCCGAGGAGTCGCAGTATGCTGCGAATGCGTGGCTCGTGAACCGGGTCCCGTTGTCCGTGATAATCCGTTGCGGTACCCGAATCTTGCGATGACATTCTTCATGAATCGATCGCCGAGTTTTGGTCTATCTTTGTCACCGCCTCTGCTTCCACCCACTTCGTGAACTTGTCGATGGCCACGTATAGCCACACGTACCCACCCGGGCGATCGGAAATGGCCCTACAATGTCCAAACCCCAAACCGCGAACGGCCAGGATAAGGGAATTGTTTGAAGGGCTTGAGCGGGCAGGTGCGTACGCTGGCGTGAAATTGGCATGCCCTGCATTGTTGCACCGGCCTGGTGGCGTCCTGGAGGGCTGTCGGCCGATAGTGACCCTGCCGAAAGGCTTTCCCGACCGGCGTGCGGGGAGCGTGGTGGCTGCCGCACTCGCCCTCGTGGATCTCAACGAGTATGTCGTTGCCTTCTTCCGTCTTGACGCACTTCAGCGAACGCCGTTGGCACTGCGCTTGTACGACCTGCCATCAACAATGGCATATCGCTTGGCCTGGCGGGCTAGGCGTTCCGCGTCCGTGTCGTCTTCGGAAGGATGTCGTCACGCAAGTACCCGAGGATGTGGTCCATCCAACGAGCGTCCTGCGGCTCAGCGGCGGCGCTTCTTCGCTATTCCGCGTATGCTGCAGATCCTGCGGGTGCGCTCGCGCTTTGTTATTGCTGTCCGGAGCTCGGTCGGCGTCGGAGGCCGAAGGGGATGTCAAGACCTCCATGAACGTCCCGGGTGGGATTGGAGCTCGAGTGGAGGCCACCCGGGATAGCTCGTCGGCAATGTGATTGTCGCCCCTAGGTACGTGAAGCACCTCGAGGCCGTTGAACTTCTTTTCCATTCGCCCGACCGCCGCGAGGTATGCAGCCATCTACGGGTCGTTGCACTGGTACTCCTTGGATACCTGGTTGACGACAAGTTGCGAGTCCCTCTTGGCGAGGAGGCGCGTGACCCCGAGGTCGGCCGCGATCCGCAACCCCGCCGAGAGAGCTTCGTATTCTGCCATGTTGTTGGTGCACCGGAAGTGTAGGCCGGACCGCGTAGCGCAGCTCGTCGCCGGTTGGTGACAGCAGATAGCACCCTGCTCCCGCACCGTTGAGGGTGAGGGAACCGTCGAAGAACATCGTCCGGTGGTCGCCGGGCGCGTCGTATCTGCTGCACCGGGTGCTAAGCTCTTCCCGCTCAATCTCCGGGGTGGGCGTCCACTCGGCGATGAACTCGGCTAGAGCCCGGCTCTTGATGATGTGTGTGTCGAGGAAGGACAAGTCGAACTCCTCCGGCTCCACGGCCCACTTGGTCACTCGCCCGGTCGCTTCCCTGTTGCGCGAGTATGGTTTCCAGCGGTGCCGTAGTTACCACCCGGACGGGATGGCCTTGGAAGTAGTGCCGTAACTTCCGGGATGCGACAAGTACCGTGTAGAGCATCTTCCGGTACTCGTGGGTACCGTGTCTTGGCATCCCGCGAACTTCACCGATGAAGTACACCGGGCGTTGAATGTGCCGCGTGCGGGACTCGGATTCTAGAAGCTCGCTCTCGCTCGTCGTGGGAGACGGGGCTGGAGCCCCGGGTGATGCGGTGGTGACGCGGTGCCGACGTCGGGGTAGCTGGAGCGGATCCCGCCCGCCCATAATGCGAGACGTGGTCGGAGCCGGAGCCCCGGGTGGGGTGGGATCAACGCGTCCATCCTTGCTTTTCCGGTCGTGGTCCCCGCTCGCCCAAATCATGCGACGAGGTCGGAGCCGGAGCCCCGGGTGAAGGCGGGGAGCCACACCGTCCGCAGGAGTCGTTGCGGCGGGACGGCCCGGGTGCCCCACCGGGCAGGTCGGAGCGGCCGCATCGCGTGCCGTGTTGTGAATGAAAGCGTCGTAGCCCCGGGTGCCCCAATGCTCGCGAGCTGGTCGCAGGCGGAGCCCCGGGTCCGTTTGGGCCGCCGCCTTCGAGCCGTCGAGGCACCCGCGTTTGCTGGTTCGCCGAGAACCGCGAGGCGCCTGCTCCGGCCGCTCCACCACCGAGCCGCATCGACCACTTGCGGGTTAGCCGCTATGTACGGGAGCGATGGTTCACCTGGTTCCGGGCGACTAGAACGGGCGCGAGAGGACAGGTAGCGCTTGAGGTCTTGCAAAGCTTCATCGGCTTCCGGGTCCACTCGAATTTGTCCGTCCTCTTCATCGGCTTGAACAGCGGGCGAGCGCGTTCGCCTAGGCGCGAGATGAATCGGCCAAGGGCCGCCATGCTCCCGGCTAGGCGTTGCACGTCCTTGAGCCGCCTTAGGGGCGGATTTCTTCGATGGCCCGGATTTTCTCGGGGTTTGCTTCGATCCCGCGGTGCGAGACCGGAAGCCGAGTAGCTTCCCTGCTGGTACGCCGTAGACGCACTTCTCCGGGTTGAGCTTCACCCGGTTGCGGCGCAGATTGGAGAAGGTCTCCTCTAAGTCGAACAGGAGAGACGGTGCTTTGCGGCTCTTGATGACCAAGTCGTCGACATACGCCTCCACGTTCCTCCCGATTTGCGAGTCTAGGGTTAGGCGCATGGCTCGTTGGAACGTGGGGCCTGCGTTTTGAGGCCGAAAGGCATGCTCACGTAGCAAAAGCTCCCTGCGGGAGTCATAAAGCGATCTTCTCCTCATCCTCCTTAGCCATACGGATTTGGTGGTACCCGGAGTACGCATCCAACATGCAAAGCGGGTCGCGACTGCGGTGGAGTCTACTACGGAATCTATCCGGGCAACGGAAACGGGTCCTTCGGGCATGCCTTGTTCAGGTCGGTGTAGTCCACGCACATCCGCATCTTGCCGTTATTCTTGGGCACGACCACCGGGTTGGCGAGCCACGTCGGGTGCGTGACTTCCGGATGAACTTGGCCTCCGGTAGCCTCTTGACTTCGGCCCGGATGAAGTCCTCGCGCTCGGGGGCTTGGCGCCTCGCCGCTGCTTCACGGGTCTCGCGGCGGGGTCGACCTTTAGTTGGTGCTCAATCACCCTCTCGGGTATGCCCGGCATGTCCGAAGGATGCCGGGCAAAGATGTCGCTGTTTGCTTGGAGGAAGGTGATGAGCGCGAGTTCCTATTTCGGGTCGAGGTCGCCACCGATGGTGGTGGTCTTGTCCTCCGAGCCCCCGAGTGAGATCTTCTTTGTAGACACCTCCCCGGAGCCGAAAGCTTTGCCCGCTTGGGGCCGGATTGCGCAGCGGGCTTCTCCGGGGTGTCGCGCGCTCTCTTCACACCGGTGTCCTCCTCTGCTGCCATTTCGGCCGCCAAGATGTCCTCGAGGCAAGCCATCGCCTTGACGAGCATCCGCCCTTTCCACGATGACGCCCTTCGGGCCCGGCATCTTCGAGCGTGACGAATGCGTGATGCGGGATGGCCATGAACTGGTTTACGCCGGGTCTCCCAATGATGGCGTTGTAGGGGAGGCCGATGTCCGCGACGTCGAAGAGGAGCTTCTCCGTGCGGAAATTGTCCCGGTGCCGAAGGTGACCGGGAGCTCAATCCTGCCCAAGGGGCGGGAGCTACCGGGAGCACGCCGACGAAAGGGCGCGAGGGCTGCAGCTCGGCACGCGCCCACTGCGGAGAGTCGTAGACTTTCGGGGTGATGAGGTTGAGGCTCGCGCCTCCATCGATGAGGGTGCGCCCCACCTTCTTGTTGCGGATGGTGGGCGACACGACCGGAGGGATCTTCCCCTTGGTGTTGTCGGGGCCCACCATGTCGCTCTTGTCCAAGGTGATGGGAACGTCCGCCCACTTCGAGCGGGGAGCCGCGGCCTTGCCCTCGGTGATTGCGAGGACCTCGCGGCGGAAACGCTTGGCCTCGCCTTTGGACGTGAAGCTCGAGGAGCCCCCGCTGATCACGGCGATGGAGTCGTCCGCGCTCCGGTACGCCTCGACTTCCTCTTTTCCTCCTCCTTCTCTTTCTCGGCCTTCTCGGCCGCCCGCCGCTCGTCGCGCCACTTGATGCTCGCTCGGATGTAGCGACACTCCGACTGGTCGTGGTCGTTGGTGTGATGGAAGTAGCACGCGAAAGTACCCGGGGATTTAGGCGGCGACTTGCCGGTACCCGCGGGAGGTGGGCGTCGCGCCCCCCGGGGACGGGCCTCCGGCCGCGGCCACTTCTTCCGCCCTATGCTTGCGCGCGAGGTTCTTCTTCCGCTTCTTGGAGAGGGTGCCCCGGACTTGGGAGATGAGGTACCCGGGTTGGACTTCGCCGGCGGGTCGTGCCACGCTTAGGCTTCCGGCGACGGGCGCACTTGTCGGCCAAGCTGGAAGAGGTCCGTGACCGTCTCCGGCTGGTGTACGCCCGGCTCGCCCGGGATATCCTTGTCTCGGACGCCATGGCGAGAAGGCGGAGAGCACCCGGGAGGGGTCGATGCGCGGGATGGTGTTGCGGACTTGACCGAAGCGCTGCATGAACGCTCGCAGCTTCTCGCCGGCTTCCGGACGATGCGGTCCAGGTCGATCCGGCTTCCGGACGCTTCGCCGTTCCTTGGAAGTTGGCCATGAACTCCGGCACGGACTCTTCCAGGAGCCGATAGACTCGGCGCCGGGTTCATGAACCATGACCGAGCCGAGTCCTTGAGGGCCGGTGGAAGTAGTTGGCCATAATGTCCTCCGAGCCACCGGCGGCTTTGACGGCGGTGGAATAGATTTGTAGGAACTCGTCGGGGAGCGGTGCCGTCGTACCTTCTCGGAAGGTCCGGGCGAAACTTGTCGGGGCACGTGACGTTGCGCGAGCGCTTTGAGAGGGCCGCGCAGCCCCGAGGAACGAGGGGTCGAGCTCCTTTCTCTTACGCTTAGGGTGGCGCTCGGGGACGTCTCCGCCTCTGCGCCGTCGTGGTTGTGGGCGGAGGTGCGCTCACGCTCGCGTCCCCGCTCGCGTGAGCGCTCAATGTCGACGCGTGCATCTTCCCCCTCACGGCGGCGCTCGTTGAGGTTGTTGCGCAGGTCGCGGTGCCCTGCGCTGCGGAGAATGGACGGAGAGCGAAGCCGCCGGCGGCGCGTGTCCTTGGCGCGGTTGGCGCGGCGGTTGCTCTGTCGGTTAGTGGCTGCTGCGGTTGGCGTGACGGCCCCGCTCGGCGCTTGGCTCGCGTCGTATCCGGGAGCTTACCTACTCCGTGAGCCACTCCTTTGCTCGCTCTCCCCCGCCGACCCGCCGGCGGGTTGTTGAGCATGGTCTTCACGGCGGTCGGGGGTCGTCCCCTCTTCTTCTCGAAAGAGGCGACGCGCGGTGGCGCGCTCGGACGCGAGCGGCGTGACGGCTCGGGCGCGGCGGTCGGCGCCGCGCCGGTCCTCTCGCTGCATGCTCGGCCGCCGAGGCGCCGGGACGGTTGTCGTGGACGGAGCGGCCCGCGCGACGACGGTCGTGGCGACGGCGCCCGTGGACGCTCGGCTGGAGACGCTATCTTCCGTCCGCGGCGTGTCCGAGGATCTCTGCATGGTTGCGTGGAAGTTCCGCAGCGCGAGCGAAATCTACGATCTTCCCCTTCCGGCGCGCCAAATGTCGGTGTGTGAGTACACCTCCAAATGGGGGCCTGTCAAGACTCCCTTCGGATAAGTTCGGAGAAGAACGGATTCGCTCGTGCTTTAGCGTAGAGGGTTCAAGCGAGTAAGAACACGGAGGAGTTATCCGAGGTTCGGGCCGCAATGGGTGCGTAATACCCTACGTCCTGCTGGTGTGTATATTCGGATGTTTTTGTCTTTTACACCGGAGTCTCCCCTCCTTTTATAGGGTAAGGAGAAGAGCACTCGTACAAGTACCGGGAGTACCGGACACCCGGTGGGGGTCCGGTCCTTCCTGAGATATCCCGACACGATCCTGACTAAATCCGTTGCGATCTCTTCTCCTCGGTTCGTGCTCCGAGTCTCTTCCATCCTATTGGTCGAGAGCCCTCCCGGCACCGTAGCCGCGCGGCTTCCCGAGACGCGGCGCACGGGGAAGACGCGCGCACGTCCTGTCGGGCTGCACCGTCGCCACGAGCGATCGAGTGCTGCATTAACTCCGGGTGGTTGGGACGTCGGAGGAAACTTACGGGAAGCTTCGTCCCCCGACGTTCCCGCTCCTCCGGTCCTCATGGGCCTCGTGGGCCTCATGGGTCTTGTGGACTTACTCATCCGCGGGCGCCGTCTTCGTCCATGGGCTGGAAACGGCCCATGCCCGGTTAGGGGACCCCGATTCCCCTACACCGACGGTGTGTATAACGTCTAATAAACTCTTATGCATGTTGGTATCGTGCACTCAATATGATCGGTTGATCATTGTATTCAGGACACAACATACTTAGACATGTAATTATCTGATTTAGTTAGTTGATCGTCGTACTTAGAGACCAATGCGAATGGTGGTGTAAATCTTATTTATTAGGTATGCCAAGACAATTTATACTTGACATATCCCATTTCCGTGAACACAGGTCATACTTGTCATTTCTAATTATCTTCGTTTAAATTAATTTGTAGGGCCTTTGTTGTGCACGAATTTTGTTAGAATTCTAGATCCATTTTCATTTTTTACCTTTTAAATTAATAAATGAACCACTGAAACAATAGTCCAACTATGTATTAATGAGTAGGTGGTTTCACCTTATATTAAAATTAAAATTTCAGTTTATAATTTTATTAACTTACAAACATTGAAATTTCAGCCCTAAATAAACTGGGAAATTTTAGCTCTAAAATTTAATTAGTGGTCGTACCCTGCGCATGCGGGAGATACATCTGGCTGCTCTTTTTAGGCCTTAAAAAAATCTTAGTGTACATAAAGATATCAGGCGCTTATATATGATCGACCTCTTATGACAATTCTTCCTAAGTGAACTACTTCTCGCAACTTGAGTCTGACAGCTTCACTTAGCCCGTAAATGTTTGAATTAACAGGGTTAGACAAAGATTGTTCGGTCAGTGCGATTTTGCCCAACATTCATTGGCCCCATCATTATCCTACAGTGTGACTCTCACTTTTCCATGTATGCTGAATTTTAGTCTAGATATATTGTTACTTTTTTCTTGAGTGAAACCTTTGGTGACCACCATACTAAAGTAAAAATTACTAGAGTGAATTGCACAAAACACTAGGTTTTAAGTCCCTTGTCGCAAAACACCAGATCTAAGCTTAAAATTTCTCACTTTACACTACCTTTTACTCCTCCTGACATTTCAGATCCACCTGTCAGTGTAACAAGCTCCACAATATCCTTGCCACATGTGTATCTGACTTTGGATGTCTACCAATTTCTCAAACACATTTGGAATAAATAAATTCTACATATAGAATATTCCTAAATGAAGCTGAAATAATTAGTTCTTATAGATGGCAAATATATTATATTTGTCTTGATTTTGTTCTATCAATAAATAAAGTGCATGGATTTTTTAAGCCAAGTCTAGTTAATGCCTGTGGAAGGGCGGAACACAATAAAAATTACATACAACCTTTACAAGATAGTTTTTACAAGAATATAGAGGAGCATTATTATTTTGAAACTAGAACCAATTGTTACTGAAGTTGAAAAGAATTTTTTTAGAAGGATAAAATTAAGAGATAAAATGTTATAGAAGCAAAGGAGTTGATCCTACAAAAGAAATAGGTTGTTACATTGACAAGTGGGCCTGAAGTTGAGAGGAGTAAAAGGTACGTACAGTGAGAAATTTTGAGCTAAAACCTGATGTTTTGTGACCAGGTAGCTAGAAGCTATTGTAAAGTGAGAGTTTGGTAACAAAACCTAGTGATTTGTGCAATTTATTCAAATTACTATTGTACACGGAAATCAGAAACTAGTTGTAGGATCCCCCACCATCGACCTGCAGCTAGTCTAACCATATTTGTTCTGTCGAAACACATTGAAAATGAGCAGAAAAAAGCCTTAGTTGAGATGAAAGGATACACATACTGTTTTGCTAGATAACATTTTTTTTGTGAGAGAGTTGCTCAATAACTAACTAAAACAAGATTAATTTCGTTCTTTTTACTTCCCTTTGATTTACTTGTTTGCTTCTTATGTATAATGGCTTGCCTGTTTGATAATGATATTCCACTGATTACTTTCATTCCCTTGGGCTAACAGCATGTACAAAACACTTGAGAGATACCGCACCTGCAACTTCAACTCACAGGAAGCAAAGGCTCCATTGGACAGTGAAGTAAGTTATTCTTAAGTTGTCCCAGAAACCCTTGTTCAAAATAGTGCATTTTGTACGTTCCTGAAATCCTTTATTTTAGCATAGTGCATTTTGTATTGTACTCAGGGGTCTGAACCGAAACAATTACTCCTCTATTCCTTTAGTCATGTCGAGACATGCTTAACTAGTTCATATTTAGGTCATTTTCTTTGTCTGAAACGACATGAGTAAAGGAAAGGAGGAGTAAATCCTTTTTCAACATAGGACATTTTATATTATTATACTGCAAGCTATATTATTTTCAATGTTTACTGTGGAGACATTTTAATTTTGTACCAAATAGTTTAATGCAATGGTATATATTTTCCAATATCTGAATGCAAACGACCATATAATCTTCTCTTGGTCCTCCGGATGAATGTTGTTACACCATAAATTACTTTAAAGAAACTATTTTCATGCCTTCGAGTTGGAGCTGGTCTAGGTAGTATATGTTGAGTGTTAGGTTTCTCGTTAAAATTGTTGTATGCCATCAGGCAAGAGAAATATAAAGGCTTTGTAACAACAGTGAGTTTCTACAGTGTAGTTCCAAATAACTTTGAACCATCCGTTTGAGTAGATTATCATGATCAGTACTCTAGAGTAGTATGTTGTGATAAATCATTTATTATTATTGTTATTGTTTATATGAAATAATACTGGACTTTTTTTGGATCAATTAATACATTGGTTAAGGAACATGACATATATTTGGCATCTGGCAACCTATACATGCAACAAGATGTGTATCAAATGCTATTAGACAAATTAAGAGATAAGAAAAAAGGATGTGAAATGCAACAAAAAACTCCATGATGATAAATAAATAAAAACAACATGTTATCTGGTGAGGAATCAGTTTTTGCAGCATGATAGATAAAAAAAAGGCTTTGTTGTTGTTGTTGTTGGTAGATAAAAAAAATGTTACATGCATGTATCTACGTGGTAGTGAAAATAGTGACACTTACGGCATACATATGTGAGTTGAACTAAAAAAGTGACACTTGTATAACGTATTGTAGTGTTTTGTGAGTGAGTTTGATAAGAATCTGACATACATCATACATGAATATTGTCACATACCATCTTTTTTTACCATATTATTGTAAGTGAACAAAAAGAATGTGACAACCCATGAATAGTGATTGACTTTGTGAGTGGAACTGCATGATGCTGTGAATAATTCATACGGAACTTCATCACTAATTTATAATTAAAATTCAGAGATTCCACACATGGTATTCATAGAAACATGCATGGCTTCATGTATTCCGGATGAAAAGGAGTGACTGGATAGTAAGTAAACCAAATTAATGTATTTTATTATTTTTTTCTCCTACTATAAATTTGATGGTCCAGATTTATTTCTTATCTTACACCCTAATAAGGAGCTAGAGAGGAGAGTTGGGACTACCGTAAAAGAGCCTTGTAATAAGTTTAGTACCAACATTCTATTGGCCATCATTGATATATTGATCTGAACATTGAATCTTCACTATTCTGAGCTTGATCTTTCCTAGCTTAATCCCGTTTCTTGTTGAAACTAGATAAATTATGAAGAGTATTTGAAATTGAAGACGAGAGTTGAATTTCTTCAAACTACACAAAGGTATTATTCAATTATGGTACTATCTATTACGTTCTCTATTGCATAACAAATTTTCTAATGAGTCTATGTATGAGTATGACATCCTAGCAATAATATATAACATCTTTCCTGTAGAAATATTCTCGGTGAAGATCTGGGTCCACTTAGTAATAAGGAGCTTGAACAGCTTGAGAACCAAATAGAGACATCTCTGAAACAGATCAGATCAAGAAAGGTAGAAAAGTTAACTTTTTTATACGCTAAAATTAACTTAATTAGGTTACCTTGCTTGTGACAAAGATTTTTGTATGTGCAGAACCAGATGTTACTTGATCAGCTTTTTGATCTGAAAAGTAAGGTAATAGAAATAGAATTTGGATTACTTTCTGAACAATTTAGATTTTTTTCTTTCCTTTGTTCATATTCATTTTTAGCGGAAATATGAAATGATGTTTGCAGGAGCAAGAGTTGCAGGATCTCAATAAAGACCTAAGGAAAAAGGTACTAGCATCACTGACAACAATTATCGGTGTACTACAATTAAATACATTGGATGTCAAGAGAAAATCCTTTACTTACAGTTATTGGTGAAGATAACAACAACATATGAACCGTATAAAATATCTTTTCCTGATGAAACAAACTTATTGTTCTATTATTGGTTTATCTGCATGTGCCAGTTGCAAGAAACCAGTGGAGAGAACGCACTACATACTTCCTGGGAGGAAGGGGGCACAGTGGTGCTAGTGGGAGTGCTAATGAGCCCTATCAGAGCTTTCTTCAGCACCGAGAGAATGATTCTTCCCTGCAGATTGGGTAACGATTCTTCAGAAACCCGAATCTGAAACCATTTTTTGACAAAGTTCAAAGTGACCTGCAGAAAAGCTGAATTTTTCCTAAGACCCAACTCTTTTTATGGAACGGTAGGGGAGAGAGTCCCCTACTGATTAGATTTATTGAATAAAGGCCACAAAAAGAGTACAGGTACAAAGCACCAGAGATGCGAAAAAATAAACAAAAGAAAAAGGAGCATCTCCAACAGTTTCTATTAATTTTACTCCTAAAAGACTGATTTTAGAGAGTTGTTATATCTATTTGGAGTAAAAAGAAGACATGCACTCCAATAGTTTTCAATAATCGTTTCCTAAATATTTTAAATCTACTTTAGAGAGTGAGAATTAGGTGACTAAATGTAACAACCTTTAGGCTATGGTTGGGAGTTGGTAAATTTAGCAACCTCATTTAGGGAATGGTTGGAGAATGATTTTTACTAATCACATCCTAAATTTTGATTTAGCAATCTCATTTAAGGAACGGTTGGAGATGCTCTAAGAAACAGAATCTAGCTATACTCTAATATCTGGGAAGGCCTAAGACATGACTTAATACGAACTTATATATGCAGTGTGGATAATTAGCTCAGATCGTGGCTCCCAAAATCCCAAGTTTTGCTTGGAGAAATCAAAATCTAGAACTTAAAATTTTGAATTTCAATATTAGTACATTTTCATTCGACCATCTGAATGCATGTTCTTTCAGGTATCATCCTCAGGTCTATATTGATCAGCCGAACAATCAAGATATGGCAGCGGCACATAACCATAGCGAGCATGGTCGATCTGGATGGATTTGAGGCTTGATCGGATGATTCAGTAAGCTGCTGCGTGGCCTTGCAGGAGTTAATCTTGCAGGACAAAGTTCCAGCCCTTTCTATATATATTGAAACAGTTGTGGGTTTCCAAACAATAAAGATAACAGGGGAAATCGAGCATGCATGCTATGGGTATTGAGTTTTGATAGACTATAATGATTAATTAAGATAACGTGTGTAAAGCTTTCAACTTTTACTGGAAACTACCGTGCAACTGGAAGATCTGATAACATATGTGATATTTTGATGATGGGAACTGTGGTAGGCCAAAGGAGTTTAATCATTACTAGTCCTAGCTACTACACTAGTTCTGGCGTGCTCATATAAATTGTGCATCAACAATGATCCTTAACCATTGATTTAGAATTGATGGGTTGGATTAGGCAATGTCACGCAGTGACATTAGCACATGATGTCATAGGATTTGAACACAGACCAAAGGCCGTTCTGAATAAATTTTATTGATTCAAAGGATTTTATTACACCGCAGGATTGTGAAATAGGGGGTAAACTGAGAGTACAAAATAAGGGGTCAGACTTCAGAAAATCCATTTCTCAAAACTGCACCAATCTTTTCGTTTCTGGGCTACGTGAAGGGCAACGTGGCCCATGGTTCGTTTCTGGTTCAGATTCAGAAAGTCCGATTCTCCAGAGCTGAAATCGTTTAACGTCTCCGCTTCGTATGAACACGTGAATACGTGATGACTTTGCTATATATAGTTACCAGTCCGTAACCACATTTTTGCTTGCTCTGCATGGATTCTAGACCATTTCTCCCCCGGTGAATCGTTTCGTAGTCTGAAATTATACACGATCGTTTGCAGTTCCATTCCCTATCTCCATTAGTTTTCCTGGATTTTTTTTCTTGCTTCTGTTCAGTGCTCTGTTCTTCTGGCACGAAGCAGACGAAGGAACAGGCAAGGAAACCGGATGGCAGGCTGCCAGGCCGGCCATCTGAAACTCGAAGTGGCGCTATGATCCCCAGGGTGATGTTTACTGCACCCAACTGGCACGCTGGATGGGCTTATGTCGATCTCTCTGCAGAATTTTGTGACGTGCGATGGCTTGTGTAATTCTCAGAACTGTGGCATGCTACATCGCCTTCGTGAGACTTTGGAGATGGAACCAGGTCCCCGCGAGCTTGAAGCTATCTCGGTCCAGATCGGTCTTACATGAATGCAAAGAAAGCTGTCTGTGCTCTGCTTCCGGATGCCGCTGGTGCTGCGCCTTGGCGCTGGGCCAGATATTGCTTGACTCCCGTCAGAATATCTCGCCCATAAGTGGCCCATGGGCCTCTGCGTCCTGATAGCCCCTGAGGGCTCAGGTCATTGTCATTCGTGCTCCCTCGTCAGCGCCAATCTCCTCGATCGCGACCGTGGCCGGCCTTTTTGGCGTCGCTGTTGCACGGCGTCGGACGCCGGCCGCGCACCTGTCCAGAAAGCGACGGCACGGATCCTGGCCTCCTGCCACCGAAAGGAGCTGGGCGTGTTCTCTTGCCGACATTGTTCTAGCTTGCACGCGTAAAGTTCTCGATGAACATTTTTAAATTTACAAATATAAGTTAGACACTCACAACTAGAGAATTGGCTCTCATGAGGGAGGTACTAGAATTCTGCACCTGAAGTGCTACTAAAATCTTTTTCTAACCATTAAGCTACACTACTACAATCCGCTACTGTAGCGGCGGCCCCAAAATGACCTAGCGACGCGGCCCGAAGCGGCCCGCCGCTACATTGCTGGGCTGGCCACTGGGTTGAAGCCGACCGCTGCTATAACCACCTAATAGCGACGGTTGGTTTTACCAACCACCGGTACAAATTACATGAATTATACCGACAGTTCAAGAGGTAAGCCGTCGTTAAAAGAGTATTTTTAGGGCGGTTGGCAACGTGGCGGTTGTCAACGTGAGCTGCCGGTACAAATGTCGTTGATATAAATAGACGCGTTCGGATAGTACGGTGAGCTACTCCACTCGTAGGCGGCTCGAAAATTCGGACAAAAATTGAAAAACAAGGGGGGGGAGGTTTTGAGTTCGTTTTTCTTGGATACATTTGTTTCATAGGGTATGGAGAATCTATCCCATGTATTGTTTCTTCCTATCATGTTGGAATCTAGTAGAATTTTGGCTTTGTAATTTTTTTAATATTATTCCTATTTGTCACCATTCTCTAGATTTGTAGAGCTATGGTTGGTTTTTGTCCATCATATTTGTATCTTGAGTCTTTTACATGGAGAAAAGTTGTATCTCCAGACTTCTTCATGGAAGAAAATTATATATCTAGATTTTTCATGATAGATGGAGAGCTAGCTTAGGTAAAGAAAATTTATATTTTTTTGTTAAAATAATTTATGTATCTAGTTGGCCACTTTATTTGTAGCTCACAAAACTTGATCCTATGAGATATATTGTCTCATGTTTTCTTGAACTAATTATTATTTTTTATGTGTAGTGCTCGAGGTATGGATAAATCTTGGATATATGAGGCGCCAAGAACGGGGAGTTATTTTCAAAGGCAAGTCAAGGCATTTGTCACGCGAGCCGCACAACATGCTAAGCGAGAAGGAAGGGTTGAAATACATTGTCCGTGTCGTGATTGTAAAAATGAGAAAATGTGGAAAGATACGGTTATAATCAATTCACACATAATAACGAGTGGTTTTGTTAAGGACTACACCGGTAGACAAAGCATGGTGAAGACGTGGTGGGGGCAATACCGAGCAATCTATTGATGGTGATGTTGACGATGACCTTGATGTTCACGATCATGTCAATGTTGAAGATGAGGAGTCCGTTCGAGCCGAGGAAGTAACGAACAGTCATGTGATTTTGATGTTGAGAAAATGGTGCAACACGTTGAACCGCAAGTGTTACTCAATGGAGGGACAACGAGAGGGTTGAACAACTTTGCATCGTCTGGAGAAAGCATCGAATGATCCACTATACGAGAAATCTAAGGGATGTGAAAAATGGTGTACTTGTGCTACGAACGGTATTTGAGCTGATAAAGGATCCACAATACGACAACGGGTAGGTACCACATGACCAAGGCAGGAATCTTCGTTTGTTCGCTGTCATCGACGGTGATGCTTTTCTTCCTCTTACTCACATTCCTGTTCCTGTTCCTCTTCCTCTTCCTCACTTTGCATCCGACCAACCATGGATGCCCTTTAATTTCATCAACTCAAGTACCGTACGTAGCACAGTACACCATTTTTTACATCTCTTAGATTCCTCGTATAGTGGATCCTTCGATGCTTTCTCCAGCGATGCAAAGTTGTTCAACCCTCTCGTTGTCCCTCCATTGAGTAAAACTTGCGGTTCAACGTGTTGCACCATTTTCTCAACATCAAAATTACAAGACTGTCTCATTACTTCCTCGACTCGAACAGGCTCCTCATCTTCAACATTGACATGGTCGTGAACATCAAGGTCATCGTAAGCATCACCATCAACAGATTGCTCGGGTATTGCCTCCACCGCGTCTTCACCATGCTTTGTCTACCTGGTGTAGTCCTTAACAAAACCTCTCGTTATTATGTGTGAATTGATTATAACGTATCTTTCCACATTTTCTTATTTTTGCAATCACGACACGGACAATGTATTTCAACCCTTCCTTCTCGCTTAGCATGTTGTGCGGCTCGCGTGACAAATGCCTTGACTTATCCTCGAAAATAACTTCCCGTTCTTGACGCCTCATACATCCAAGATTTATCCATACCTCAAGCTACTACACATCAAAAATAATAATCACTTCAACAAACATGGAACAATATATCTCGTAGGATCAAGTTTTGTGAGCTACAAATAAAGTGACCAACTAGATACGTAAATTATTTTAACGAAAAAAATAAATTTCCTCCTTTACCTAACATAACTCTCCATGCATCCATCATGAGAAACCTAGATATATAATTTTCCTCCATGAAGAAACCTAGAAATACAACTTTTCTCCATTTAAAAGACTCAAAATACAAATAGATGCACAAAAATCAACCATTGCTCTACAAATCTAGAGATTTGTGACAAATAGGCATAACATTCAAAGTAAATTATAAAGCCAAAATTCTACTAGATTCTAACATGATAGGTAGAAATAGTACATGGGATAGATTCTCCTTACCCTAGGGAACAGATCTATCCAAGAAAAATGAACTCAAAACCTCCCCCCCCTTGTTTTTCGATTTTTGCCGAATTTTCGGGTCGCCAACGATGATGAAGCTCACTCGTGCTGTCCGAACCCGACTATTTATACGCGTGAATTGGTACGGCGGTTGGCATTGTCCACCGTCTAAAAATACTTTTGTAACGGCGAATGACAATGCCAACCGCCGGTACAAATCCTCGCCTATTTTAGCGGCGGTTGGTAACTCCAACCGCCGCTATAAGGCCTCTATAGCGGCGGTTGGCAATTCCCGGTGGCCGGCCCAAGACCGTAGCGGCGGGCCGCTTTGGGCTGCGCCGCTAGGCCGATTTCGGCCCCGCCGCTACAATGTTGTTTTGCTGTAGTGTTGGCTAGGTGTTACCCTAGAGCTCCCAAGCTTGTGGTGAGTCTTGGGAAGTTTGTGAAGGTTGTGATTCGCCTCCGCGAGGAAAAGAATCGAAGGAAGAAGAAGAAAACCAAGTTTGACCTTTGTGGCCACTTGGGAAGGATTAGGGTTGAAAGAGACCCAACTCTTTGTGAGCTCCTCAACGGAGACGTAGGAACCTCTTTGTGAGGGGTCCGAACTTTGGTGAAAAATCTCCGTGTCTCTCTTGCTCGTTTTGTGGCGTGCTTACTTGTTTTCTTTTGGGTGTTTATCACCCGATCTACTAGTGTATTGTGTGTCTATTGAATTTCTATAGGTACAAAATTTTCAAGAGGTCAAGGAAGGTTTCCATTCAAGTGGAATCGTAAGATTCCCCTCTCGTTGTCAATCCCTAGGATTTCTTCCCTCACCCCGACGGAAGTTCCAACGAGGGCGAATTTGATCTTTTGTTTTAGTGTTGTGATTTTTCAGGTTTTATCTACATTGCCTATTCAACCCCCCCCCTCTAGGCAATTTTCACCAGGTAAAAGATCTAACTAAGCTATTGTTGATTCTAGGTTAAAGATGTTGGTGGCATTGGTGCCGATCGACGTGCTCCGGTGCTGATCGGCTGTCGAGGGCTAATTGTGTCGATCGACGCGTGGCTTGGTTGAGATCTAGTGACGTCGGAGAGCATGATTAGCCTAATACAGCTATGTGAGTAACCTGATATCTACTAATTGAGATCGTAACCAGAAAGTCTAATTGGATAGCATCATAATAGATAATTACATAGATCAATTGCAAACCTTTGATGAATAAGAACACCCTATCTTCCGTGAGACCCCTGATTTATTCCTGTCGAGGGTTGTCCCATAACCTTCTATGATTGTGGAATGGACCATGGGCTTGTCTTATTGGGCCAATTTCTCATATGTGCCGATCAGCACATGACTATTGCAATCGGCACAGTGGCCTTTCTCTCGGCTTTTCATCTGTCTTCAACCCATGTCTTTCATAATGCCTTCATTTATGCCAATTTAACTTATATCTGCAACAAAGCTCGAAAACAATCATATACAAACATATAGCTAATATCATAGGTAAATGACCTATATTGGTGTCAATCATGCTATAATTGGGGTGATATTCACATATAAAACGGATATCTAGAAAGTGCCAGCAACATTGTTGATCAGTATCGAGAAAGATCAATAGGTACAACACTCACACGGTGATGGAACCATGGAAGGCCTCTACGTACATTTACCCCATTAATTTCACACATCTCTCACTTGTGGTACCTGGAAAACGTTGAATGCATCAAATTCAAACAAATTTAAAGTTTTCGTTTTTATACTTCAATTAAGTAAATACATGTACATAGCTAAGTGAAAATTATGATTAAAAATATATTAGTTTTGTATATATTAAGCATGAATTAAAGGAGAAATATGGGTACATGATTTTAATTCATAACTTGTGAAAATTAAATAAAAAACTATTTATAGTTTGTTCTTTAACATTGTAACCATTCAATGCATCAAGAGTATTATAATTTTGCTTTTTATCACCCAAGCCAATCGGGTCCTTTGCATTAGAGGTACGAATATCAGAAGCGTTTGTAGCAGAATTAGTCCCACCTTTTAGCCGTTGGATCCTAAAGCAAAGAGCAGATCTAGTGGTACCGTAATCCGAGCTATGGTAGGTTTTGTAAACTAGTACGACTGGTGCTACAGTACTAATGTCAGGCTAATGTACCATCTCTCACAGACTATTGATTTCCATTGCTACATCACAATGAATTGATGACTTCTAATGCGAGGACCTCGATCCGTTACTTCATGAAAGTGTCTGCAAAGAATAGTTGATATATGGAGGAAATGAATGACTTATTTTTCTTCGTTTGATTAAATGTATGTAATTATGTCATTGAAATGAAAACACTTTCATGTTAGAATAGGCACTATATTTATTTCAATCAAATTAACAACTCTTAATGCTTCAAAGGGGATTTCTATGTACCTTCTAGGAGCATGCAAGCTCTGTCTTGTTTCAGTTCACCTTCCCCCTCTGTTTCTATGAAGCTTGTTTCTCTTCTTCACGTCTTACGCTGTTCTTGCACACCAGATCAGTAGCAAGACATCAGAAGTGGGTCTAAGATGACAATTAGGCTTGTCAGCACAATACCATTAGATAACACATATATCATAAATCGATGAAAACAAAGCAACGGATTCTCTTGACAACATTTTACGATTTAACACAACCTTTTTCAGTTCCTCATCACATCGAGCCTTGGACAACTTCCCTATTCATGCATGCATCCTTATCTTGAAAGATGCATGTCAGTACCACGCCCTAGTCAACACACCATCAACAAAAGTGAGTATAGTCACAATTCAGAGGAACGTCAAGCTTGGTTGCTCCTATGCCTGCATGACCTTGCTATCAGTGTTGCAGGCAGCTGACATCGCATCTAAACAGACATCCAGCTTGAGCTCTTCGCTGATATTCTGATGCATGGTAGATCGATGATGATTTGTACTCCATGGCCAATCGTGGGAAATTAAGGCGAGTTTGTTCGCTAATAAAATATGCATATCTCTGCCCTTGCCGCTGCGTGAATCCTATCATCAGGATTAACCATGCCGCTGAGTCAAGACGCACATGATGTAGGCAGCAATTGCAACAGGGCATTCTTTCGAGGCCGCGCTGAAGCGGATTAACCCGTGCAACATGTGGAAACCATAGAGCTGATCTGCGATACGGCACCTGGACGATGCCATTTTCTTCTACGAAAGCTCGCTCTTCTGCCGCAAGGAGAGTTCATTGGAAATTGATTTACGGATATTTCAAAACCCTAGATGGCTTAGCCTCGAAGACTTACGTGAGGTGAGATGGGGAAATCACTTAAGATAAGATCCAATGGTTACAGATTGTCAAACATCTCACTCAACATTGGATGTTTTGCTTTTTTTGAGAATTTCTAGCATATTTCTCTTTTTTCTAGACATCCAGATGAGAAGTTCATCTCCTTTTATTATTAAATAAATAGATTCCTTTCCATTGGCAAATGGAAAATAAAGGTATTTATAGAAAAAAATGAAAGTTACCGGCCATAGTTTATTGACAGTGTCATGCGATGGGTGGAATATAGTATTATTCTATTGAACCAAAAAATAATGCTAGCTATATCTATAGACATGAAGGCTTAATTTCTCGGCAAAGACAATATCTAAGAAACAACTCCCTCTGTCCCGTGATACTCGCCCTTTTAGATTTCTACATTTTTTTCAAATTACTTGTCATTCTTCCTTACCAATACATCCCTATATCATTCTCCTCCTATACCCTCGTCATTTCTTGTGTATCACACCTTTTTTTACCACTCAACGTTTCCAGTGGCCAGAGGTAAAATAGCCAGTAAATCGGGACATTGGGTGTACTATTTAGCAATGGACCTCTTATAGGCTTGCTGTATGGGGTGCATTAGTAGAATATACAAACGATCCCTATTCATGCATATGCAATAATTAGCATCGTATATATACTCTCTTTTATAAATTATTTGGGACCAATATACTACCACCTTTTTTTTTGCATATGTCTAAGTTTTTATATGACATTCAGTTATGACAATGGCACATAATTATATTCCATCATGCTCAGGAAGTAGTACTATTATTATTGCATCACATCATGAATGAGTGGTTGTTGCTTAGAACATCGAGGTTTCTTGTGATCCAAAATTAAATAATAAGAAGATTACGATATTATTCTTTTTATTTAGGAGAAAACAATTAATAATCACACATCAAGGACAAAACTATTTACCAAAAGTCTAGGTAGCTCTGTGGATCAAGCAATGAAAAGAATATTAATTAAGCGAATTCTGTGACCTGCTGACCTACATAGCGTACGTGGAGCGACCGTGTGCAGAATCTTTGACGGTTTGACCCATTCCTCGGTCAGGACACAACAAAATTCACACAAGCATCCGATCAAGCATACAGATGCATGCACGCGCATATATATTAGGCGGCTAATAATAACATTAACACTGTAATATTAAGATCACAGATATTACATGGTAGCATCTGGTCATAATTTAAAGGGTGCTCACACTCCGACAAATTAAACAAACAACACCGAAACAATAACGATGATAGGGGAAAAAATTACAGGGTGCACATGAAGACAGCATATATAACGGCGATGCGATAGAGGTGGTCTCTTGTCTGATGGTAGATACTTATCCCGGGCTACTGAACCGTGAATCGACTCGACCTAGATGCTGCGCTCCATCTGCTTGAAGATGTCGAAGCTCTCGACGACCTGCTCCTTGGCCCTTTCCTGCAACAGCATCTGCGATCGATATAGTCATTGCGTGTAGGAAAGTCTAGTGCTAGTATATGACAAGGATCCATGCATATCAAGCATTTTTACTTCTACTAGATCAGAGCGTGCTAGTTAAGGAGCATACATATACCTGAGGCCCGGACACAACTCTGGGCTCCGGAGCGCTGTTGGAAGTAGCAGTAGAGACAGCGGCTGTTGAACAACGCGGATCGCACTTGGCCCACTGCATCATATCACATAAATAAGGTCAGAGCCATGATTGTATTATTTTCTGGAATTCATTTTTTTAGTTTTGGGCAAGCCGTTTGACTCATTATTCATTATTGATTAGTTCGAAATATATAAAACTTGGCCCGGCAGTTTGACTCCACAAGCTGCTTTAACTTTTAATTAAGAATTGCGACAGAAAGTTGTTTGTTGACTTACATTCTTGGCAGCCATGCTGAAGGCCTCCCTATGAGGAATATCTGGCTTTGCGGCTTTGATGCGCTGTATCTCCTCCCTGCCACATATAGATGCATGTACTGGTTAAACAATATAGATGGAAATGACACATTCATGATGATTACATCGACAATATATAGATGAAAAATCATTCTGGTTTGCATTCTTTTTATTGGTTATTATCTTTGTTATTATAGTTCAATAAGTTGCTGGCCTCCTTACACTAGGTTTTACCCCAACCTTTTTTTCTTGTTAAAGCTCTAGTTTCGGAAAATCTTATTATTACCTGTGGTATATTTCACTATGACCCGGTAAAGGCCGGGAAATAAATAGTTGTACACTGAATCTAGCTTCTTGATACATATAAAATGCCCAATGTACTCTAATTTCTTTGAAATCAATGGATAATAATCTCAGATAATCCAGGAACAAATCATATAATAACCAGTTAAGCTTGTTGCTCTTATATTATGTGATCAAATAACATAACCAATTGTGCCCAGTTGTTCCAAAACTATTTATGTGCCAGTTGTTAACAAATGTGTACATCAAATGGTTTAAACACATACAGTGATAGTGTAGCATGCAGTCATATATATATGATATTTAAACGTGCAATTCTGATATTGTAACAAACATATATAGGATAATGCTCATCAAATTGGCATGTTTTTAATGCATTTGCTCCAAGGACAAATATTTTTTCTACAGTAAACATACATAAGTTGTGATTATCAGCTTGTATTATACTAATTTACAATATCACACTATCTGTATCAATATATGGGAAAGGAAGCTTGCAAATATGCCATCAAAGGATTAGTATAGGTGTTATACCAAACTTAACAATGACGCAAGATGTTGTATATGATAAATTCCAAAGACTATCATGGTCTAGTACAAATCTATCTAGCCGTATCTGTTGTACTTGTGTATCCGTCGACCAGCACAAAATTAAAGATTCTGAGCTGCCAATGCCATCTTATCACATTTAACTTCGGCAGCTGTACTAACTAACATGCATCATCGCATATTTGTACTTCTTCCATCAATGGCAAGTAGTGTGGAAAAATGAAAGATGGGAAACATCTTTCTCGGCTGGCAATGCAAATGCATTTTTTTTAACTTCGATAATGTGCGTGCAGATTTCACAACTTAAATTGTATGAATTAAAAAAAATATAGTGAAAACTCTGTAAGTCTAGATGCCATGAATTATATATGAGATCACATGTAATTTGTTGGGACATGCATATTCGTACGAATTACCGGCGGTGAAATAGAAGAAGAAAAACATCCTCACCTCATGAAGCGATTGTAAGCAGATGGGAGTCGGTGTTTCTTCTCTGGGGCTACACACGAACAAAAAAAGTATTATTTTTTGCTTTGTAAAGTAAACATAGAGTGAAATAAAAGCTAGAAAAATATCACATATGAGCAGAAACAGAGAATAAAGCATGAAACGGTAGAAAAAGAAAAAGAATTGATGAAGCAGTTTGTGACTACTTACGCTTGACAACAAAGGGCACTCGCGCGCTGACATCACTTGATGTCGGTGAAGCCAACGGTGGCAGCGGCTGGTTCCGCCTGCAGTCATTGCAGGGACCCTAACACATCAAGAAATGGACACAACATAAGACTCGAGAGTTTGGTCCCGGCTCTTTGAAGATCTTACAGAGCTATTAATGTAAATGATGATGAAATCATTCCTAAGCACGACATTTTCTAGATCTCAGAGTCCTCATAAATTTGTCAGGAATTTTCCCTCGAATAAATAAATAAATTGTCATGAATGGCATATATTAAAAAAAATGGTATGGAAACCAAGGATGAATGCCACAGAGCAGAGCTACCGCCGGCGCCGTAAAAAGCTTTTTGCAGCGAAGAGACCTTTCCCAGGCATCAGATGAGCAAAAGAAAGCTTTTGAATGTAGTCCAGCGTTGTTTTAATCTTGCCTTGCAAACAGTACTTTTGAGAAAATCAATAAAGCTGAGAGAGAGAGAGAGAGGAGGAGAGAGAGAGAGAGATGAAAACATACGAGACAAAAACTAGCACAACGTTGAAACTGATCGAATTAAAGAAAACCAAATGCCATATTTCATGAGAGAAAACCTTACTGTTCTAATCATGAATGAAAGAGCTTATTTCTAGTTTCTGGCACTGAGCAAATAATAATGACCCGGGCCGGCGGAAGGGAAAAAAAAATCACTCCCAAGAATATGCAACAGATGGAACACGAAATAAAGAGAGATGAGTAGCGATCGACCTGAAACGGCCCCAAGGGGTGATCAGTCGGGGAGGGCGGCTGCACCATCGGCGGCCTCAGGCTGAGGTAGGAGAGGTTGTTGCAGTGACCGCACTTTACAGTCACCGTGTCCATCAGCCTCTTGCATGGAACGCCAACCTGCAGCTACCAAACAAGCACAAAATTAATCATATATATATATAGCAAACATTCGGATGAACAACTTCTTTTTGCATGGCACCGTCCTAGTTAGCTATAGGTTGTAAAGAAAAAGATGCAAAAGAGGTGGAGGAGAGAAGAACACAAAAGATACTTAAGCATCATGCATGTAACAACCGAGAAGAAGAGATAGAAACTTGAGAAGTGAAAGATGGAACATGACACTAAATATCAGGAGACCAAGTGAGTAGAATATTCCACAAAACTTCAGGAGCCAATCAGCCAATGAAACACAACGAAGGCAGCATAAGCCGTATCCGTCATGTACCAGCATGCGCGATTATAGTGGATGCTGCTCCTCCAACCACAGAGCAAGAGCGGATTTAAGTGGTCGGATGGTCCAGTTTACGCCAGTGTGAATAAGCTACTCATTAGAATAAAAAGGACACACAGAGAGAGATGCAGAAAGGCAAAAGTTTTTGGGGGCAATCAGCAGGCTCCGAACACTGGACCAAAAGGAATCAAAGAGTGAAAGAAATGCCATGTCCAGCGATCATTGCTAGCTGTACTGCATGACGCGTGATCTCCAACACACACATGATTCTTCGGATCCGGTTTCTCGAGGAGTTTACCGCGAGCACGGTGTTGCAGAAGGTGCAGCGCACGTAGCACAGGTGCTCGGACGGCGCAACCAAATCCATCCTTGCTTGGTTGGTTGGTGTGGTTGGTTGGGGCGGTAACGGTGCGTTAAGATCTGGTGCTAGCAGGAGGCAGGCCAAAACAACGTCTATGGCGAGGTGAACGGGGGGGGGGCAAAGAGGAAGAGGAAGGGGGAGGTAGAAGAAGAGGGAGGGGAGAGAAAGAGTTGGCCGGGTTCCGAGAGAAGATGGGGTAGGGTTTCTATTCCTGCAATAATGCACGGGGCCCACACACATGGCTCCGTACGCACGAGACCAACCACAGCGATCGATCGCGCGAGCGAGAGCCTGCAACCCATAAATCTTTTCAAGGCAAGCAAGATGCATCCACGGCCTAACCTGCATAGTGACAATCCATCTCCTCTACTCGCACATGTGTAACTCTTCTCATGGGAAAGGAACAGTCACACCATGCAGCGGCGTAGTCGGCATATGGTGCATTGTCTGATGAGTGGCGCGTCCGATCCATCCAACGCCACAGCGTCTATGTGCGTGTATGATTGATGAACACAGATGCATATATACTGTCACCGACCGGTGAATCACCCGAATAAAAGGCGATCTATCGATCACTTGGTGCATGTCTCAGAGGCGTTTTTGTTATTTTGTATGAAAGTATTTAGGTCAATTTGCAGATCGTGTCACGTCACTGTCAGTACAAGTGTACTGGCTGGTTTTACATTGAGGAGATGCATTACACCCTTTAAATCGTATTAATGTAAATACATATTGATCATACATTCCGTACCGATATATGTTGTTTTGCACCAGATATTAGTAAATGTTATTTATTTAATTAAGATTCACATTTTCCTTAGAAGAGAGCCTCTATAGTAATTGCGCATGGGATATGACAAAGCAAAGGCAAGGACAGAAACTTGATTGGTGACTTATCCTGAGTTTGCATCAAAGGTCTAACATGTGGTTAGGCTGTTGTTTTCAGCAGGTGTTTTCAGTCTCGAGTAAAATTTCATCATATTCTGATGTTGGATTGAGGGTACATACAACCAAACCATGTCATAAAAAAAGAATATATTTGGTTTCTCTTGCAAAGAATAAAAAACACCTGGCGTCCTGACACTTGGTTGTGGTTAGACTGATGCAAACGCTAACAAAAAAAATCATATTCAGGACGTAGATTCAGATTAGCATGTTCCAATTGAAACTGACAGCACGCACTACTGACGAGTATAAGGTTATTAGGTTGGACTTTTTGACCGGCTCTATTGCAAATTGAAGTGGTACTAGTGCTGGTTAACGGAAAGCTTTAGTGCCGTCTCAGGGACGTGGCTTTATCTTTTGATGAAAGAGAAGAAGGCGTCGCAGAAAAGGACGGAGCAGGTGTGTATACGTTGTTCCTATCATGATTGAGGATACGTGTGTACATGGGCACACGATTGGATGGGATTATTCATGACAAACACAAGACGGGAGCCCAAGATTTTCTTTCTAGGCATGCTGGAGAAAGACGACGACGCACGAATGCATGTGGACGCTGGAGTATTTTTTTTTCCGAGATCCGCCCTAGCTAGCTATTTGCCCGTTGCGCAGTTTGCTGCCAGTACAGTCACAGGCTCACAGAACATCCATTATATTTCCCTCCGTGGCACACGTGGAGCAGAATTAAGTAGTGCTGCGTGCGGAGATTAGTAGTAATTTATTTGATTTGATGATCTCCGGATGTTTGATCACAGTGCAGTAGCTTTCTCAAAGCGAGTACTAGTACTAGTAAAGCGTGTTCCTGTACTTTTGCCCTAATTTACTGTGAGAATCTTCATTACTGTGGAATGATTGGTGGCCGGTAGTGGCATTGTTTTATCGTCATGGGACAACCTTGTACTGTTTCTTCGCTTCAGGCGGCAGCGCGGCATCGATCGTCTCAGGAGAAGGAAGCCGGGCGGCGGCCGCCGCCGTTGTGACAAGACAAGGTGATCTGATTGCGTAACACAGAGAGAGTATCTTAGTTCTGCATGCTGGCGACATAACGGAAGCGAGCTTCTTGATTCATATTCCTACAATCTATGTGGTGGCATATGATATGGAAGTGGTAGGATCGAACATCGATCTCGCTCGCTGGGCCTTGTTGCATGATAACTAGTAGTAGTATGATCTATGCTGCGGGCCGGGCATGCATGCAACGTTGCGTGCATGGAGTTAACCGCCGCACGCTGCTGCCGGTGGCCTGGGGAAAATCTCGTGCCATGCAGCACAAATGGGACCATACATACACATACATGCCGGCCGGCGCGCGCGTCCGTTGGTGATCGGCATGCCGGGGGATGTGCCCACCCCACATGCAGTTTGAACCAGGCCGCGGCTTGATTAATTCATCGAGAGGCACTGGACTTTTCGCCGCCGCATGACTCGATGGAACTGGCAGGGGCATGCATAACGCATCAGAGGTGGGTGCTCGGCGTTATTAGCGAAAGAATCTGGCCTGTGATATGGCATTGATGCCGTAAGAGCTCGATCGGGCCGGGTGCCGACACCCAGAGCGCGACGACGGCCACGGCGGGCAGCTGCTCCCCCGCTCCGATCCCGGCCCGCCGCTCAGTAGCCCAGCAGCAGCAGTCAGTGAATGCGCATCCTGCCGCGCAGGGCCCACATGCTTGACACACTCTTTCTTTTCTCTCTCTTCTCTCTCTCTTCTCTCTGAGAGCGCGCGCGAGAGAGAGACTACTGTAGAACCGACACATGTTAATTGGGAGAGATAAAGGCCGGCGGCCAAGTGATTGTACGTGGGAGTGAGAACTCTCAGATCACAAGAGTGAAGGAAGGAAGGCTAGCTAGGTCATTTTCTCTCTCTCTCGCTCGGCTGCCTTGCAACCAGCGGGAGAGAGAGAAAGAGACCGATCGAGAAGAGAGAGAGAGAGGAACGGAACCGGGATCGATGATGATAAGGCCATAAAGAGAGCACGTCGTATTTGGTCGCTGTCTGGTGGAGGTTGGCGACTGCGACCCCGCGTGGTGATGTGACGAATCCTCAGTTTCCTTTCCAGGAAAAAGCTAGCGCCCACTCTCCCTCCAGTCTCCACACCTCGCCCCGCCCGGCTTGGCTTCCATCCCCCGGCCGGTATAATAAGCCAGATCGCACCAAAAGCTTGGCTTTTTACTCCCCCGATCCTAACGCTAAGCTCTCTACCCCCTCTAGTACTAATGATGAAATGCCCTAGCACTAGCATCAACTAATAGCACCGTACCTTGGCAAACCTAGCACTGCTACCCCCATCATATCAAGCTAGCTGTGTGCCGGCCGGGCTTTAAAGCAATCGCATGCATGCCCCGGTTTAGGCTAGGATAGATAGATGGGAGGAGGAGGAAGATTCTAGGATATCTTGTCAATTCACGCCTCCCCCCTTTGGTTTTTGGTCGCTAGCTGCGTGCTCTGCCCTCTCGCTGCGCATCGCTTGTGTGCATGCCACGGCCAGGGCATGTTTTTTCGCGGGAGATGTGTAGCCATCGATCTGGGCGTCTGAATGAAACTGTCCCGCCCGCAGCGGCACCACCCAGCTATACCTAGCTCAGCAGTCAGCTGCAACAGTGGCGCCACTGTTCCATCTTGGAGCAGGTCGATCGCGCGCACCCCCATTGATCTGGATGGCTGGAGAGGGGTAGTACTACGGTGTAGCGCAATAGCTAGCTGCCAATATAATGGAGCAGCAGCAGAGCCACGGCAGCGATCACACGCCCTCCTCGATCGCCGTGTGGCATCACACGGTCATTTGTGTGAGCTCTCAAGTCCTAACACACAGTGATCCCAACGCTGCAAACCTATCGTAGAGCATAGTGGCCGATCAATCAAGTCGCTTGGATTCTTGGAGTAACCGGATTGTATGCTAGTATGGTCCGATCGGGGAACAAGATGCTCTAGCTTTATTAGTATTATTTGCTTGGAGGGCATATATGCATCCATCATGAGCACTACCCGCTAGTTTCATTATTCGTTGATATATTCACAAGATACACCGAATAAGAAATCCCTTTCTTCTTTTTCTTTTGAGGTGTTCTGTAGTATCATCAATTATTTTAGTGTTTGTGTAGTTCTGAGATCATGATTGATATACATGCCGATTGCTGTATTTGTTTATAACTTTCTTATATAAAAGCAAAACCAGCAATTCAAAGCCTTGGTGGACAATTTTCTATGTAATTTTAGATAAAACTATGTAATTAAGGTCTCTCTTTTTTCAGCCTGTGGCTGTGTACTTTGTACATAAACCCTTTAAATGAAAAACAATTAGGTAGGGGTCTTCCCTACTGACTTCGGTAAAAAAAAAAGTAAAGGCCAACAATGTGGCAATAACTTCTTTGAGAGCCAAGGCTGAGACAAACGCAACCTTCCACTATTTTAAAATATTGCGCTAACCCGAAATTTTATGTATGGATCAAACTCTGCACATATATTCAGTTAAGAGTAAAAAGGTTATGGTAAAGAAACATCAATGGGGATACTAGATTCTTCATCATAAAAAGGAGTTTCCAAAATATATGACTCACCTTGGTCAAATTTGTATGTAGTATCACATTGAAAATTGGGTTGACATCATAGTCGTCTTATATTTGAAAGATGAAAGGGTGTGGTTAAAGATACTTTAATACTATTGTGAACATGTCGGAGGTTGATGACGATGGTGGTTAGTCCCTCTCGGGCATGAACTATTTTGTCCTTTAACAGTTAGTAGTAAGTAAGATGGTTTCCATCGTCTCCCAATGTTTTCGAAATTTTATTTTATGCAGGCAAGCATGGATCACGTGATGTATATGTATGAGAAGGTGAAGTATATTTTGGTAAAAAAAATTTGAAGTCAGAATAGCCTGTTTGGTTTGCTTATAAATAACCGTTATCAGCCAAGATTACCGGTATCTCTCTGGTTTATGGTCAAGGCTTTCTATGACTGATGGATAACTCATCACTCAGAAAGTAACTCTTTTGGCATCATATTGTTACTGATAGTACAGATTAACACAGTTTTTTATTTGGTCAAGCACAGAGCTAGGCCAAGCGTGAGCAGTCTTAGTGTGTCCTTTTATAGGAAAAAGTAACCCCACACCTTATACATGTTTAAAGCTTAGTTCATGGATTGGTAAAAATGGTAACTACCCCGTACACGCACAAAAATCTTTTCAATCATTGCTACATTGAATTGTGAAATCGCCGTGGACTGTTTATATGCTGCTAACACACTATACATAATCAAGGCTGATGTTTGCGTATTTTCGCGGGGTCGTACCGCCATAGGATCTCGTTCGCGGCTCCGTCGCTGCTCCAAATTATTTGTGTGGAGCCGGCAAAGCGAACATGAACAGTCACGTCCATCTGTAGATATACAGTTGTTAGTACCATGTTGTATCCACACCGGCCGGAAAACCTAGACAGATTTAACCGGCCGGGACTGCGCATGCAGAGATGAAGGGTTACCACTGGCTATATATATTACTGGTTCACTGAGCAACTCAATTTCGTTGACATTAACTATTTCCCCAAAAGCTTCTTATGAATTTGACCCTTGTTGGCAGTAGAGGCGGATTTGATAAATAAAAAAAAGATTTCACCGTGTGCCTTGTGGTGGAAATAATTAACGTGCGTGGGATCTCCACTCGGCGCGGGAGCATGCATGGTGCCTGTGCCGCGCTCAGTAATTTCTGACTTGACACTTTACTTGTTATCAAGAATGAAGCCACACACGCAATGATGGTGCAATGAGCCGAGCCAAAGCGGGCCGGCCGGTACGAACGAGCGTCCGGGCCCCACGGGCTCTGCGTCGGTTCGTACACGAGTGAGTGAAGCACCTCCTCCCCCGCCTAGCAGCTAGCTAGGGACACTAGCCTCTTGCCCCTTTCCGCTCTCGTCTAATCACGCCTCGCCGGCGAGCAGCGCGGCAGTTTACCATCTCCGTCTCTCCCGGCGTTAAGGCGCCAAGCGACCATTTCTCCCAATTATTATTCACATCCGCCAGCCCATATGGCCCCAAGCAAAGGAACCGAAAAGAAGAGAGACCTGGAATCCAAGAACGGCGGCAGCAGCCGCCTGCGCTGCAAAAGGCCGGCTCCTGTGAAGAGCTCTGCATGCCCACTCCGATCCGGCCGACCGATCGATCCACCGGCACACGCAGATCTGTCCCCCATGCACGGGATGGATCAGTCAGAAGTTACTTCCTCCCATAGCTGATGAGCCGGGCAGGCGGGCGGCCGAGAGCGAGAGGAGCTAGATGCTCTCGCCTCGACGTACGCGGCCACTGCGTTTGCTCGAAAAAGCAAAGGGCGCGGCAGGGCCGTAGAGCGTAGAGATAGACATGGGGAAATGTTAGTTGGCGTGCGTAGACCGCAGACGTGGGCGCAGGGGACTTTGACGGATTTGGCACAATCATTAGAAACGAGGGCGCACTCACTCCCTGCCATTCTGGGAAAAAAGCTACCGCCACTGGTACTAGTACTAGTAGCTAGGACTAGCACTAGTATCTAGCTTTAGCTTGCCCTCCGTCCAGTGTCCTCCATCTATGGAGATCATCACTCACTTGGTGGCTCTCTCTCTCTCTCCTCTCTATTGGCGCGCGGAAGGGAAGAGCTTTATTTTGCTACTACTAGCAGTAGTAGGAGGAGGAGGCATTAGCAGCAGCTTGACTAGCGGCGACTGCTTGAGATGGTGGCCGGCCGGGCAGGAGGTCACAGTCAGTCAGCTGGTCAGCGCGGTGGACGGACGCGCGCGTCGAGCTATGGCTAGCTGAGCTAGTGGAAGGGATAGACCGTTTGCTTGCATTGGCTTTCGCGGGTCCCGATCGAGCGGCAGGCGCGCCCATGCGACGCGCCGTGCATGCATGCCACACCGGCTTGGCGCACGGCACGCGCTCGCTGCCGCGGACGGCGCACAGCACCGCATGCCGTGGGGAATCGTGTGCCTTTGACCCCAGTCAAGGCCGCCCGCCGTCTGGGTTTGGTTTTGCCTGTGCCAGAGCTACGACGATTGACCGGCTCATCTACTAATCAAGATACGGTTTCTGAGAACGGAGAAGAGAATGCACGCGACGACGACGACAAAGCCGCACAAGGATCTCAAGTTTTTCACATAAAATCAACACAAAATAATAATCTCCCGATCGATGCCACCAAACACAGGAGGAGTCATCCCATCATCAGAAACAAATATCACCAGGATCGGACGTCGTACTTACATGGGACGCGATGTGATATACCACTGCAGCTACCACACAGCTGGCTGCATGCATTGCATCCGAGGCCACACGAGAGAACTAAGATTAAACATGTAGGTCAACGGTTCCTAATCGATGTGATCAGTGGTCACACCAACCGCGCGCGCATGCATGTGACTAGGTTTCCGGCTGTTCCGATCCGACGACACGAGACATGGGCGTCGCTGACGGCGTACCGAACGGCCGCTTAGCTCGCCTGCGGGTGATCAATGACCGGCGTGCCCACCACCCATGCATATGCTCTAATCTTGGGCAGCGCTGGCCTCCGACCACCGCCCGTCCTGCCGCCGTGCGTTCTCGCCTCTGACCGGCCATCGATGATCGCCTAGCTGCCCGCCCCCACACGTACGCCGCATATATCCAACCGGCCGGCCGGACCCGGCCCCTCAGCGGCGCAGGGGGTACCACCGGATTCCGGATGGCCGGCTGGCCGGGTTGATCGCCGGCTGCAGCTGCATGCCCTCTCTGCCCCCAAATTGCTGCTGCCGATCAAGAACTCATGCATGCCGCGCTGCTTGCATGGGTTTGCAAACACTGGTTCTCTAAAATTATTAATAATGTTGTTCCGAGTTCCGACCATGTTCGTCAGTACCAGCTGTTAATTGTTTTCCAGTTCATTCATTCGCTGGAGAATAGGGAACGTCAACACAATTTGCTGACTCTTTTAGGGCAACAATTTGCTGATTTTAATTGGGTGTACCGGTGACTTATTATTAGAGAATCTTGTGAGTTGCGACGCGCGAGATTAAAGTGGATACTCTTTTCATATGGATCGAAATACCCCAAGACCTAGCTAGGAGCATATATCATCACGAACTCCAGCCAGATCTGCTGGTCATCTGGTTCCTTCGACCGATTGCCCCTAATGATCATGTGAGCGTTGGGCCAGGCCATGTGTGCGTGTTCTCTGCCTGCCTTGTCTTGTAGCTGAACAAAAGTACGCGTGTTTAAATCTCACTTTGGTCTCCGGCGCTTGCATCCACGCACAAGAGTACAAACTTGCGGCGAGAGAGAAACGAAGCTTGAAGAATCTTGCTGCTGCCCATGACCTAACGGAGGCAATGCATGTAGTAGTACACCACCTGTCCTAGCTAAGCTTAGGTTTATTGGCACGTATGTGTACATCTCTCAGCCTCGCCTTAATTAGGTTTCTGCCGCAACGGAGGAGAACCAGTGATCAAACGGTGCGACCGTACCGGCTTGCCGCCACCGTAC
This sequence comes from Chloris gayana, assembly GCA_031894775.1. Taxonomy (NCBI): domain Eukaryota; kingdom Viridiplantae; phylum Streptophyta; class Magnoliopsida; order Poales; family Poaceae; genus Chloris; species Chloris gayana. The sequence goes on along the minus strand of JAUNZO010003603.1, from coordinate 725,146 downwards.
CGGACCTGTGTTCCTGTGATTTTGGCGCCGGCTGGCGTCAGAGACCGATGATGATGGGAAAAAATTGAGCTTTCAACTGAAATCCTCTCTCGATCTCATTTTATGTAGGAGAAAGTCCAAATTACTCCCTTCAAATATAGCCAAAGTCTTGATAACCCCGCAAACTATTGTTTAGTTTTTAGTTCAATTTACCTCCTAATATAACTTATCTTTTTTTGTTTCTCCATCCACAAGCGGAGTATTAAGTCAAATTTCGTAGGGTGGTACTAGTTGATATCACATTGCATGTCCGAAATTATTATTATTTATTTTGTTGTCATTATTTTTCATACATTTTTGTATTACGAGATCAATATACTATTAAATTTCATTCTATATGAAAATAATGACAAAATTTTATGATATATTTTTTTAATACGCGTTACAATGTGTTCTAATACCCTATAAAATTGTACCTATAAGACTCCACTTATGTGTAAAGAAACAAAAAAGATAAATTATGTTAGCGCTAAAATGAACCAAATAGCATTATTTTAAGGTTAAACTGAACTAATATTAAATAGTTTAAGGGGTTATCAAGACTTTAGCTACACTTTGAGGGAGTAAAGTAAGATGAGCTTTATCCTGTTATGTATATACCACACCAAGACAAGAGTAACAGGGCAGTAGCATTAGAGGTTGGGGAATCGGTGTTCGTATATTTGGCCGACTCACGCAAGCTGTATCTTTTTTTTTTTTGTTCAAATTGACAAGTGATGTTTGAGACCTAGCTTCATCCTTCAGCTAGAGAAGGTGAAACAGGAAAGAACCAGTGAGTTTTAATTTGTTTTCAGTTGTTGATCGGCTGACATGATAGAGATAGGTCAGGGACTAGCTACGCCACCAGGGAGAGCACTCGTTACAAAACCATGATCCATGACAGCAGCCAGATCTAGCAAAGCGAAGACAAAAAAAGGGCACCAAGTTCCTGATAACACAAACCAGACGATCGAGCCGAATTATTTGATCTTGCGACCTTTCAATTCTGGAGCTTGATATACATGCGATTTCCGTGAGAGATAAGATTTCGTTGGACGAGATGTCGACGTACGGGAAGCGTCATATTTGTGTCGGACATCTCCGCGGAACTGCGCGCATGGTCCCGGAGAGACAATCTCATGAAGAGTGACGATGGCTTTTTGTTAGTTGGATTTGACAGCAGTGGTACCAGATACATGCAGCTGTACTGCTTGAGGGGAGCACAACAAAGTCGCCAGAATGGAAGCAGCACCTGAGTGGGATAAGATGGATGAGATCCGAGGGGTGTCCATTGATCATGATTTCAAGCACGGCCAGACGGCCCTCTCTCTTCTGCAGTGTGTCCCTATCTGACCTGTGTTGTACTGGCTAGAAATTTGTTGAAGTTCAATTGAATTTCATCACTTGATGCTTAACCTGGCATACTTTTCTAATCTTACACTGTGTCAATGGTACATATATTGGTTGAGGAATAATGGTTTTGTTGATATGGTCACAATAATTGCTCCACAAATCGTCCATGAACTGCATATAGAGAGAATACTGATTTATTCCCAACTAAAATGTTCCCTGTGCAGGATGACTGGCGGCATATGCGATGCCACAAGCCCACAAGTAAAAAATCGTGGTCTTAATTTCTTTTATGTCGTTTATCCCGAAATAGTACTGCCGTTTAGAGGGACCATATTTATGATCAACTTGCGACTGCTTTGCCCGCATGGGATGTCTACCAAAAGTTTGAAATTTCTCTGACTTGTCATGGCCTTTAGCTTTACATCTGAACGGAGTATGGAAAATAAAATGAATTTTTCATATTAATTGGAATATAGATCGAAGTGGAATGCAGTGATAAAATTAATTAAACTCTTGATTTCAGTAGAAGCACAAACCTTGGAACATATTCCGAAGTTGCAAAATATACCAAACTATTTTTTATCATCCATTTATTTATTAAATTTAAATAATGTAATTTTTGTAAATATGAAATAATAGCTAGAAGTTTTAATTGTGACCACCACAAAGCTAAATTTAACTGTATCCAACACCATGTTCCATACCACTAAGGATAATTTTTAGTTCAAAAATTAGTTGACCCAACTAATGATTATATAATATCTTTAGGGATGAAAGCGGATCGGATCGGATCGGATAATGTCTTTCCCATATCCTAACCTTTATATTTTTGTCGGATTCGAACGGTGCGAATAATATCTTCATCTGACAGTTATTTCAGTAACTTATCCAACCCAAACAATAGCAAGTAATTGTTGACAATTTACCATTTTACTATTTGCTTTTCTTTAGTGGTTTGAACCACCAAGCTAATATTCAGCCATCAACTCCCGGACATTTTCTCTTGACGTTGTGACAAGTTTGTTATTTCATTTTGACTAATCGCCCATGTTCTAACATCGACAAAAACATTGAATAATAACTAATTGTTAATTAGCTATTCGGATAGCTAACAAATTCTCTCTATTGATTGCACTAATCTTAATCATATAAATTATAAATTTATATATTCATGAATTATATAACCCTTATTTGCCATTGGAAATTATATCATTTCCTTATTTGCCATCAAAATTTCCCAATTTCCTTATTTGTATCCCTTATGTGCCACTCTAGTCATTTTAATTGATAGAAATATTTTCTCCCTCTGCTAAAATGTTTATGCTACAATTGTAAATAGGTAAGTCTTAGTATATATTTTATGTCAAAAAAGGTTCAGATTTTTTGGATGAATATTAGCGGTAAATATTGTTTTTCCTTAAAATTACCTTTAATTTTCATCCAAAAATTGAAAAAAGAATTGACGTAAAGTACACGTTGAGACTGACCTATTTTGCTACTATAGTACGAACATTATACCAATAGAAACAAAATTTGCTATCATCCAAAGTTACTAAAGTGGCAAATAAGGGATTCAATTTTGAATTCAATGACAAATAAGGGAATCAGTAAATTTTGATGGCAAATAAGGGAATGATATAATTTCTATTGGCAAATAAGGAATTTGCCCTAGTTTCATATCAGCATTTCAATATGCATTAATGATTTATTTACACGGGTGCGAGGACCACCCGATTCTTCATCGAGTTCTATTTATAAGTTTCTGCAGTGCTAATGACAAGGAAAAAAGCAAGAAAGCACAACCCCACTGTACATTGCCTCATGCGTGTGTTCTCCCACTACATTTTCATGAGTCCTGCATCTATCTAACAAGAAAGTACAAGGTCCCCATCACTGTCTCCAAATTTTACCTCTTAACCGGATCGTTTCCTCTCACCTGCTGATCCTAGAGCCATGAGTTGCTGGATGAGCAGGTATACATATATATTCACAGAAAGCTAGTAGATCGATCGCAGGACCACGTACGGCAAACATTTTCTTCAATGATGAAACTCGGGACAACCCAATCCTCGTAGGGTCGCGCTGGGCCGTGCTTGCTTGTCCCTAACCAGCAATGTTGCAGTGGAGTCATTTTAGTTGATGCTATTAGCTTCCAGATCTCTGATTTTTTTTTCTGTTGAAGAGATCTATGAGTGTAGCAGTGCCATTCTTTTTCTCTGTTCCGCTTCCACAAGAAAAATAATTGTTCAACAGCATTCAGTTTTGGACGTTTATTCATTAGCCGGGTTGGTCCAAAATATATTGAAGGCTAAGGTCAAGAGACAAGTAACACATCCCTCGTGACAAGAAGGGAAGGAGGTGCATATTTTTCTGTGTAAATCTTGATATAACATTTTGTCAACTGGACAAGCAACGAGTACAGACCAATGTATTAATCTTGGTGTCATGTGTGCAAGAGTCTCAGTAGTATCTTAGGCCAGTCTCAATGTAAAGTTTCATTTCACTGTTTTTAAGGGTGCCACATCAGATTTGAATATTTAGTTTGATGTATGAAACGGTCTCTCTCAATGCATAGTTTCATCTCACGGTTTCATAGGCAAGTTATAACATTAATTTAATATCTATTTGTTGCATTGAGATTGGTCAAAATGTGTTGGGATGAAACTCTATGCTATAAATGATAGTTTTAATGGAGTTTCATACCTATGAAACCGTGTCAAATGAGTTTCATCCCTATAAAACCCATTTGCCCAGTTTCATATTAATTGATATGCCACATCACCTCTTTTGCTTATGTGGTACCTTATTCAATACTAATGAAACTCCCACTGAGATTGGCCTTAGAGCATCTCCAAAAGACCCCATAAATTCTCCCTAAACTAAATTAATGAGATTTAATTAAAAAATCTCCAACAGCACCTCAAAAGAACTCACAAATTTATTCTCGCCCTAAATTCAGCATCATTTGTAGCTAGAAACATAGAGAAAGTTGTTTCAAAAAAACATAGAAAGTTTGCCCCCCCCAATGCTTCTATTTATAAGAGAATTAATGTTATTGTGACCAAATGTGCATGTGGTCCAATCAGATGCATTCTTGATCCATTTTTAGGGAGGATTGTTGGAGGAGGAGAGAAAATTTGGCCCATTACTTTTTGGCCTGCTCCAAAAAAGTGATTGTTGAGGTCTATTTTTCGGGAGCTCTTGGAGATGCTTTTGGTCCGAGTTCGACAACCCGTGACAGCAAATTTTTAGGACTTAACGACATTGTGTTTTTGGTGGTAGGCGACATTCTCGTAGACAACGAGTCACAAATGGCGACTTTGTCAATATTGACGATTAGTTGGCTTAGTTTTCAAAGATTCTTGTAGGGGTACGGTTTGCGTGTGTGCGTTCATAGGAGTGAGTCTACGTGCGTTTGTGAGTGTTTGAGTTGTAATAATAAATATGTGCAAGCATAGTTGCCCCCATATGTTCAATTCTCATGGAGGTAGCTAGTAAATTTCTATTGTTTAATTATGAATATTGAGAATGATTTTTGTGGGCATAGTGACATGTGTCCACCCTAGCTTTTTATTCTTTATGGTCAAATTTAAATATTGAATCTTTGTTTATATTATTAAACATGTCAAACTAGTTATAGATATGTTGTCAAATCATAAATTGAAGTACGGAAATACCAAATTCTGACAAATTCATCAAATTTAACAGAATTTCATGAATTTGTCAGAATTTTATATTTTTGTACTTCAATTTATGATTTTATAACGTATCTACAACTAGTCCGACATGTTTAATAATATAAATAAAGATTCAATATTTAAATTTGACTATAAATAATAAAAAAGCTAGGGTGGGCACATGTCACTATGTTCTTTGAAGTATTTCTCATGAATATTTTTATTATAACCATGTTTTCGATATTTGTATTAAAAGAACTGCTAATGAAATAACTTTGTTTTTTTCTTAAAGGCGAACCTAAAATATTTTTTTCTTAGCTGACATGCATAGATGTATCTGAAGCTCACGTTACATAGAAAATTTTCAAGGAATTAATAAGAAAAACTTCACCCAAAGTATGATTTATGGTATTATTAGATGGATATTTTTGTAAACATACAATGTAGTGGTGCATTCACATTATTTGTAATTTATATGTATACATTTTAGGTTAATACGATGATTGTATTATCCAGACCTTGACTTTCAAGAAAGCTATAACCACATTGGTATGGACATCCTAAAGAAGCAGGTTACAACCAAAACAATTGGCGATACAATTGATCCGCATGCATCAGAATTACATGCACACGCATTGGGGCGTCCCACGCATTGATGAACAAAACTAGCAAAAAAAAAAAGAAAAGATCTTCATTGCAGCTTTTATTGTCTTCCCGGAGGGTCGCTTTAGTAAGATCGACAAAGACCAACTACCTGGAAGAGAATGGGAAAACCAACACCATGTCACTACTCAACCATCAAAGAATCTCCAAAGTATCCAACAAGGTTACGACATCGAGCGTCGTCATCTTCCGCTCGGAATCGAACTAGGTTTGCACAGGAGAGATTATCGCCAAGGAGAGTAGGTCTATGCAATGAGGCCGCCAAGAATGTGGCAACCAACTAGCCAAGTAATTACTTCAGGTACGAGCCAATCCTAACCAGGGCCGGTGGTAATTTGTCCGGTACTCCTCATAAGGGCACTTGCTCACACTAGATCACTTGGAGGGGAAAAAGCACTTCGACCGAAGGCAGCCGTCGTCTCCTCCACCGCCTTTGGCTCCCCTCACTTTCTCCCTCCAACGATCTATCGAGGGTCGAAGGGAGCGGGGTCCCGCATCTCAAATAATTTAGTCTAGATCGAGTCGTAAATTAGGGTTGAGTTATTCTCATGTCAAGACTGAGTATCGGGGATTTGTTTCCTCCTCTTCTTCTCCGACGACAACAAAGATGAATGGTGGATTTCGTGTCTCCATGACGGCTCCGACGAAGGTCGCGGCGGCGACGTCAATAACTTCATGACAACATAGATAATTGGTTTCCGGACGGTGACAGGGAGGCGGGGATAATGTCGCCGTCATAGAATAAAATTCTCCGGGTCCTTCTTCGTTCTATCGTGATGAGATCCAATCACGATAGAGACCTAGTGAGAACTTTGAATCTAGTTTCTCTTCTTCTTTAGTGGCAGAAGAAAGGAGGGAGACTTGAGAAAGAAGATGATGCTCAATTCCGACTATAGAAATGTTGGCTACCATTCATTGGACCGTGATACTACTTCTAGTTGAGCCGTCTATGATGCACATAGACTACTTGCTCGTGCAATCATCCATACGAACCGACACAGGTTTGAAATTGAATTTTGTACCTACATGTTGAGTTCTATAGATTGTAATCTCTTTGATTTATATAGTGCTTGTAATTTGAGTATGTACTCAACTACGTATTAATATAATTCTTCTTTCGACTCAAAAAAAGGGCACTTGCTCACTCTATACCCTGTAGTCAATATATATCACCTTAACTTGTCAATTGTTTATCTTGTTCTACTCCGTCACCACTTTCCACTATGTTTATCTTCGAATTTTGGATCAGTAATAGTAGTACTAAACTTTGACGAGTGGAACAAAATTTTCGGCAGGTTGAAAGTCATCTTTACTTCCAATCATTTTTTAATCATTTTGTAGGCAAAGCAAACGAGCACATAGGGATGCAGTAGAGTGCACGAATAAAAAGAACAAGGACGCACAACTATAGAGGAGTTGACCTGACCCAGAGAAGCAATGGTCGACTCTTTCGAATCAATCGGCCTGGCTCTTGAGTTATGAAAAAGAAAAGAAAAAGATTAGCGATGGCAGGGCGTAACAACTTTGCACTGGAGCATGTTTGCAATGGAGCATGTGACCTGCAGCCGCCCAGACTGCGCACATCAAATCACAGCCGCCTGCGAGCAGCCGCCGCAACGGCGGCGGTTTCATCCCCTGCACCGCTGGTGGGTGTCTGAGCTCGCAGCGCCAGACAGTCCAGACCGGCAAAAGTATGTTGACATGACGCGCCCACTATGATGCCCCTTCGGCCCTTCCCAAAGAGACAGTTCGGACCATAAAACATGGGCTCGTAAGCTTTGTAGCTCGGCCTAGATGCTTCAAGGCCCATCACTTGGTTGGGCTGTGACTTTTTTTTGAAACAGTTGGGCTGTGACCTGGCTCTGTTTCGTCACAACCCAGTCCATCAGCGCCTTCCTTGGGGGAAAAATATGGAGAAAGAAAATCCAGCGGCTCCTTCCTCGGTGCCGACGCGCAAACGGGAGGCGGGCGGCCGGTCATCCGCGCCGAGGCGGAGGCCTCGAGGTCCTCCGGGCTCCCGCGGCTCGCGGGTCAGAACTGGCAAGTTGCATTTCTAATTTGCTGCCTTCCTCGCCTTCAAATTCTGCGCAGAAGTGGCAACCTCCTCGATAGCAATCCCATCCCCCGCGTTTACCCGTGGGCGTCGGCGTGCAGATCCGGCTTCTGACCTCCGACGACCGCCGCAAGAAAACAATTAGGCGGAAGGAGAAGGTGACACCCCGATAAATCATTGCGTCCACCCGCCCCAGATAAGCAATCATTGCGTCAACCCCCGATAAACCAAGCCCCGCCCCGCCCTTCTCTCCTGCAGGCCCAGAGGTGAGCGTTTTCGTCTGCTTCCTACCTTGTTTCTCCTTTTGGACGAGCATCAAAACCCGATTTCTGTGGCTGGCGTCGTTCTAGACGCTTGATGACTGCTAAGGATGATAGTAGTAGTAGATGTGTTGCATTCAATAATTTCCTGTGATGTTCTGGTCGCGCATGAAACTGCTTGTACCTACTATGTGAAATGGTTATCGCGGTCTTGACTCCTGAGGGGATGGATGTTCTAATAACCTAACAACTGATGCGTTTAGTTTGTGCAAATGCGTGCAACCATCTTGCGCTGCTATATAACGATGGATTCTCCAGCGACTAACAGATTCCATCATTTGTTTCTTGTGTTTCTTTATGCAGAAACTGCAAAGCTTAATGTGATCGCGCAGTTGTTTGCGCCAGCTTGTGAGGACCAGCCGCTAGTTCAGGGAGCACTTCCTCTTCCTGCAACTACTTTTTGATTCGTCATATATATTGAGGTGCTCGTGCTGTCACGTTCTGGTCGTTGGGAAGAATCTGTTCTAGCTACAGTAGCGAGTAAAGCTTCCGGAGGTCTGTAACCACTTGTTTTCTTGTGCAATTAGCACATCACATTATGGCCTTGTCTCTTGTTTGCCTCTGCCTTGACGTGGACAAAGTACTTAGGTGCTGCCAAATGTTTTCATATTTTCTTTTTGGTCCTGTGATGGTTACAGGCTACAGCCTAATGTGGTTGTGTGGTGCCCCTACCTTCTGTTTGACTTCCATGGATGCCATTGACATATCCATTATACCTCGCGAGCTTAGTTGATTGCGCTAGGTGGTTGCATCATATTGGTCTTCCCTCATCCTTTGCCACCTCGTGCCTTCTCACCTTTCTTTAAAAGATACATGCTCCATAGCTAGATCATTCCCTGTTAAATTTCGGTTAGACCTCATGGCGAATCCCCGAGCTGGACGTTTCAAGGTATTAGTTGACATTGGCTTGGATTCTTAAGTTCTAATGCGTTATTTTTCCTCCTTTTTTTTGTTTTGAGGCTCTAACAAAGTATGTCTATTCCTGCTTTTACCTTTGATTTTGTCATGGAACTTTTATGTTTAGTTCATGTTATGTCTTTGTGGCAGCTTCATCTTGTGTTGTTTTATTGTTGCCCTTGTTGAATCCTTGACTCACTTGTTGGTTTTGTATGGGAGAATTTGAATGGGATGACATGTTTGCTGCGGAAGATATTTAGGATGGTCTAAGGCATGAAGCGGTGATTTCGTTTCTTTCTATAAAGTTTTGAATGTTAGTCAATGTATTTGATAATTGTTGCTTTTTTTTTTGAATAAATCAACATTTATTGCCATTAACTTATTGCTCATTCCTTAGAACAGATATGGAAAATATGTTTTGAAATACATACTTAAATTAAAGGGGGTCTTTTTTCACACTTAATGCAAGCTAGAAATTCATTGAAAATGTTTCTTAATTGTTAACTACTGCTAATACTAGATTCATTATTGCATTTGTTGTTGTGTAGTGCTGTTGAAGTATAAATATATTGCTCAACCTTTCCCATCAGCTTAGGCTTTTGGGTTCAATTGGTTAGTGCGTACAAACTTATCATGGTATTCAGGCCTAGGGGTCTCGAGTTCGAATCCTGGTGGGCGTAATTTATTAAATAAATTGCTGCCGACTCCTACTTTCCACGTATGTGGTCTATGGCAGCTTTTCACGTGAGGCGGGGCATTATTACTCTTATTTCCACGTTTGCGGCCTTTGAGACCTTTCACTTGAGGGGAGTGTTGAAGTATAAATGTATTGTCCAACCTTTCCCATCAGCTTAGGCTTTTGGGTTCAACTGGTTGGTGCATACAAACTTGGTGTGAATCATTTATTGTATGAAACTTGAATGAATGGCCCAAATATGGGAGTAGGGTCAAATATGGAACTATGAAATGTCAAGGTTTTTGTTCATTTGTGTTGTGCAAAATGTTGGTGTATATATATAGGCCTGTAGATTTGGCCCATGTTAGAGACCCATATAGTGGCCCAATGTATATGTACTTACTCCCCTTCCTAGGGTTTGCAATGCACAGAATTTTTCCCCAATCAACATGGTACCAGAGCTAGCTCTCTCTCTCTCTCTCGGGCACTGTAGCCACCGCCCGCCGGCGCCGCCGCTGCTGGCTCCCCTCCCTCCTCCCTCTTCCCTCCCCTTCCCACCTCCTACGCTGCCACGCTGGCCAGCCGCTCGATCCGGCCGCGGCACCGCCCGATCTGGCCACGCCGCCGCCGCAGCTGCCCGATTTGGCCGCCGCACGGCCGCCATGTCATTCTTGTGTCCAGTCTCGAACTCCGCTGCGCCGGTAAGTTCAGACTGCGGGGGGGGATGTATATATATAGGCCTGTAGATTTGGCCCATGTTAGAGGCCCATATAGTGGCCCAGTGTATATGTACTTACTCCCCTTCCTAGGGTTTGCGATGCACAGAAGTTTTCCCCAATCAACACAAAAGTTTAGGTAACATTCTGTATTGTCCCTGTAACAGTAGCATATGGTCAGATTGTTGCATGCAGAAACTTTTCCATCAATTTTGTTACCTCAAGTGTCTAAAGATGCACCACCATTGTACTAAAAGAACAGCAAGGTTTGATAACTGACTATTTAGGTTGGCAAATAGATATTTTGTTTAAGTAAAGGCGTGCCTTCTCTTAGAGATGGGCAGTTGATTGTTGCATCTTTACAATTCCGGTACATCCTCTACTGTGGTAGCGTACAATTGAGAGAGTCTAGTGGGCAGTAATGCTTGCATATCACTATTCTCATTTATATTTTATTATTGTGGTAATCAGATGTGCTACTTGGGATCAATGCTGCAGAAGGATGGCAATATCGATGAAGATGTTAGTCATAGAATTAAAGCTGCTTGGTTGAAGTGGCATCAAGCTTCTAATGTCCTATGTGATAGTAGGGTGCCACAAAAACTAAAAAGCAAATTCTATAGGATGGCGATCCGGCCTGCCATGTTGCATGGAGCAGAATGTTAGTCTACTAAAAGGTGACACATCCGATCGCTGAGTGTACCAGAAATGCGTATGTTATGATGGATTTGTGGCCACACACAAGAAGAGATTTCGTCCGGAACGACATCATTCGTGAGAGATTTGGGGAGGCACTAGTTGAGGAGAAGCTTGTGCGACATCGTTAATGTGAAGAGAGGTATAGAGCAGTATAATAAGGCGGCTCGATTATGTGAAGAGAGGTAGAGGAAGCCAAACTTGACATGGGAGGAGTTTGTGAAGCGACAAGCGAGCCTTGAAGGATTGGAGTACAGTCAAGGAGTTAGCCATAGATAGGAGAGTGCGGAAGCAAGTAATGCATGCGTCGAAACCTTTATTTTGGTTTCTCCTCTTTTACGCCCCTATTTTGGTTTGGTTGTCTATTGCTCTTTTCCTTCCTCTTGTCTTCCTTCCCACCTTTCTTTTTGTTTGTTTGTCCTTGTGCTTTGATTCTTTGGGGTTTCATGTCTAGCCTACCTCAACTTGCCTGGGAGTAAACTCTTTGTTGTTGTTGTGTATGGTTATCAGATGTTGTTGCCTGGATCGTTTACTTTACGATGCCTGCAGCTTTGTCTGTCCATAACAGTTAAACTCTTAGTGTAGGCAAACTATGTGATGAACAAATGTTTCTTGCATAGCATTTAAAGTCAAATATTACAGAAGCCTTCAGGGCATTGAATTTATTAGTGGGCAGAAGTTCACACTCATAGTGATCAATAATTCACCTTTTACTTTGTATTGTTCCCTGTTATGCTCATGCATCTTGCCAGATGCTTCTATGACTCTTAGCATTGCATACCTCATGCTTGGAAGTATATGGAAACAAATCCTTAACTATCCGATGAACTAATCCCATTATTTTTTTCCTGATACACACTGTTTTCTATCTTAATTTATCCCATTTGGCTTGTAGTATCTGCTGCGTGGATTGGATGGCTCATGTATTTAATTTCAAGGTTTATTAATTGTATTTGCATGGTGCAGATGTCTAATCTTCCGGAACCTTCAAAAGAAAGTGCCTCACCAGAGGTTTCAAGTGTTACCCAGAAAACTGGAGCCTTGAGTAATACATGGAACACTATTCTGCAGCAGGCCTCAATCTATGGCGTGGCTGCTGGTTATTGTCTGTCAGCATCTCTGCTTTCTATCATCAACAAATGGGCAGTCATGAAATTTCCTTATCCCGGAGCCCTTACAGCTCTGCAATATGCAACTAGTGTTGCTGGTGTTCTCCTGTGTGGACAGCTAAATCTTATTGAACATGATAGCCTTAATCTTAGGACTATGTGGAAGTTCTTACCTGCAGCTGTGATGTTCTATATCTCCATCTTCACAAACAGTGAACTTCTGCTACATGCCAATGTGGATACTTTCATTGTGTTCCGCTCTGCTGTTCCCATATTCGTCGCAATTGGAGAGACACTTTATCTTCACCAGCCATGGCCATCATTCAAGACATGGCTTTCACTTTCCACTATACTTGGTGGAAGTGTGATCTATGTTTTCACAGACAACCAGTTCACTGTGACGGCTTACTCCTGGGCAGTGGCCTACCTAGCAAGCATGTCCATTGATTTCGTGTACATCAAGCACGTTGTCATGACCATTGGTCTGAACACATGGGGCCTTGTGCTTTACAACAACCTTGAGGCTTTGTTGTTGTTCCCTCTTGAGCTCCTTATAATGGGCGAGTTTGATCAGATGAAGGTTGACAGGTCTAAAGTATCAAACTGGCTTTCATTCGATGTGATCCTTCCTGTTGCTCTCTCATGCCTATTTGGGCTGTCTATATCCTTCTTTGGGTTCTCCTGTAGGCGGGCTATCTCTGCTACTGGTTTTACAGTCCTCGGCATAGTGAACAAGCTCCTGACTGTTGTGATTAATCTGCTTATATGGGACAAGCATGCCTCCCTTGTAGGTACCATTGGGCTCTTGATATGCATGTCAGGTGGTGTTCTGTACCAGCAATCCACGACAAAGCCGAAGGTACCTAAGGTTGAGCCAAAGGAAGAGAACGATGAGGAGCAGCAGAAGTTACTGCAGATGCAGGCCGTTCATGAGGGAAATTCAACTCAAAAACAAGGCTCCTCATAAGCCTGACAAGGGAGTTCACTTTGGACCTTCTTTGCAACAGCTTCCCGTGAACAAGTGCATTGGTAAAACATTGGACTGAAGGTAGAAGGTTTCCTGGATTAGCGGTTGCAAACTCTCGAAATTGCACTAGACACCGGAAATCATTGTGCGAGCCGGATTACCATTATATGTCTTTTTTACTGTAGTACATTCTGTTCTTTTGTTAGACAAGCAACATTTTGTTGATAGGTACCAGGGATTTGATTTATCTAGCATAGTCGCACTGAATACATTGTATACGAAAGCAAGTATGCTATACATTTAGGCGGTACTATAATCATATTTTTATTCACTTCTCTATCTGAAGGAGCGTTACCAATCTGCTTTTGTTGTAACTTTGTAGCTTGTGGTGGCACCTTTAGTTCTCTTGCATTTTATTTTGAGAAACAATTCAGCTCGCTTGTCATTATCAGCTTCATTGCTGCATTAGTACCATATTGAAAATATGTTAAACAAATTTGTTCAAGAACTTGTCGCTTGGTGCTTGAGCTGACTTGAACTGAAAGTCTGGTATGGTATAGCAGTTTTTTGCTGAAGTAGATGTGCTGCGAACTGTATTCATAGAGTTATAGCAAAGGCGTCAACTATTTTTAAGTACTTCCCTCTTGAAAATGATGTTTGAGAAATCTTGTTCAATTTGAACTGGTTATAGTTGCTCTAAACATCAGAGAAGTTGCAGTTCGTCGCTACGAAATCGGTTCCTTTTGCAGCTGCCAGTGGCGCATCCGTCTGGTGTGAAGCAGAATGCCCAATGTTCTGATGCCCAAATACGAGGATCCTCGCCGTTCGATCCTTTCTTCGCGGCCCAGATGCTCCCCGGTCCGGATGCCACCACGGCATCACCCCAGGCCTGAAGCCCAGCAGTACTGTCGCACGCACCCTCCTTCGCTTCCATCCCTTCCACAGTTCCACCGCCCCCCTCGCCCAATGGCTCACGGCGATGCCAAAATCTCATAGCCCCGAACCGGACCGAGCGCCCTAGCACCACCGCCGCCCGATCCAGCATCGCGTTGCCAGTGCCTCTCGGGCATCGCTGGCCTCGCAAGCTGACAGGGTTTCTGCTCCAATTGGAATCCGAGGCCCGCCGTAGGCAGCCGAGGGCCTCGTCGCCAGACTTGCAGTTGGTAAGCGTGTCCCTTTGCGGACTACCCAGTTCGACTTGTGGTACTGTTTGCCCGGTTGGTTCGATCCCTGTTAAGATTGATCTAGGGTTCATTTTTCTGGCGGTGATTATAGTTGGTGAATTGCGTTAATCATGTGCTATGCCTGCCTATGTTTGCTATGTTCGGTTCCTACTTGTGTTTTGGTCACTGATCGATGATGAAGTATGATGAGCAGTTTGAATCTCTGCAGGAGGTTTGGCCGAGGGTTTGGATTCCGGGGTAGGGATGTACGGGCAAGGAGGGAACTTTAATCCTCACTATCGCCATGGTGCGCCACCGCCTCCTCCGTCGCAAGCCGGGATAACTGGGTCCTTCCCCCAGCAACCTCAGCCACCGCCACCGCCGCAACAGCAGCCACAAGCTGGGGTTACTGGGTCCTTTCCCCAGCAACCTGTGCCACCACCGCCAGCATCTTACCCACAGCACCCTGGAATGCGGCTGCCTCCTGGGCCATACACGCATAGCATGCCGCAGTTTCAGAACCCAGCATATCCCTTTTCCCAGCACGGCCAGATGCACCAGATGGCAATGGGACCACAACAGAGAGGTTTTGCACCAGTGCCAATGTCAGGGCCGCCACCACAAGCTATGTACCAGGCTCCTCAGTATCCCATGCCAGGTCCTCTCCCTCCCCCGCCGCCTCGCCCGTCCAGCTCTGGTCATGGGAATGTGCTACCTCCATCTGATCCGCCACCACCCCCACCTCCACCGCCACCGCCTTCTCCCCCTCCTTTGGTACCTGCACCTCCCACTTCTGTAGTTGCCCAGTCATGGAATATGACTACAGAGGTAGAAGGAAAAGGTGGACCTGATGTTGGTGATATTGGCAAAACTCAGAAAGCAGAGACTCAGCTGATTGTATCTGATGACTCAGATATGGACATGGATGGTTAGCCCAACCCCTCCCCCTGCTCTTTCCACTATCTCTTTATGGTCATACTATTATCTTTATCCATATTCTATTCTGCTGCATTTTGCATCTCAGCATTAAAAACGCTAGTCCCTCCATATGGAAATAATATATGACATAATCGAACATAATCAGTGTCATATATTTCCACATTGAGGGCATACTTCATAAAACATCACTTTGCTATTTAGTTGACGTTGTTCCTGAATTCTTTCACATTGCTAATTGATTTATCTCTAAGGATTTGTTTTATCATGTTAATTTCAGGAGATGAGGACTCACCATCTAGGAAATATCCTACCACAGACAATTCATTGCTTATCTCTGCTGAATATACCAGAGATGTTAATGTTCCAAAGTCTCTCAGTGATGTTTCAAGACTTGGCAATGATTTGCAACCTGGTAGTGGTGAGAATGCTAAAGCTGCACATGTAACTATTGAAGGTGGGAGCCCATTCCGACTATTACAAGGTTATTCTTCTGATGACAATGAAGATGAAGTGGATGCTGGTGTTGCTAGCACGCTTGTGACACCATATAAAGATAATGAGCATACTCATATGAGTGATATGAATACCGAAGTTAGTCATCAGAAAGTTGCTAATGCAAAAGGAAATGTGAATATCCCTCATGGCACTGAGCAAAATGGTGAGGCTGGAAATTATCACCTCCAGGATGAGAACAACCCAGTGAAACAAGATGTACATGGGCCTGGACAATTCGTTAAGGATAATTTAAGTGGCGGTGGGTTTGACAATGTGCAAAGGAGTACAAGACATCTGACAAGCCAAAGGAAAAGAAGCCGGAGCAAGTCACCTGAGGACAGAAGTCATAGCCCATTGAGGGCAAACAAATGCAGTCCATCACAAAGGTACTGCACTGTGTGCCTTGCCATAAACTTTAGATAGATGCATGAGTTCATTTGTATATGATTGTACTCTATTTTTCTATGTTTTATTGTGATGTCCAATATATTTAATTTCCTTTTTTAAAATGTTAATTTTCTTTCAGTTCGTCACCTGGAACTGGAAGGCAAAGCAGATCACCGCTTTCTAAACGGGTTCATCCTACTGGAGAAGATAAGAAGTCAGGATGTAGAATTGATCTGCCAGAGGACCTGATGAGGACACAGAAATTGGATGGTTCTTCAAACAATTTAAGTGTTAAAAGGGGGAATAATGCTGCACCTGCTGGTGCTCTTGGACAGCATAGTTGTGAAGACAATTTAACTTCTGAGTCGTCTCAATCAGTGGAAGCTTCTGCAAATGCATCTGATGCTCTTAAGCTACAAAGACCATGCCCCCCATCTCAGCTTCAATCAGACTTAAATGTGCTTTCATCAGCTGGTAATGAAATTCTCACAAGCCTATCTTCTGGAGGTGTTCCGTTTCCATTGGTGCAAGCTACCAAGACCTCCATGTCATGTGATATGCCCCTTGCTGATCCTCAGGGTTTGTGTCCTCCAGAGCACTTGTCATCTGGTTTCGCACAAGCTCATCCATCATCCTCGAATATGATTCCGCCACCAAGACCACCATCAGTTTCAACTTCAGAATTCCCTCAAACTCAGTTCCAGCAAAATGTTGTGCCTGCAAATGAGTTCCTGCAGAATCAGATGAGATCCTATCCTGCACCGGATCTGTCTCATCCTAGACCGTTGAATCTCCATGACCACACGCTCCAGCCAATTACCTCTCACCAGCAGCATGCTGCTGCCGTTCCTGTTGAAAATGCCCCAGCACCTCATCCTGATAGATGGTCAAACTATTCAGGCTGTATAGGTCTACCTTATTCTCATCAGCAGCCTCCATATGGTCAGCAGCAGCTCCCTGGGAATCTGGATTCAGGAACCAATTCGGTTTATCCCTCGTTCCAGAGATTTCCATCAAATCTGCCAGGAAGTAGTGATCTTGGTCCTGTATCTGATGTTGGTTTGCCTAAATCATCTATCAAGCACCACTATAATCCATTTGCATCTACCTTTGAACAAACAGATCCAAGTCTAGGTATTGATCCTACTCTAAGTCCAAATGCAGTTGGTTGTTTTTCAACAAAAGCAGAACATATGAGTACAGTATCTCCTTTTGGTCAATCATTTCCTGGATCTGGAACACATGCCTGTGGAAGTTCTGCAGAAGCTGCACACAATAAACAAAAACAGTTTCGTCCGGAATTTACTTCTGGTGCTCCTTATGATCCATTGATTGACAGTATTGAACCATCAAGTAGTTCAATCAACAAGGTGGATCCTGGTAAAGAGAGACACTGGAATGCTGCTGATAGTTGTGATGTGTCGAAACTTATGAACACAGAGGTGGATAGTAAAGATATGCTTGGACTGGGGGTTGTTGCCGAGTCAGAAGTTGAGGGGCTTGGAGAGGTGGCAGCAGATACTGAAGCAGGTGTTGTGGAGAATGCAAGCCCTGAATTCTTGGGTGCTAAAGACTGGAGCTCGGATATCCCTGGTGATATTGACAATGACCCATCATTAAGCAAGAAGACCAAGGACTCAAGATCAATGAAGCTTTTTAAGAACGCGATTGCAGATTTTGTTAAGGAAGTTCTTAAGCCGTCATGGAGACAGGGTAACATGAGCAAAGAGGCTTTCAAAACTATTGTCAAGAAAACAGTTGATAAGGTTTCTAGTTCAGTCCCCAGCAGTCATATTCCGAAAACACCTGCCAAGATTAAACAATACGTGCAGTCATCCCAAAGGAAGGTGACCAAATTGGTAATGGTAATGTCTATCACCTCTATAGCATATTGGTTATTTTTGTGTGTTTTCTGCTAGCATGTTTGTACTCCCTCCGTTTCATGATACCTGTGATTCTAGCCTTGTGATTCTCACATTTCAATGCATCATTCTCACTTCTATCTCTATATCTCTCCTCATAGTTTTCTGTGCACTCCGGTTTTATCACTTCTCCTTATTTCCTGTGCCCAGAGTTAGAATCACAAGTATTGTGAAACAGAGGGGTACCATTTTATGATGCCATGTGTCATGCCAGTCTAGATCATAACGTATGGTTTATTTAGCATATGGACATCTGAAATTATGGCATGCCCTTGATATGGTGGAACTCAAGTTGCATTCTAGTCAATGTCATGCTATTCAGCACTAAAACTCTGATATCGACATGGACAATGCACTGAAGTCTTTGCATTATGTGGTCGTCGAGGCATTTGGTATTGATCCTTGATTATATGAGTTTGGCAACATCGTTTTGTTTTTATGTGGATACTAGATTCCTTATGATACCGCTTGTATGATCGTAGTTGTCTGTTTATTTTATTTTGTTTTCATCTGGGTACTGCTCATCTCATTAGTCATTACTCAAACCGGCATACTAGTGTTTCTAAATTCCAACATGGTATTCGAAGTCTATGTAAATGTTAAGGTATATGAACATTCATGTTAAGGTATGAACGTTCCAGGCTATGTTTTTGTGCCCTCAAGCTTTAAACTCTCGTAATTTCCAAAAGGCAGCTATGTATAACATTTGTCATGGACAGACCATGAATTAGCCCCCATTCTATCTTATTTTCTTTTTGTTTTCTGTGTAGCTGCACATATTGGTGTTCAGCAGCACCACGAATCTGTTGTCTGTTTGTTTCTTGTTTAGCAGCAGATAATTGGATCTGTTCACTCGATTTTTCTGCTTCATTTTTCCAGGGCTATGTTGACAAGTATGTGAAGGCATAGCAAGATCAATAAATGGGCTAACGAGCATCCAGAATTGCCTAGGTTACAGAGTTTGTATTTGGTAATCCATACTACCAAATAGGCTGCAACTTGGACAAAAAGATACAGTTTTCACAGTAAGATAGTCTGCTCTAGTTCCGCAGATAATGCTGTATTTTTTTTTCGGAATTGCGTGTTTAGGTTTGCTTCCGATATTTATATTAACTGCCTGATCTGTTCCATATAAGGTTTATCTTCTATTTTGGCTACAAATTTTCTGTTCTCACCCAACATATGATAACTAGTTGTAGGATGATTAGCGGTCAAGCAATGGTTCCACAAACAGGCTGCTGAAGATCTGTTTCTTCGCTGTAAATGTACATGCACATGCTGATATTGGGGTGATTTAACTAATTAATGGTTCTGTCTTCAGCGTGGGTTACTCTTTCACGAACGTATGTTGTTTCGGTGGCAGTATTTTACCAACAGGAACAGGAAAAGAGCCATCCAGTTATTGCTAAGTACTTAGGTCATGATCATGTTTCCTGTTTCATCTTGAACCTTTATGCTTGGATCTGTCAATCGATTGCCAATTCAGAAGTCTTAAATCTTTCTGATCAATTGCACAGTCAGAAGTCTTGCTCTTTCTGACCAATTGAACAGTCAGTAAGTCTTAATCTTTCTGCTTAGAATATCTGACTACCAATTATACCAACTAGGATGGTAGGTGCGCTCCGTCGCACCCATTAACCTTTTGGATTGAAGAAAAAAATTGCTGCTAAATTTGGGTTGTACTACAGAAAAGAAAATGAACAAATATTGTTAACTCAGTGAAATCGGGTCGAATTACCTAATGGGTTGGTCAACTAAAACAAACCCAGCCCATTTGGGGTTGGACCCTATATAATAGTGGAAACCCTAGCTCCCGGCCCCTCACCCACACCCTGCCGCCTCCTCCCTCCCCACCCGATCCCTACCCCACCCCCTCCTCCCTCACGCGACGCTCCCTTCTCTCCCCCACCGGCGGCGCGTAGTAGGGCCGTCGCTCCCACTCCCCGGTGTGCGGCGGAGCGGGACGCTCCCTCGGCGAGCACGCGGCGGCGCCCCCTCCCTCTTCCTCCTGTCCATCTCCCACTCTTCCCCGATGTGCTACGGAGCGGAAGCTCTGCGGTGGCGCCCCCTCCCTCTTCCTCCTGTCCATGCGCTGCCACCTTAGATCCGGCCTCGATGAGCCAAGATCCATCGGCACCACAACCGGTGAGGCCCGGATCCACCACGAAGAGGCCGGGATTTCACGGCGCGCACCGGGCTATCCCGGCCTCCCCGTGCCGCGTCGGCGGCCCACGACCCACTAGACGGTGCGGCGGGGAGGCGACGACGTGGCCGTCGCGTCCGGCCGCCACGCCAGCCGGAAAATGTCGTGGCGCTCACGGAGCCCGGCCACGTCGGGCCCGTCGATATGAATTTGGGGGCCATGTGCGGAAAGCAAAACGGGGCCTCAACAAAACCTTGTAAGCTTGGGACTAGCATGCCGCACTCTGCATGCATCTTCTCAGCCCTATTGTAATTATGGAGCATATTAGCGTTGAGGGTTTCAATGAGCATCTGCAGCGAGGATCAAGTTGGGAATTTCCTTTTGATCTCAACAGCGCTAGCAGCGGGAGGCACAACAAGTAGCAGGATGCCAAGGTAACTAGGCGGATCATTCGGCGGCCACCTTGTCCCCGCCTACCTGTTGTTGAAACCTAAGATCTTGTTTAGTCGAAACATAGGACAAGTTGCCGGAGTAAATACGCATGGAGCACCATAGCGTGTAGAGGCGATTGGTCCTACTAGGAGGAAGATCATATTTGTGATTTCTCGGGTTTTTCTCTTACTAATCGACAAAGGTTATTAGAAAAATAGGGGCCCCAATTTGTTAGGGGGCCTAGACGGTCGCCCACTCTGACCTTGCTCGGAGACGGCCTTGGCCACGTCGGCCAAAAATCTGTTGGGGGACGGAATCGTGGGTGCTATCAGCTTAAGAATATTGGAGGGTCTTAGGGTGCGTTTGGTAGCTTAGCTACCCTGAGCTATAGCTCATCTGGGCAAACTAGCCCCTCCCAGCTACGGCAAGTTTGTTGGTACTAATCGTTTGGTTAGTTTGCTGAGATTAGCTAATCATTTGGTAGTGACGGCTAGTTTGCCAAGCTAGCTTTTGCCTGTTTAGCTAATAAACAAAAGAAAATACTTATTACAAAACTCAAACTTATAGAAAATCACATATACATTAATAGTTTGAGCAATCCATTCACGAACACGAACTGCACCAATAGCTTTTCCCTAAACAATTGACGAGAAAAACATAATTAGCACAAGATCAGTGATCAACGGGTATTGTAAACACTTATACGATGTGCTTTCTTATGGGAATTGATTGCGGACCTTTTGGCCGGCGGACGAACCATTGGTTATGCCCGTCAGCTGCTTGCCTGTTACTGCTAGCCGGAGCGCTCAACCTTTTGCTGCTTTCAGGGTCCGATCTGCTTAATATGTTGAGCGAGAAAATAGCGGTAGTTACGGAAGAAATCTGTTCGCACCCGCAACTTTGCCATCGAAGGCGAGCCGAATCGGCTCTCCCTCAGGGGCGATGTTTTTCTGGCTCTCCAAACGCACCCTTACTCTTTTTGCTCAGATCCACCAATCAATCGGCTGAGAAATTGTGCGCTACCAAGAGATTTATGCGTTGGCAATTCGAAAGGTGCTATACTACAAAGCTTGTTCTCGATCACGACATTTATGGCGGTTTAGCTAAATTGATTAATTTAAGCGTCTCTGGCCGATGGACGCCTGACGCGGGTTGAACGAGTAACTGAGTCTTAACCCCAAAACAAAAACCCAGGCTGCCCGTGCCAGCCAATCTAGGTAGCGGATCTCGCGAAACCCAGGCTGCCCGTGCCAGCCAATCTAGGTAGCGGATCTCGCGGAATCGGTGTTCTGTTGGAACTAGCTGAGCAGGCATGTTGCTTCTCATAATGGAATATTCCGTCACGCGTCGGTTAGGCCGTTAGGGCGTGTTGCAGCACAGCCACGAAGTCTTAAACAACACGCACGGTTGTGTGCTGTGTGTCCGTTTCCATCCGTCCAAAAGCTGGCGGGTGGCCCAGATCGACCAACTCCAGAGAGCACGCCACCTCTGCATTTCCTTTCCCCTCCCTACCTTGCTCTGCTGCACTTGCCGCCACCTGGTTCCGCCCATCGCCTTCACCGTCGCTGCCGTTCCGCCGCCACGCCGGTCACCGAGGCCAGCCCCTTCTCGTCTCGTGGCGTCTTCTTTGCTCATCTCCTGTTCCATCGAAGATTGGTGTTCTGCTGGTGAGCCTCTGAAACCCTGTTGACTTGTCCCTAATTCTCGGGCGGATTCCAACTAGTTTGTGGCCTATAGGCGCACTGCGTATGCTCGCGTTTGATATCCTTGATTGCGTTGTGGCGTTCACTTTCTGTTTCTGCAGCTTAATCTGACATATATATGAAATATGCTTGTTTTGTTTAGAAGGTTGCTTAGATATTGTGATAGAATGATAGCTTAATCCAACCTGTCTAAATTACTTAGTTCTTACATCTACGATACCAATCCACCTATATTGTGCATGCAGTTCGTGGCTTTGCAGGTTTTCCTTGTGCTTTATAGTTGAGATGCTGGGTGGCAGTGTGCTAGGGAAACAACATTTGGTGGTGCTAAATTTGCTGATTCATTTGCCTGACATCCATTTTCATGCAGCCACTGATGTCGTCAAGGAGGCATTTTGCAGTATTCACCACTGCAAGCCTTCCATGGATGACGGGAACTGCCATCAACCCATTGTTCCGGGTCGCCTACCTTGCGAAGGATGGTGACAAGGATGTCACGTTGGTGATCCCTTGGCTCTGTCTGAGGGACCAAGAGTTGGTTTACCCGAACAAGACTGTATTTGATTCGCCTTTGGAGCAGGAGGACTATGTTCGCCGCTGGATTGAGGAGAGGGTTGATTTTAAGCCATCCTTCAGCATCAAATTCTACCCAGCAAAGGCATGATTATTTTGGACCCTGTAATTTATATGCAGCACTAGAGACTACTGACCCAACATAGTGTCTGAAATATTTTTCCCTATCTTCTCATATATTATGCATTTCATCCTTCCACCTTCTAGAAAGATAATTTTGTAAGCCGTGTAGTACAAATAAGATCTAGGTGTATGTCAAGGTCAACTTTTGTACCTTTCCAGTCCCTTTTGCATGATCTAACCTAAGCGTGCTCGCTGTGCTGTGGTTCTCTGCTCGATGCCTAATGCATGTATAGGGGAGCAGGATTATTATCATTAAAATAGATGTTTACAGTCAATGGACAGAACACCAACGCATTGCTTGTAATAATTAAAGGCCTATAATTCATAGTAGCAAATAACGAATTATTGTTTGTTTCACCTCTAGCCTACCCCAAAGTCTCCAACTTGTTTGGAACTAAAAGGCTTGGTCATTGTTGTAGTGAATTACAAATGCCGGAGAAAATTTTAAGCTTAATTAACAGAAAAGTAGGATTGAAAACAAAATTTACAACTGAAGTAGTTTATTCATCTTTGCTACCAGTATACACATACATATGTAATAGGGCTTCAGAATCGTTGGGGTTTTTGATGAATACCCATGAACAATAGTAGCTCCACTCATGTTGTAAACCATGCGGGTGGTCATATTTGCCTCTCTTTTAGATATAGTTTTGCATTTAAGTGATCTTGACCTTTTTCCTTGTTATGCAGTTTTCCAAAGAGATGAGAAGTATTCTTCCAGTTGGAGATATCACAGAATATATTCCAGATGAAGTAGCTGACATTGCTGTATTGGAAGAGCCTGAGCATCTAAATTGGTACCACCATGGGCGAAGATGGAAGAATAAGTTCCGTCGAGTGATAGGAATTGTTCACACAAATTATCTAGCATATGTAAGGAGAGAAAAAAATGGTCAAGTGATAGCTTGCGTCCTCAAGTATATGAACACCTGGGTAACACGAATTTATTGCCACAAGGTAATAACATGAGTATGCAATTGCATATCTAAGTTAATCATTTGTTTAATGGCATTACTTCACTCCTTTAGTAAACCTACTAATAACTGTTGATAAATACAATACGGTAGTATCAACAGTGCGTGCTTACTGTTAATAAATACACATGCATGCACAAATTGAAGCTGCAGACATAAGATCCATTAACTTTTTATTAATTATAACCCAATTTGTCTCCTTCAGATGAAATAGCCTTGATTATATTATATTATATTGAACCTATAATCTAGATGAATAGATGA
The DNA here is from genome assembly GCA_031894775.1 of Chloris gayana. Taxonomy (NCBI): domain Eukaryota; kingdom Viridiplantae; phylum Streptophyta; class Magnoliopsida; order Poales; family Poaceae; genus Chloris; species Chloris gayana. The sequence goes on along the minus strand of JAUNZO010003603.1, from coordinate 700,883 downwards.
AAAAGAGCTTTTCAGGTGTTTTGATGAAATTCTTGAGCATGAGAAATGTATCTGGAAGCACAAAACCGTTAAATGATTTAATGAACAATTTATGCACTACTAAGAGAATCCAACATTGCAAAGTTTGCCATGATTTGTCATGCTGGTCCACTTCTTTGACCTTTTTGTTGTTGTGCATTGGTGCTTTGCTTGTTAGGGCTTACATGAAATCAGTAGAAGATCTGGTCAAGATGATTAGTTTTATTTTTCTAGCAACTTAGGCCAGAATGTGGGTTCTGATACATGTATTTTTAAGTTTTAATCATAAGGTATGAATATGATGCACATAGGCATACTTTCTTGTTACTAGCTATCTATACTGTGGAAGAAAAATATGTGTACCCAGAATTCTGCAGTTTCAACATTTATGTGGCATGTTATCTTGATAGCAGTATGAAACAGATGAAAAGAATTTGAGAGCTTGTGGGATGTATTTTGGATTTGCTTTTTGAGAAAATTACAGTAGGGGTCCTACTGTGGTATTATATTGAACATATACAAAATCCAGATAGGACTGGAGAAAAACTAGAAGTAAAAACGGCAGAGAAAAGAACCCATCCAGCATACACTGGAGCACAAGGGCCTGGACTGAGCTATACATCAAGATCCAGAGCAACAAAAGGAAAATTATAAAAGACTATCTACCCAATTGGACTATCTGTCCGTCTTCCTGTTTCAATCTATACAATTGAAGTTTTATGGTGTAATTTGATCTTTCTTGTATGAATATGTTTATGGTTTTCATTCTGCCCTATAAATTGTTGGATCTCTTAGGCTGAAATCCCAGTAGAGTCATTCTGACCTGTTTGATTGAAACACATACTAACTTTTGCTGATCTTAATGCAGGTCATCAGATTGTCAGGTGCTACTCAAGATATGCCCAGATCTATTGTATGCAACGTCCATGGTGTTAACCCAAAATTTCTAGAGGTCGGCAAGCAAAAGTTCAAGCAGCTGCAGAATGGGGAAGAAGCCTTCACAAAAGGGGCGTACTACATTGGGAAGATGGTATGGAGTAAAGGATACAGGGAGCTTCTAGATCTTCTGTCAAAATATCAGAGCAAGCTGACTGGTCTTGAAGTGGATTTATATGGTAGCGGAGAAGACTCTGGTGAAGTCCATGTATCTGCCCAACGTTTGAATTTGTCTGTGAATGTTCATCCTGGTCGTGACCATGCAGACCCATTGTTCCATGAGTAAGTTTTTTTTTTTCATTTTCCAAATTCTCTTCATCTTATATTGTTTCAATGAGTGGGTCAATTTCTTTACTGAATTCTCTCCATCTTATTATTTTAGTAAATATTTCGTGCCAAAGTAGTCAAGCACATCTTTTTCCTTGCTGATCAGAAGGCAGTTTGGATGCAAAATAGATGGCGTATTACCTTCATTTGTCAAGAAAAGTAATTTCTTCATTAGTTCTTTGGGACTCCTAGTTAGTATTTTTTATGCTATTAGATGGCATGTAAGTATTTAGTCTTGTAATCTGAGACACTAATTACACCCTCCGGTCCTTTTAATTTTCTTGTTATCATTAGGACAAGTCAGCTATTGCAAATTTGCAGTAATAAGTGTCCTAACGACATGATTAAGAGAACAGAGGAGTATCTACCAAGGTTGGGATAGGAGTTGCATTGTTAGATCATCTGGGATTTCATAGTAAGATATTTATGTTATAAAGTTTCTGTTAAACTGGCTGTCTGAAACATTTCAATTTTCGCAACAGATATAAAGTATTCATCAACCCCAGCACCACAGATGTTGTCTGTACGACCACTGCTGAAGCCCTGGCAATGGGAAAGATCGTCATATGTGCCAATCACCCGTCAAATGAGTTCTTCAAGCAGTTTCCTAATTGCCGTATCTATAACAATGATGAAGAGTTCGTGCAACTAACACTGGGCGCTCTATCAGAGAAGCCTGCTCCGCTGACAGACATGCAGAGGTACGAGTTATCATGGGAGGCAGCAACTGAGAGATTCATTGAGGCTGCTGATATAAATCTTCACGCTCCAGAGTCCAAGATCCATCAAAAGTCCAGGGTTTCTTTGCCTGCTTTCCTGAGAACTCGGAAAGTGAAGCAGAACTTGGAGGACGCGTCAGTTTACCTGCACCAGGCACTCTCTGGCCTGGAAGTCACCCGGTGTGCATTTGGTGCCGTTCCAAAGACGCTGCAGCCTGATGAGGAGCTATGTAAAGATCTTGGTTTGGCGCCTCCCACGAAGAGAAGCAAGCTGAAGTTTAAGCTGATGTCGTAATGTTGAAACAAGCTGAAGTTTAAGCTGATATCTTAATGTTGAAACTTCTTTGAAGTCCCTACTTATGTTGCCTCGGCTTTCATGTACAGTAGTATTAACGAAAGGCGTTACTTACAATCTGGAGAAATCTAATGGTGGATGAGTGCTACTTCTGAATGCTATCGTGCTAATTGGACCTACTTTAGAAGGGGAATGGATTCGCTGAACTCCGCTGTAATTTTGTGAAGTTTGTTCATCATGGTGAGGTCTGTTGCACTCGTTGCTGCTTGTCATTATCATATACTACTACTACACTATGTATTTGCTACTACTAGTGTAGTACACCTATCTGCGGTTGAATTTCAACACTGGTGTAGTGCTCATATAGCCGGCAACTCTATTTTCTTTAAAAGAAAAGGTATCCACCCTGCAAATTGCTACTATGCAAGTTGAGCACAGGCGCCAGATATGGGCATGGACAGTACCATCGTGCGTCTTGGAAGAGTGGCACTGATTTACCATCACTATCAGATCAGCAAGTACCCGGCGTATCACTGCTAGTAATACTACTTATTTGCAACTGGAACTGGAGAGCCTCATCCGCCTCTAAATTGAGTGCCAATGGAGCAAGGCCACATCATAAGCTAACACGGATCCTCTGCACTACTGTTGGTGCATTACCTGACACTCTGCACTACTGCTGGTGCATGGTCACTGACAAATGGGTATGTGTGACATCCCATGTCACAAAGTATATGTGAACAGTGTCAATGTACTTAATTTGTATTTCTCAAAATTCTCAATTTGAATGGGAATTAAATCCAAGTGGCAAGGGTTTTGATTTGAATTCCAAAGTTAGGTCCAACTAGCATTTACCAAACCTCCAAATTTCCCACAATAACATGTCAATGTTTTTACATAATCTTGTGGGGTATATCAAGAGATAATTTTGAGACATTTTTCCAGGATTTTTAGTAAAGCACAAAACTCCATAAAAATTAAGTTAAGTCAGAAAAACAGCAGGAATAGAAGGAATTTTAAGAACTTTTGTGAGCAGAATTTGAACTTTTGTCAATAACAAAAGTTGCTCCACATTTTATTCTGAGTACTCAAAAAATTTGGAAAATTCAAATTCGGCCTAGAAATGTAGTTTTGGAGGCAGAACAGTAGCACTGCAGAGTGGCAATTCTGTAATTTGCTGGAAATCAAGCCCGATAGTGGTGAGGGCCACTTGCAGCCACCGCCGGCCACCGGAGCCCATGCCGCCAGGACGAAGTTAGGCGGGCCGCCGTCCTTCGCTCATTGTTGACCTCCTCCACGCGCCGGTCAGCGCCGAAAACTTGCCCTCGAAGCTGAAATCCCTCCCTGCCGCCCGCCCCCTGCGCTCGGTAGATAAAGGGCGAGCTCAAGCTCTCCTCTGTAGCGCCGCCTCCAGACCTTTCCCAGCAGCACAAGTAACTCGCAAGCTTCCCAACCCCCTGTGAAACACACCAGAACCGTTGCACCCCTCTCCTTCCCATTGAGCAACGAAAATTCAGAGAGGTGCCTTGTTCTCGACCGCCAAAGCCGATTCATCCGTCTGAGGTGAGCTCGTGCTCGATTCCATCTTCTGGAGTGTGCACAAGGACCGTGGGAAGTTTCCCTACTCACCAGCCCATGTTTCGTAGAGACATCACCGGAATTCGGAGTTTACCCGCTGCCGTCCGTCGAACACAAGCAGCCTCACGACGCCAACCAACTTTCCAGCCACCACCCCTTCCCTCTCCACGACGAGCTTCCTTGAGCCACCCTTTTTTGTGCATCCTGCTGCATGAGCTGCCTCGCTGGAGTCACCTCTGTCGCTGTCGCCGCCGCTGGCGATGCTCCGGCCACCGGCACCGGCCGGTGAACCCCTGCTCATGCTCCTCGCGGTCCCCTGAGCACGATGGTGTAGTTATATGGCTGAGGCGCACCGCTGTTTGGCCGGCAGCGAGACCTCATCATTGCTCCGGCGGGAGCGCCGCCTCGCGCACCCTTTAGCTCTGTTTTGAACTGATGGCAAACTCGTAAATACCAGGAACTTTGTTGAAATTTGTAAAATTCATATCTCTGAAAATAAAAATGAGAAAAATGCAAACTAAAATATTTTGGAATCCTTGAAACCTGAACTTTACAATGGTCAAATTTTTTACCTAGGGTTCAAGCTTGTAAAATTCATAATTAAATCCTTATAAGTGTAAGAATCATGAAACTTTGCATGTGCACCTCTGATGGCATATTTCATCCCTTGGTTAGTGATCATAATGCATTTATGCGTGTTTTAATGAGAATTAGTAGTTATTTCCTTTGTGGTATATAAATCCCTATAATTAAATTACCTAGGAGTTTGTCCTAAAATTTATGCACACTTAATATCTATGACTGCTTATTATTGCTCTTTTATGCATTCCCATATAAGCTCATGTATAGGATTGCTTTGTAAAACATCTTGCTTAAATTCAATCTTGTTAAGTTGTATGTTAACCTAGCCTTGCATATTTACCACATGGTGTAATATGTAAATTATGTAAAGTATTACATTTTATGCATGGAATTGTTTAACATGAGCTCTATTGTTATACATGGCAGTAGGGTAGCATGTAAATATTTATTTTGACACATTCCCTACTTATGTCCATGTATAGCTCTATGTCATAATAGAAAGTTAGTAGTTTAAATGCTTTCTCTTGAACCATGTTTTATTTAGCTAGGAGAGAATAGCTAGAGAGAATGATTTCTTCTATTTACTTCTAAGTAGCATGCTTATGCATTGCTATCTTTGTTTTTCTTAATTATAAGTTTGTCCCCTTGACTTAAGTATTATTCAATATCCATATGTAAGCATGTCATTTCATGCATAAGTATTTCTCATCTCATGATCATATAGTACCATCATAGGTATTATTGAGAAATTTCCGTGTATGTTTATGTTTTCGATAATGCTCATGCATCGCATCGCACTCATCTAGGAACCTAGACCGAGGAAGGCAACTACGAGGAGAACACCGCTGAATTGAACGTCGTTGAGACCACTAACTTCGATCAATCTCAAGGCAAGCCTCGGTGCATAACCCACGTTTTACAAATTTTTTGTTTCACTTCACATATGTTTATGTCTATTGTGCATTTAAGTTTAGGAATTGATCGCAACCGTAGTTGCATTATTTTTCCTTTATGCCTATGGTCTTATTTCAGTTCAAAGTATAATCCTTATCGTTAGTAATGCTATGCTTAAATGATGAGTCATCGGTAGAAAAACACCGAGTGGTACGGGGACCTCTCGGTATAGGTTTTACTTTATGTTATCGCTCACATGACGGTTATGAAACGGAGACCATACGGTACGGGGAGTGTATATGTAGGATGTGGTATCAAGATTGACCCTTGTTCGCCATAGCCCCATACGTGTCGTTTGAGGACCATTCGTTGTGACTCCGCGAGCAAGTATTGAATTGTACTAAGTGCATACCTTCGTATGGGAGTTGGTAAATCAATGTAACTTGAGAGTCGTATTGTTGGACGGTCTCTCCTCTCTTTGTGCAAAGTGTCGGTCACGATGAATGCACGAGTTTATGGATAGTTGGAGGGTGTGTGGTTTAAGCCTTGGACCCGAAGTACCGTGGTCGCAAGGGGACATACACTCGGAGGGTGGACCCAGCTCGTCACTATGATAATCTCGTGAAAGGTGGCTATACATATTATTAAATGATGTGTATGTCATGTACTTGGGTTTGTCTTGCATGATGTAAATCGATATATATCACCGTCCCTCGCGGTTATTTAGTACCACTTGTCTCGAGCAAATTGCATTGTAGTAAGAAATGAATATGATAATGAACTTGCTGATTTGAAGTATATACATATTGCTTTGCAACTTTGTATTGCTAGGTCTTGCTCACAAAAATTTATATTCATGTTGCAACCCTTTTAATATGGCTAAAAGTTAGAGTCGGACATATTATAGATGATGTTTTTGCAATAAATTTCAGCAAGACTTAAGTCCCTTGCATACTAGGAGTCGCTTTATTAAATCACTTTTGTTGGGTAAGACTTACGGAGTATATTAGATACTCACGGTTTGTCGATTAATTGTTTTTTAGACGTGCCACAACCCGAATATTGTGATTGTTGTGACAAGTTTGTGTGGCAAGGTGAGGAATCCAAAGAATGGACCGTAGGATGGGTTCCATCTTCACCGACTCAGGAGTGAGCCATATCTATGGACTGATGTGGTTTCTATAAGTTTATGTATCATCGTGACTTTTACGCTTCCGCATGTATATTAATGTAATGTAAAATACGAATTTCGAACTCTATGTATTGCAATACTTAAACATCATAGATAAAATATTCTACTTATGTACTTTGATTATGTATATGTAAATCGTGAATGTATCATATGTATATGTGCTACGATGTCCGCTTGGTCGAATGTCTCTCAAAATGGTTCTGTACGACAATCCTCTTGATTTGCTCGGTATCCCAACGGACCACCAAGTAACACCAGAAACATAAACTAAGACCAGGCCATTACATATTAGCGAGCCTACCTCCCTTTCCACAAAAGCAATTGGTGCCATTACAGAGACCATCTGACTAATTATACGAGTATTAATTACTACAACCACCCACCGTCAACGTCGAAGTAACGTGGAGACAGCGACGCCGCGGCCAACGAATGCTCCCGCTCCCTCTCGCGATTCCGACCGTTCCTTCCTTCCCGCACGATCCTGGCCGTCCGTCCAATGACGCCGGAGCCCGCGCGGGCACGGCAGCCGGGGGCGTATCTCCCGCGCAGGATCCTCCGGCCCCCGCGGGCCCCGCCGCGCAATTAATGCCCTGACTGGCCCGATACGTGTCCCCGCTGCTTGACGTCACGGCCGGGGCTCGGACGCTCGGTGGTGATGCGTCCGCCTCCACGCGCCTCGTACGGGCAGAAGCGCTGACAGCGCACCCTCTGCGCGCGAGCGACACGTGGCCGTGGACGGCGGACCATGAGGGCAAGTTGGGCCACTTGCCGGTGAGGACTGGGCTGGCGCGGGAACGTGTCGCGGTCGGCAGTCCGTGCACACGTGGCGCGGCGCACTCGCGTTGCCGAGAGAAGTGTTACGCCGAACAGTATGGTCGTGTGGGACACAGGTCCGTGGGCTAGTTTTGTCAGTGAGGGTGTGGGCTCGGGTTGAATGCGAAAGGTAGATGGTACTGCCTGAAAAGCGGCCGGGCAAGTTGGGTGGCGTAGGGTCCCACGTGGCAGAAGCGGTGACCTTTTGCTCCTAATCGTCGCCGATCTCCTCGCGCTGGTCGCCCCCTGCCCGTCCTCCGCCGAGCCGAGCCAAGCTATACTGCTACCTTCGGAGCCGGCTGCAATAGACACTGTGTTTTTCTATGGTAAATAGACACTGTGTTATTAGTATTGGACAGCTGTAGAGAGTTGGACATCTCCAGCTACCTCTTTTTTGTGAGAAAATCTCGAGTGTGTTGTGCCTCCCTCTCTGTCCGCGCTTCACACACGTGAGAGGTACTAAGCAAAATTCTAATGCTGAATCTACACGTACAAATCATATGTCATGATTGTACCTTATTTGGACTTTACACAATTTAGGATTATGTAGAGGCCGGAAGGTTTGTTCCATTATCTAGAAAAAAAGAATAATCATGTTGGCAAAATGGAAAAAGGTGCTAGAAACGTGCAAAGCTAGCTATTCATGACGAGGAAGAATGAGAGGAGGCATGAAGGGAAAAAAAAGAGAATGTAACTAGATTCTCAGTTTACACCGCAAGTTGCAGCCAAATGGGGAGAAACGTGTTATGATAGGAAGGATAGGAGTGCCAAGAGATTACGAATCAGCACAAGATCCACTGGTCACGGCGCGCGTCCAGTGCCTCCACTTGGCACGTACCAGTACAGTGCCGTGCTGGGTAGTGGGTACACCCCACCCACGGGCTCCGCTCCAGCCGCCGGCTCGGGCGCGAGGTGGCTGGGGCTCGCACCACGCGTCGTCCTCCCTCTCGACACGCGTCGCGCGGGCCAGGCCCGCGCCCGCCTCCGCAATTCCAACGGAACCGCACGCCCCAAAAGCGAAACCGGGCGAGCCAAAAAGGGCGCAAAGGGAAACGAGGCGCCTCTCCTCCCCCGCGAGAGGCGCACAAGGACACCGCGGCGGCGAGCAGCTGCGCGTCACCAATGGCGGCCTCCTCCTCCCTCCCCGTCCTCCTCCGCCCCGCCTCCCAAGCAATCCGCGTAAGTATCCTCTCCCCGCGCCTCCTCCGGTCGTCTCGGTGCCCCGGCCGGGACGGGAAATCATGGTTGCTGCCGGGCTCAGCTCTCGCGTCCTATCCATGTCAGGCTCTTCTTGGATGCGGGGGCTTCCTGTGACGAGCACGCGCGCGCGATGGAGGGTTGCTTCTCGAGGGACCTGCTGCGGGGGATCGGCGGGGGCGACGCGCTGCTACGGGAGGACGGGCCGAGGCCGCCGCAGGTGGAGATGGAGGAAGTAGAGCTCAGCCTCGGGCTGTCGCTCGGCGGCCGGTTCGGGCTCGAGAGGAGGGTGGAGAAGCTCGCCCGTTCGTCTTCCGTGGCGGCCATCTTGATGCCGCCGGAGAAGATGGTGGCGCCGCCCGCGCTCGCGAGGACGAGTTCGCTGCCGGTCAAGGCGGAGGCCGTGGAGGTGGGCATGAAGTCGGGATTGGAAGGCTGTGAGAACGGTGGTCTCGGCGCGGAGGCCGCGGCAAGGCTGCCGGGGAGCGGGAGTCCGTCGTCCACGTCGTCGGACGGTGAAGGGCAGAGATTGCAAGGTGCGGGTCGACTCTCTCTCAGTGGAGGGTTTATACTATATTTAGCATTTTGGTTCACCGTAGCAAGTATTTTGGCCTTCCGATTTCATGCTTAAGGACGATGCATGCTGGCTGCTATCGCTTTGATACCATTTATGAATTTGTCATTCTTTGCTATACAGTATTGTTTAGGAGTAATACTGTATAGAAAGGACAAAAAAAATGCTAGCTTGACAGGACCTTGTCAAAGAGAATTTTCTGGCTTCTGATCTGCAATTTTGGGTGCGATGCAAAAGAAGAAAATGAATTGGCCAGAGTGAAGTATATGATACTTGTGAGTGGGACGTCGAGCTAGGTATTGAGGTTTGGCAAGTTAATGGGATCTGTTGTCGCTGGTGTTCTCATCAGAGAAGCGTACACAACTTATATTGTCTTCTTTTGCTTACACCTTTGCGTAAATTGTGTTAAACTGTTTACTACTCTTGCCCAAGCATCAGTTTAGTACCATGAACTATGTACTATTTTACTAAGGATGATGAAACTGGGTGGTTGGACGATAAGAAAGTACCTCAGGATATTTATTGTGCTCTAGTGGATCACACTACAGAAACATAATAATTTACTCGTGATGCACAGTTTGGTAAGAAATCAACTTATCTCGGTGTTATACTTTATCTACTACTGCTTTTGAGTCCTATATTTAATTTGAAGTGGAAAGCCGTGATGGCCAAACATGTTACTCCTTTCCAGAAGAATAAATATGGATTTGAGATGTTGGGTGTTTATGGTGCTATGCTCTTCATTCGTAATAAACACGACCAAATTCTGCTAGTGAAGTTCATCTTTGTTTCCTCTGTTCCTCGTAATTGTTGGTTCAGTCCTTCTATTATAGGTGTACATGTGCTATTTTCCACTTGAATCTCTGCTGAGAAAATAGTGTGTGGATTCAATAATCTAAGTTCGGAGATACTTCCATGCATATTTAAGCTGTAGATGTGGAAATGCAGTGCATACATGTGCCTAAAAGTTTTTTCTTCTCGAACACGCAGGAGAGTGCGTATCTTTGTATGAGAGAGAAAAACAATCCCGCACTCAGCCCTGTGCAACTACTTTTAGACACATTTAGTTAGGTCTCATAACTAAATGTGCCTAAAAGTATTTGCACAACATTATAGTTTGTTACTTGATTTCTATATATGATGTAATATATACTGCTATGATAATCCAAGTTTCATATTGAGTTATTGACCATTATGACTGTAGAGAATACATGTTCTTAAGGACTACATGTTTTAAGGTGTCAATCTAATGTTGTACAAAAACAAGTTTTTTAAAATGTAGGATGAATACAATATTACTGTGAGAATATACTAATCCAGTTTTTTTCCATGTGTTGTATTATTACAGATCCCCTCATGAGGACTACTTCACTCCCTGCCGGCTTTGATGATGATTCTAGGAAGAGAAAGGCAGCTCAGAGTCTTAAGAGGTATGAATTGAAGAAGAGGAGGATCGAGAGGAGGAACTCTCTAACTTGCATTTCAAAAGAAGCAGCTGGGCAAATTATAGAAGAGATGAATACAAATACCGAGAAATTAAAGGTTTGTAATGGAGTTACCACGAGGAATAAGCAGAATCATAGCAATGAAAAGCAACCAATGAATGGGCTTCCTCCAATGCATCAAGCTACATCTGCATCACGAGATTACGTTTTGTCAGCAATGCGAAAGAAGCATAACTCAGCCTTCAAAGGTATTTTTCTTTTTCTTTTTTCCTTTGCTTCATTAAGATAGACCTTGGAGGTTTAAAGCGTATGTTTGTGCTTTAAGCATGATTCTAAGAAGTTGAATTCGAATTTAATTCCCGTGTTTCCAAAAAGATGACTGTTCTCTGGTAGTTCCAATTGAACTGGTATATACCATATGAACAAATACGTGACTAGTATTTTCCATTGCCCTTTGAAGTTTGGGCCCAAGGATCACAACTACTAAACTATACTTGAGAAAAAACTTTGATACCTGAGGTTTTGATATGTTTTATACTAAAAAAAAAATTGACCTGCGGGGGTATGACGGCCCCGGGCATTGCATTTAAAGAGAAGATCCTCTCACGCAGATCAAGAAAACCCCGAACCCCCTCCCCACCCTTACATTGGGGCCACTAGCCTTGTGAGAACCTGGGCCGGGACCACCATGGGCACCGTAGCTTCCAGAGGCAGGGCCTTAACCAAATGCTTTGGTGCGGGGAGAGGCGAGGGATTTTTTAACCCAGATCACAAATTCGCTCCCCCGGGAGTCGAACCTGGGACCTAGGAGGTGTTACTCAGGCACCTTACCAGTGAGGTAAAGGCCCTTTCGGTGATGTCAGTGATCATTAATTAGTCCTATTATTGTATTGATATATTCAGTTTGCTTCCATAAAAGAGGGGTTAATGTTATTCTCCTACCATTGTCATTTTGGCTCGATTGCAGATTTTATTTGTGCTTGACTCGGTGTTTGAAAACAGCATCCTAGTTTGTGCTGTACCTTGAGTAATCAGCATCTTTAGGTGTCTCATGCCCAGTCAGCACGTAGGCATTACTGCTTTACCACAGTTTTTAGCATGTCATTGCATGGGAGCAACACTTGAAAAGTCATATCTTCCTCCCCTGCTTGGATGATATGTTCACTTGTTTGTCTTAACTCTGAAATACCAAATGCCTGTCTAGCAACAATTGAAACCAAACCGTTTGATTCCTCCAGACATGAGCTATTTGCTTGATGCGTAGGTTTGTGACCCCTGATGTCTATTTTGTGGGTTCTTCCATGTGTCCCTTTATTCATGTTGCTCATTTGCGGCCTAATTACTGCTCGTTCAGGAACAACTGGCGTCGAGGAACACAGGCCCCCGTCAGATATTCCACTCCTAGGTGTGGGAGATCAACAAAATGTTTCAGGTACAGCTGCAACAAGAGCAAAGAGCATGGGGGATGCGGAGAGGATCATGATGCAGGAGATGCCGTCTGTGTCCACCAAGGGGCTCCCCAACGGCAACAAGGTGGAAGGCTTTCTTTACAAGTACAGGAAAGGGCAAGAAGTTAGGATCGTCTGCGTGTGCCATGGAAGCTTCCTGACTCCGGCAGAGTTTGTGAAGCATGCTGGAGGTGATGATGTCGCCAACCCACTGAGGCACATCGTCGTCAACCCTACCCCACAAACCTTCCTTTGAACCTTCATCGACAGATCTTGCAAGTGTTCTGTAGCAACAGCCTGAAGATTAGCTTCAGGGTAGAATCTCTTCAGCAGCTTCAGAGTAGAATCTCATCGGCACTGTATTTGTGGTAAATGATTATTATGCTGAAATCAGTGGGACACTGCTCCCTATCCTGCCAAATATCTCGATGGTAGCATGGCCCATTGGTAATTGATGTTTCGTTTTCCGAGTACACCAGCTTGAAGTAGCGTCCAGAAAACAATATGACCAGGAAAATGTTAAAAGACAGCAAAATAGTTGAATTCGTAACTGTCATTCAAAGAAGATCAATTTTCTTTGAAAACAGTCATTTTAGTCTGAACTTCGGTTTTTTATTCGAATTCGTGGTTCCACCTACATTGGTGCGTCCAGTCTTCACTTGGTGAATCATCTATGCTGCCATTTCAAGCATTTCAAGAATTGAATTAACTTCGTGCCCTCAGAGGAAAATAAATGCATATTGATTTTTCTGGTATGATTTTTTGCCGTGTCTACTTTTGTTTGAGGTTTGTGTGCCTAAAAATGGCAAACTGTAAGGTATTGGTCTTCTGTTTTCATTCCAACAAGGATTCAGTTCTTTAAGGACATGGTCCAATAAAAATGTGGGATTACCACATAGATGATCCTCACTGGACTAGCTGTTGTACGCCAGTAATTGCTTGTCGCACAACTCCCAGACACTGGAGTGACAAGTTAGGCAATTTCTGGGAACCTTGCTATGGGTTTTTTTTTTTGTGAAACTCGAACCTTGTGATGGTTGATAAAGCTGAGGGCAGAATTGTATCCTGGTCTCAAGAGTCAGAGCAGTCTGAACTCTGAAGGGATACCACAGCATTGCATAAAAATAAAACTTGGATTATTCACTGATGAATAAAAAAAAGCTTTGCTCAACATCTGACTGACTTCGGAAAGAGAACTGGAAGAAATGAGCAACGGGCATGGCATCGATTAGTAAAAATATTAACTTAATTGTAGCCGTCACTGTCAAGATTCCATGCTGAACCACCTAACACATCTAGATGCCTCGAATCACATTAAGCAAACATCTACATATATTACAGAAGCGATAAAACCAATCGGCACATACTTTAAGACAACAGCCAAGTTACTACATCCCCGACTTGTGGCACAAAACATATCCACCAAGCTCTTCAGTATTCAGCAGAAATGCTGAATCTAAGCAGTAAGCTTGGCTATCTCCTCCAGCTGGTACCTTGATTCTGCTGCATAGTCAACAGGTGATTGGCTCCTCACGGTGATTCTTTGCCTTCTCTCGTTATTGTATTCATGCTGTGCGACACTGACACGAAATAAATGAGGAACCCAGGTAGCTTCTTTGAGCTTGATTAGGTAATTGTCGTCCCCCTCCTGCAACAAGGGTCACCAATATTAGGCACAGGCAAAGAATAGTAAAACTGTAAAAGTGGGACAGCTAGGAGTATTGCATATTTAAGGATTGAAAAGTTTACAGGTATAAAATTTTTGCACAAAGCACGCATAAATGTGGCCATTCAGATTGCAGAAGTTACCTCTTTCTTGATACGATCAAGCTCGTCTGCGCTGCAACCAATGATTCTCTCTGCATGCTCGTTGAAGACAGAAATCCACGCCTCACCAGTGGGATCAGAGACCTTGACAACCATGATATACCTGAAAGAACAAGGATAAACTTTTAGCGGTGGCAAACAACCAATACTAGCAGCTATGGATGTGTTCTGATTTAGTCGTGACTGAATTTACCTCAGTGAGCTATCATCAGCATTCTTTTGGCATGCTTCACACCAATATCCAGATCCGCTATAAGCTTCAGACACCTTCTTGTTGCAGCCTTTGCAAGCACGGTACCACATGGTCTGGTCAGGCTTGATGTGGCTTATAAAGGCATACAGGCTGAAGAAAACAGGCTGCAAAACAGAACAAGTCAAATTACCGCCATTTGTAATCAGATGTTCAGAAAAGAAATGATTTCGTATTGGCGAACATCAAAATCATGTACCTTATCCTGACCCATATTTGGATCACTGGTGATGTAAGCCAGAGAAGTCCTGTCAGAATACATAGATTTCAAGCCACCAGTCCGTGTTGCACCCATGTCTGCACCGATTGGTGCCATTGAAGCACCCTTTCCTTCAGAGTCGTACCTGATTGACAAAAACATGGGACTCTCAGCATATTAATCAACCTAATGCTAATGCAAGCATAAAGCAGTCAGGAGAGTAATATTACCAGGATCGAAGTTCATGTGCCTCAGGCATGTCTGGATTAATCACAAGCGTACTTCTGCTAATAGTAGATAGAGATACGCCTGAAGGGAAAAGATGGCACAAAATGTTACTCTACAATTGCAAACAAATTCACTAGTAACCCACTGAAATCAGGGAAGGTTGACTAAATGGGGATTGATAACATACCTTGGAAGTCTGATACTTTCAGGCTCTTTAACGCAATAACTGGTGAACTGTCAACCATGTCCAAGAGCTCTTGACCAGTAGTGGTGGCAAGATCATTCCAAAGAGAAACAGTAACAGTTTTTCCCCTGCCATCAAATAAAAGATAAACAATCAGATGCAAGTGAGGAATGTCCACTTCAAGGTTTACTTTCCCGTTTATCCCGGTAATCCCGGTCCAGACCGGGACGCCGGATTCCGCGGAAACCGGAAATCCCGGTCCGGAATCCGGACGAACTCCGTTTTGGCAGTTCAGACGGGATGGACCGGGATCCCGACCGGGATTACCGGGATCCCGGACGGGATTACCGGGATTCCGGACGGGATTACCGGGATCCCGGTGACTGATTTGTAAAACTTGAGAAGAGGTTAAAACGTGAAAAAAAGGCGTGGAATTAATTAAAAAATTGGCATAACAGTTTCATAATATTTCTACTCATATTCATGACACATAAAACATTCATCCATCACAAATGCATGATAAAGACATAAAACATACATCCATCACACATAGTTCAATTACAAGTCCCTAAATGAAGTCCACAACTAATACTTCGATGACAAATACAAACTATGATAGATAAACATGAACTCAATACCAGATAAGGTTTTTTTATTTCTTTCTTAACTTGTATCTTACTTCATTTTTCTCATAAGTCAAAACATCATCATTTTTATGATTGGATTTCACCATAAATCATGATTTTTCATCTAGTTTTTTTTCATATTTTCATATCAAATTCTTTCAAATTTTCAAAAAATTCAAAATTCAAATCCGGGATCCCGGTCTCCCGGTGAAACCGGCCCGGACCGGGATCTCCGGAAACCATGGAAACCGGCCGGGATCCGGCCGGGATTTCAAACCCTGGTCCACTTCACACATCAACAAAACTGTAAAGAAAAAAAGGTTAAACAATACTTACGAGTCATCTGCCACAACAATGTCACGCTTTGGAATAGTCTCATTGTCAATCTTTCTCCTAACACTGAGAGTGGGAGATACATTCTGAACAACACCAACAAGATCTGAGATAATACATGTGGAGTAGACTCGTCAGATATTACATCCATACTTAAGTAATAAATCCAAATGAATTTAGTGACTCTGACTTACCAACTAGCTCCCTGCTATTGACATATGATCCTAGCTGATCAATTTTAACAAAGTTGTACTGCACCTGTGGAATAAAAGTCTCTCCCTCTGCTTCTTCAACAACAGCATTCTCATTGAGTGTCATTTCATAGTCATTCTTAACTGTTTTGAACTGCTTGTTGGCAATCCTAAGTGACCCTTTAGAGATGTAGTAGACCTTCCCCATTTCAAACATTGGGTAGAATTTCTTTGCAGCCTCATTGAACATGGTGGCCTGGATCTGGGTGCCCTGTACATAAACAAATTCAAGAAGCATCAGGGTACATATTCACTTCATATCAGTTCAAATAAGAACATCGAAGACAAAAATAGCATCAGACACTTACGTCCTCATCAGTGAGCTCTACATTGAAGACGCAGCCTTCCCCACGAGCATTTCGGTAAGTTCTAAGGTTACCCTTGCTTGTAACTCGCACCTTGATGACCCAGTTACCCTGGTATGGGTTCAGGGAGATCAAAGGATGAACCCTTCTAGTCATGGCCAAACGCGCCGCTGGAGCAGCACTACAAATGAAGCGCAACTCTTGATAAGAATTAAGCAAGAACTTCAGAATAACAAAGAGGTGGCAGTAAGTCCGTACTTTCCGCGCTGCTCGTTCACGATCTGGGACGCGGACTTGACGTCTTGCTTCGGCTTCAACACAACCGGGGGAGCATTCAATGGCTTCGCCACAACCATTCCTTCGTCCTTGGGCTTCAGGACAATCGCAGGCTTCGTTTCCATCTTCACATCTTCCTTGGGCTTGAGAGCAGCCGAATGCTCCTCTTCCATCTTCACATCGTCCTCAGGCCTCGGGACTGTCGCAGGCTCTTCTTCCATCTTCACATCGTCCTTGATCTCGGCGTCAAGAGCTTGAGCCACAATCTCGCATTTGGTGACAATCAAGCACCTGATATACAGGCATTGTAAATGAGGGGAACGCCGAATACACAATCAACTGACAAGAATAGACATTAGTTTGGACCAGGCAGCATCTGTGTGGACTTACAATTGGCCTTTGATCTCGTTGCAAGTGTAGTTGAGGATGCGGATGAGGCCGAGGTTCAGGAGGTTGCCGGCTTGCACCTCCTTAGCGAACTCGGTGGGCAGCATCGCCTTGATCTTCGCCGCCCCGTCGCTCGCCATGAAACTGCACGGCAACATCAGATCCAAGGTAAGGCTTGACGGACCATCCAAACACATACACAGATCTACGATCCGTAGTCCGGAATCGAATAGCAATGAATGCTGCGGGGAGCGGAAACTAGGAAATCCGCCAGATCCAGCGGCGGTAAGGGGGCCGGGAGCACTTACGTGAAGCGGGTGGTACTGTTGCCGAGGGACTTGAGGTCGACGACCTGGACGACGAGCTCCGGCAGGACGGCGTCATCCTTCGGCGAGGGGTTCGCCTGGATGAGGGACACGGCCCCCGGCGTCACCGATTTGGCGGCGGCCATTGCAGCTCTGTCTCTCCTCTTGGATCGGGTCTCTCGGCGGTGGAAGGTTTCGGGTGGGCGAGCGGGCGGCGGCGGGAACAAATCGAGCTGAGGAAGGCGGGGGTCTGATGCGCGCGCGTTTATAAGGTTGTTTTGGGGGAGAAATGAGCGGGAGGAGGCAGGCGCGTCGAGGGTTTAGCGTGTTTCGGCGTTTGCCGCCATGGGAACGCGAGTGTGGCAGTGGCTGGTTTGGTTTTGGCTTCTGTTTTCCGCTCGCGCGGGAGAAATTTGGGAAATTTTGGCGCCGGAACCCGGAAGCGGAGCCGGTAGGCGGGAGCTGGAGCCTGGAGGGGTGGCTTCGTGGGCCAGAATTGATGTGCCTAAATTAGTGGGCCGTAGATTGCTTACATGGTTCATTGCTGGGTCGTCTGGCTCTGGCTCCTACTGTTAACAGTGTTAACGGGCGGCCTTGAGAGATGGGGAAAAAAACTAATCTATGTACAGTAGGTTGTTTCCCTAATTACGAAACTACTCCGTACTCCCACCATTCAACAATAGATGTCATTTTAGAGTTCTCAATTTTTCTCAAATTACATGTCATTCTTGCTTTTCAATGCACTTTTTCTTGTTCCTAATGCGATATTCATTCTTTTAGCTACATCTCTATCTTTATCTCTCTCCTCATCGTTTTCAGCACATCCACATTTTTACTTCTCCTTAATTCCCCTGCCCAACTCCAAACGACATATAAAAGTGAACGGAGGGAGTACGTTGCTTAGAGCATCTCCAAGAGAAGCCCAAAAACTCTCCTTAAATCAAATAATCTGAGATTTTAAAAGATTTCATAGGATTCAATCTTGCGTTGTAAAGGCTCTCACAGGAACTGTTCCTGTAGGAATTGAATCCTACAAAAATCCTATGTTTTTCTTCCATTCCAAATGAGGCCTAAATATTTTAGCCCATTTCGAGGGGGAGTGTTGGTGTGTATTGATGTAATTAGCAAAATGTGTAGAAACCAATATGCATAGAGTGAATAAAAGAGGAAGAAGGACTGGTGTGAAGATTGGCCCAACCAGAAACAATTTTGAAGTGCAACACGAGCCACTTCCATTTCTTCTCCCATTAAGGCTTTATTCTTGTGGGCCTAAAGGAGTAAAATCGAATCAACTTGTCATGTTTCTGGAATATAAACGGTGTATATATCACAATTCAGACAAGAAACAACATCGATCCTCCTGGCCCGATCGAGCATGCTCAAGCCGCCAACGTGGTCTCGGGACAATTATCGATGCCGCAGGCCAGAATGTCGCGGTAGTCGCGGGAGATTGTGAAATGGTCGTGCACGCTGCCGTCCCGGCTCTTCTTGTACTCGAAGAGCAGCGTGGTGTGGTTGAACGCCGTCAGCTTCGCGAACCCGTAGTCAAGGTCCTGCGCGTGGCTCCAGCGCGCCCGCACGGTCGTGTACTCGGCCAGGCTCGCACCGCCGCCGCCCACCACGACGTGCGTTGTCGCCGTGAATGCGCCGGTGTAGTGGTCCGACGCCTTGGTCACGCACACGTTCTGCATTTCATGCATCCAACCAAGTTATTAAGTAAATGAGCATCAACTGCGGTACCAAAGAGAAATAGGGTGAAGTATACCTCGTATACGGGGCAAGTTCGTTCGTAGCCGTGGACATGGCCGTATATGGCTATGTCGACCTTGTACTTCTGCCAGAGTGACTGAAGGCTCTCCTTCCCATGGGCTCCTCGGTTGTTCCTTCAGCGCCATAGAAAGTGGCAGATGAGTAACCGAGAACGCGATGCGCAAGGAAGATGAGCCATGGCTGTTTTTGCCGATCGACGGAGGACAAGCAGTGCTCTATGAACTTGTACTGTTTCGTGCCTGGCCTCCAGTCTAGCTCGGTGTTGGCTATGCAGAAACGAAACATGCCGTAATCCATTGTGTACCTACAAGGATCATTTCAGGGACAAATTCAGAAGATGGTCTTGCTATTTATAAGAAAATTAGACGGACAGAAGTGGAGTTAATAACTTTAATACTGACCAATAATAATACTATAATAGCATCACGAAATAGCAAGCAAAATGCACCAACTAACATGAAAGATGAAACAGCATCGTGTCCACTAACTACAGCTTAAAAGAGCATTCCATATTACTAATGTTGTTAGCAGAAAGCCGAACCCATCGGGCCTTGCACTCATGGGTGAAATTGCCATCCCTGGTTGTTACTATCCTACCACTTTGTTGAATACTGAGACAATATATTATACTTTCTTGTATCTTAATGAACCAGAAACATCTGTATAACATATTCAGAAAATAAATGTCCTACCAGAACTGCTCGCGGTTCTCTGCTGGAACATAGAACATGTTCTGAGCTGGTACTCCACACTCACCACCTGAGTCCAGAGTCCCGTAGAAGGATCCAGATCCTGGCCAATCTCTTTCATGGTTACCACTGTAAACACCAATGGATAGCATAAGAAAAACACAGCAGGAACTATGTCCCGACAATCTGAGTTGTCAAGTTGGAGATTGTTGAACCAACCTTCCAATCATATAAGGTACAGTGGATGCAATAGGTTCTACCTGTGCAGTAAATTGATCCCACTGCGACAGATAGCCACTGGCATAGCATATGTCTCCATTATGTATTACCATGTCAATATTCTTCAAATCCTTAATTAGCTGGTTTGTTGTGTTAAGTGAACCAGGCTCAAAGTCATTGTACACATTTGAACCGTCAGCTTCAGCCTAAGAAAACAATTCAAAGGCCACGTTTAACGGAAAGAAGGAAAACAACCGTAAATTTTTTCTTTCAAATGCAGCAAAACAAAATTTAAAACAGCAGCATGACACTAAATCTCCTCGTTTGTTAATTTGGCTCAAGATGATAAAACTTGTACAGAAAATACTTTTGATGTGTCTACTGAATATAGCTAAGGAAACATCATTAACAGGAGAAAAGAACCAATATGGTCAGCACCAACAAACCAGTAGTCCCTCCATTCTTAAATATATTGCTTTTGGACAAAAAATGTAGTGCGATTTGGATACGATTAGCTGTCTTAGATGTCATATGTTAGTATGGATGGAGGTAACATACCACATTTCAATAGATAAATTTCATCCACAAGAAAAAAGATAACAGTAGACGCTGAAGGTGAGATGTTAAATTGGTCTTTTTGAGTAATTCCGTATCTACACAGTAGGCATTGATCTAATAATTCTACTGCATGTTACTATAGAAAAATAAAAGGAACACAAGCAGCTTGCCAATTGGATCAAATTTGCACCTTTCCCATGTCACCAAAAATTACAACACGTTGGAGAGAGTCCTCCCCTGGATAAGGAGGAGCTTTGAAGCTATATTGATGGCCCCAAACAATAGAACCATTGTTGAATAGCCGATGTCCAATTTGGTATGTATACCTGAAAATCAAAGTCACATGTAGAAGCTATAAGAACTAGCAGTAACATAAATGGATAGCAAGATGCCAATGAAATAAGGTTATGGGAAATTGTAATTACATGACATTAGGCCACAAGTCCTTGAGAAAACTCGTGTGAATAAAACCAGGATCGCGCCAACCAACAGTTCTAGCAGGAGGACCTGACATAGAACCATCATGAAACATAGTATTCATGAAAAGTAACACATCAGTCATACTTAAGCACTGAAACAGAATACAATTACATCATATAATAATTGACAAAAGTGACAATCTTATCCTATAATATTGAGAATGCCACCCTTTCTTACTAACCACACATGGTATCGCGACTGAAAGTAAGGGTGCCTGCTGGAGAAAGGATTTGGATTTGGCCTTGTATGCCCCATTTCACAAATGGTGTGGCCTCATTGGTACCATAGCCGCTTGTCCATGTCACAGTCATCTGAGCCACTAAAAGTCAGTCAAACTCTTAAAAATATGGCACAATTTAATTCATGGAAGCAATAAATATGCCTTTGTTGCCCCCCTCCCTCCCCCCCCATCACCCAAAACTCTGACAAGTAAGGATGAATTCTGAAGGTTTAACTAGAAGTAACATGGACTCTAAAAGATTATCATATGTTCCTTTTCTGTTAATTAAAGTTATTTGCGCAATATGTTTGGTCAAATATTACATTTCGTAGATATGAATAAGTGAATAAAGGAAATGAATTTCATCTATTTGCATTTATTAAATTTCTATGCTTGACACCGAACAAAATGTTCAGTTGTAACTTTATCATTTATAAAATATTTATGAACACGATACTTACTTCATTCCAGGATTTTCCTTGAGCCAAGCGCGGGTAAACAGGAGCCTTTGGATTTATGAAAGCTATACTTTTCGAATGAGCAATGAGCTTGGGCTGTTGTATTACACAATAAGTACATACAGCCAAGTTAAGATACATAGTATATAATTATATTTTATGAAATACAGAGGAAACTGAGAGCAGCATAGTAAGCGTTCAAAAAGGCTAAAGACATATTAAATTCTAAAGCAGGAAGGCTCCCTTTTATTTTGAAGACAAGAAGATTCTAAATACTAAACACCTAGGTACTGCACCATGTTTAGTGCTATCAGACATCTCAGATTTAATACTCCATCCGTTTTCTACATATTATGACTTTGGATACTCAAAAATTGAACTAACCACCATCACATATTTAAAATTGGAGGGAATAGTTTGAAGATGCAAGTTTCAAGAGCTGCTTCCTCAGTAACAAATTTCAGCATGCAAGATGGTAAATATATCATGACAAAATCAACATGAGTTACTTTACTATTTGCACTGTTGTCCATTGGCTTAGTTAGCATTTTGAATTGAGGGGATACAGCTGTTTTTTCAGGATAGAATATAAATTTGATAGGGATATCAACAATCAAGACGTGCAAAATGAAAAGGTCAAATTTCTACGAGTTACAGGCGTGGATTTTGTACATACTCTCGAGAGTCCTCCAGAGAACAATGCAAATGAGAAGTCCTCTCTTTGATTTATCAGTTGAAGCCTCAAGGATCCCTTTCCAGTATTTTCATAGTTGAGATTCGTATAGTTTGCAAATTGGAACTACAAAACATGATGCCTGCTTCAACATATGTTCTGGGATAATCTAAAATCAATTCGCATGAAAGAGCTTAAGGAAATGACACCAGTACACCAACCTTAATAGGAGCTGTGCACAAACGAGGAGGCTCCACCCATTGGTTCTCTGACGGACAAATGGAGTCACTGGTAAATCCAAGAGAAGGGAATAAATAAGTTCCACAACAAGCAGGAAACAGGCAGTAATCTATCAAAGCAGAGGGCCAAGATGTATCAGCTTATATGTACTTAAAATTAGCAGGAGAGAAGACTCCAATCCAGTCATCCTTCGATGGTTTGGGGTTGCTATATCTGAGGGTCACCCATTCCCTGTCCTCCCCTGTAACAGACAAAGCAGCCATAGCAAATCATCAGATAAGGACCGAAATGTGACCCCTTATGCTGCAAATTTAGACGTTCTATGGACACTGGACACCTAAATTGTAATGATTCGCCTAATTCAGTCTGGATTTCAATAGAAACCTTAAACTATGTTCTACGCGTATTCAGGAGAGCGCTGAGCACATCAAGCTTTAATTGCCGATGGATTCGTCACGGCGGCGGCGGCGGGGATGAAGCAGTCAAAGTAACTCCAGAGGCGCTTGAGTTCAAGAAGGCTCACCCCCAGGCCGAGAAGGGCCGGTGACACGTCGATGAAGGCGCCCGGCTGAGGCGCGACGGTGGCCCGGTGGATGGCGATCTTCGACAGAGGCTGCTCACCGCCTTCCGCCGCCACGGCGCTAGCAACGCAAATAGCGACCAACGCATATACCACCGTCGCAGTCGTCGTAGTTCTAGGCGGCGGCTCCATGAATGCTCGCGTGCTCCAAGCAGCAGAACGGCTGAAATCTCGCTTTCTTTGTACAACAATGTGAAATACAGCGAGGCAACTGATAGATGCCCAAGCAAAGAGTGACGTCTAAGCTTGCACAAACAGAAAGATTAGCCTCACGTGCAGACCACTAAAATGGCAACCGTAAGACATGCGGGTTTAGTGATGGTCTGTTCGGGTGAAAAGAATCGCAAGAGTTTCTCGGAAACAATAGCACAAAGAGATCACGCCCTCTTATCGAAACGATACGTAGCGATGCCACATTTTCGTTGCAATTTAAGGATCGAGAAACATATATAACAACCAAATTATAAACGCATGGTACCGTGTCAACACGTTAGGCCATAAAGTGACTAAGCTAGGTTCTGATCATTACATTGATTTCACATAATAGATGTATCACTATCAGCTCCCTCCTACTTCATTAGAAAAAGGAAAATCACCACGCCAACTTAAGACGTTACAGAACGCAGACTTAACATGTCAACAAAATTGCAGGACGAGGGTGCAAAATGTTGAAATGGTTCAAACCAGTATATGAAAAAAATTACCCACCATTCATAACTCAGAAGTCTAGGTGCACAGCTCACCTTAATAACTGACTGGTTAAAACTGCAACATACATGAAAATCTGTAGGCCTACTAACACTCGACAAAAGTTTGGTCACTGTTTCCCGAGTTCATGACCCATGAACGTCAAGAATTCATACCCTGACACTAATTTCAGAATACACTACGATAACGAAGCTTAACACCACCTAATGGCTATTGCCCTGAAGTCCCTTGACTTAAATCAATGCTGTCGTCATCATCGTCGTCTCCATAATCCATAAGCTTCATCAGGGTATCTGGAAAGGAATACCAGCGATATTACGCAACTTAGAAACGATAGCATCAAGATCAACCCAAAGTATACTGTAGTGCGCCTTCAAAATTACCAGATACAGGTGCGACTTTTGGTTTTTCATCACTAGGCTTCTTTGCAGGTAATTGAGCACAAAGTTTTGGTGGCGAGACTGATCTTGTACTAAAGGACCTTGGTGGTGCCTTTGGCTCCCGTGAAACTAAACTCATGTCCTCCTTTTTTGACAACATCTCACCGGAAGGGTATTTGGGTGGCGGTGGAGGCATGCGCATGTGCGGTGGTGGCGGGGGCATGCTCTGGTGAGTCGGCGGCAGAGGCCGTAGCATGTTTCTGGATGGCGGTGGTGGCATGACAATGGAAGGGGACGGTGCCATCTTATTGGATACAGATGAATGTGGTGGCATATCCATCTGGTCTGATGGAAGCATTCCATTTGATCCAGGCTTAACTTTATTTGGATGTTCAGTTGATGAACTTCTAATATTAACAAAGTTATCTAAACCTGTCTTAACAAATGTGGAGCCCTGTTGTGAGTTCTGGAAAGATGAACAAACCAAAAAAATACTTTCCCATTAGACTCCTTTGCGGCAAATTATATAATCCATAATGAAATGAAAAGAAAGAATGAAATAGCACTATACAGAAACAGAAACGGCATGGATATATTTTTACATGGATGCTAGTTAGCATGATGGGATATGCTGCAGAGATGGTTTCATCTTGGTGGAGTTTGCATAAGGGAGAATATGAAAATGCATTTGATAATTTATTCAAAAATAAAAAAATGTGTGACATTTTGACTCTGCTTCACTAAGCCAAGATGTCACACAATATGAAAGTATCTATCACAATTTGGCAATTTGCATCTTTATACTACTGTCACAAAATTGTAAACTGTGCAAGTGTGAAACTTTTTGCAAAGAAAGAAAAGAAAACATTCAAATTACCATGCCAAAATCTATCAGCTAGTTTCTAACTTAAAGCATGCAATTATTGTTAAAAGTGAACAGTAGTAAATTTAATGCAAAGACTGTAAATTTCTCAGGTCTATTAACAAACAACAAGATATTTGAAGAAGGCTCCATCTTGCCAGCTAATCTCCATGGCTAATGCAAACACCAACTTGAAAAACCCTGTGAAAATGCACACATATAGATCTATTACCACCTGTGAGCTTCAGACAAGGTTAGAGAAAATACCTGGAATGAAAGTAAAATGTCAGAAACAGATAAAAGAATTCAATAGAAAAATGAGCATGCCAATTGCTAGTTATTCTTTTATTGTTTTTATTTATAAACTTTTCACCTCTCCATACAAGTAATTTTAGAGGAAAGCAAAGTTCACACGCCTGTTTTGCATTTTCAACTTTTCCTTTCCGATTTCAGGAAATTGTAAGTAATTTTAAAACAAAAATGTCATTCTACTTCTAATGCTCTCAACCTGCATTATGTAACCATTCTATTCTTTCAATTGTCTCTGCATAAACATATAGTCATGAAATGCACAATATCATTTTCTCTTCTTAGTCATAAAAGAAACGAAGACATCAAATGAACCACTACTTTGTAGATAAATATTGAAATAGAATGAATGGGCAAGTAGGATAATTCAGGGCATACAGAAACTGTTCTTGTAGTCGCTAGAAGATATTACAGGCAAAAGCATTTAGTGTGCTATAATGTCCAAATTTGCTGGCCATTTGAGTGAATAAGCATCAATGTAATCATCAATGGTGACATAATCCACTCTAAGAAAGGCTAACCACTCTAAACAGCAAACAATGCGGGTGTAAGGAGGTATAACATTGAAAGAGGACGGAGGATGAGATCCAACCAGGATAGGACATCTATACTGACAGAAATGGGAGAATGGGATGGCTAAAGGTTATAAGTGAATGAGTGACATGGAATGTATAGCACAAAGAAAAGGGGGGCAAAAGAAAGAAAGGGGATAACACAATAAGTGCAAAAGATAAGTTTAGCAAGTACTGTAATCGCTCCAGTAAATAAATAAAGAAAAAATCCAGGCTTTATCAATAGACTTAGGACAAGTAATTGTACCTGACTTTCTGCAGCTAGTCCCTTAGAAACTGGTAGTTCCTGGAATTTCCTCCGGTGGGAGCGTTTGTCTGTCTCCATGTCTGAGCTTGCGGTCACATTTATTTCTGTGCTTGTCAATATGGACGCCACTGGAACAACCTTTGTAGCCGATGATGAAGCATGTTTGAGTGTAAACGCCACCTGCTGCAATGGAGTTGCTTGAGGATAAATGCTCCCGTAGCCACCGAAAAATGTCCCACCATTTACAGGTGGACTAGGACAGGTCACACTACAGGGAGGTGAAGACCCAGATTGCAGTGTTTCTGAAGGAGTAATGGGTGGAGCAGCAATTCCACTAGTTGCAAAGGAATGTGATGCTCCAGTCAAGACACTAGGCCCTAAAGTAGAATGCATATCTGATACAGTTCCAGAGGTATGTACGCCATTCAACAACTGCTGCGGAGGTGGAACAGCACCATATACTTTTGATGAAGAAATTCTGTCATATAAGATAAGCAATTACAAAGCGCCTGGATTTTTCTAGTCAGATGAAATATCCCACAAAAGACACGAATCATGCTTCGTTTTGTGGGAGGAAAAACAGAAGAATATGAAGTCAATAAGTTTGAAACTTCTAAGTGTTTGACTAGATTATTCAGAAATATAGATAGGTTAATAACTGGCACAATATTTCCTTAAAATTAAATATGGACATGCTTGATAACATCAAGATATTTTCTGACAAAGTGCCGTAAAGTACTAATTTGAGGATCAAACCAAACTAAACTGGTAAATGCAAAGCTGTATTCTAGTAAATAAAAGAGATTGTAGAAAAACAAATGAAATGATACTTGATACAATAAAATAATATAAATTCACATACCTAGAAGCACCAAACTCAGCTGCTATCGTGTCTAGAAGGTTATCTGCTAAAACTTTTGCAGATTCAAGGCTCTTCAAATTCATACTTGTGAGATATATGTGTAGAGGTTGTTGCGATGCTGCAATAAACGTTACAGAATAAAATATAAGCTTCCAAGACACCAGAAACTTAAAATAAGTACCAAAATAAGCTAGCACACCAGGACAATTGCTAAGATTCCCAGAATCTTTTCCTCTAAGTACAACAGTAACCCCTGTTTCCTTCATGATGTGATTTATATACTGATCCTGCACATGACAACAGCAAATACCAGCAGCACAGAAAAGTTTCTCCCATCCAGGTTGGGATGCCAGAGAAAGCTTTCACAATTAGATTTTTC
Source organism: Chloris gayana (assembly GCA_031894775.1). Classification (NCBI taxonomy): domain Eukaryota; kingdom Viridiplantae; phylum Streptophyta; class Magnoliopsida; order Poales; family Poaceae; genus Chloris; species Chloris gayana. The sequence goes on along the minus strand of JAUNZO010003603.1, from coordinate 673,488 downwards.
AAAAGGATGGTGAACAGCAGTAGAAAAAAGAGTAGATTGATAAAGTAAAGCTGATAGCAATATTAATAAATAAACTCAAATATAGTCAATATCACTAAATGTTCCACAAAGACATACATCTGGGCCACGGATGCGAGCGGCAACATTTAATAATGGATCTGCATCAAAGCCCAAAAATATCGAGGTACTAAAAGGATGAACAGCCTGCGAAATAGGAAGAAGATGGAGTTACTTAGTATGGTAAATATTAGATACACACAGCTAACGTAAAGCTTGTTACATATACCTATGAAATAGACATAATTTGAGTAAGTTTAACATCTGACACTCTTTTGTACAAATGCTCAAGTTGGAATTATAAGATCATGTAAATAACATAAACTTAAAAATACAAAGACTTAATATTTGCACTTTAAGCATTTGGTTAGGTGCGTTTTAGTACTCTTATTTCAGTTTTTTAGAAACATTGAAATACATTTGGATACCTGTCCACAGCTAGAAGGGAAAATGACCGATGTAGTCTCAGGGATTTGGCCTTGTTTCATAATTTCCTCAATCATTGAAGCTGCACGATCGACTGCCTTAATTCGCTCAGCAGTATCTTTCAGCTAAAGGAGAAGGGCAAATGTAGTATGTCATTATATTGTTGTGATGATGAATTTCAACCAAACTGTAAAAGGCTTTCTTCTTCTTGCTGTTGTTGCAATTAGGATGGTAGATAGACTAGAAGCAATAGTTGTAGCCTATTTATGGAAAAACTGTCACTGGAGTGGCGTAGTGTTACAAACAGGAAAAAAACATGACAGGATTTTGTGGAATAAAACAATGTTTCAGTAAGGTCTTGCATTAAAAATGATGCAAAGTAGATAGACTAAAACAATGTTTCAGTAAGATCTTGCATTAAGAATGATTGGAAGAAGAAGATAGAACACTAAAGCAATAGTTGTAGCCTATTTTGAATACAGCTGAATAAAACACTGTAAAACTCTGGAGCACCATCTCATGTGGGATGGGGTGGGGAACCCCATTTTGGAAAAAGAATATAGAAGAAGAAAAGGGGAGTTCAATTCAGCGATATGAACATTATTTACCTGTGATCCAGCAGAGATATGTAGATACAGTGGCTTCTCACCATTAGGCTGACCATTTGGAGGATGGTATTTTCCCTAATCAGGTCAAAACAAGTAGTCTCAGAAATAAACCGTTAAGCCACAACCAAGTGGGTGCATCAGATGTTACCTGGTAATGATGACAGTGCTTGTGCACCTTTGAATCTGTTTAGCATAAAATCATTATAGCTTTCTTCCACTGTAACTGTAATCTATGCAAATATAATGTCGAAGAAAAATGTTTGCCAGAGTATACTAGACGTTCTGTTTAAGGATTCACCTCTTCCTGTGTTTGCCGTTTGGTAAGCTTATACCGCACAGATGGGTCAGCATCGTTTATAACAATTTCCCGTGCAATGACCTCATCCGGTAATTTTGCCTGGATGAATAATAAATACATAAGTAATGAAACCTGCTCATCCAGATAACTCTAGCCAAAATTATCTATACAGCATCGTCTTAGCCCAAAGATACTGCATGGTGTGAGAAACTAGCAACATACCTGACTCAATTTCTGAACTACAACAGCAGCATTCTGGAGCACTGACGGTGCAATCTGTGCGGCAATTGTGGCGGAGCCGGGCAGTGCAATGCTAGGGAGAGCACCGATGTTCATCAGGGGAAGCCCCGCCACAGCAGCAGCCGTCGCAGCCGCAGAGACCAAGTCCTCGGCGGGCTGATCCCATTTCCTCTTCTTCCTATCAAGCAAACGCACACGTTTCAGCGACTCAGCGCTCCCACTACCAATTTCGATTGCAGTCAATGGCGAAACAACGATGGAGACCAACGGATCCTGAGGGTTACAGAGATCGTAGAGCGAGGAAGGAAAGGGGAGAGCTAGGTACCTCTCGGGCCTCTGCCTGGCCGCGACGGTTGGCTCGTCGGCGACCTTAGGAGCGCGGTCCTCCGTCATGGGCTCTCGCCGGCAAGTGGTTTCGCTGGCGGATCAGGGCGAAGACTGAAGAGACGGGCACAGGCCACGAGGGACGGCGGAGGCGGCGCTGCGGTTTGGATGTAAACGGTGTTACCTGCTACGCGTCGAAGAGTGGTGCGGCCGGCGAGGGGCGCGGTCCTCCGTCATGTAGCAGAAGCAGAATCTCTGGCGGTGGTCGTCGCGGCAACGAGCAAGGCGTGTGTGGCTTTCCTTTTTAGCAGAATTTTGTGACAAAATACGGGTGCCTTTGGTACCGCTTCCGCTCACGATGCTTATGGCACTGTAGCATGTAGCCAAATTCTGTAGCTACAGAATACGTGAGCGGAATAAGCAGCAAATACCAGCACTGCAAGTGCGGGAGAAAACAGACTTCGTGCTACGGTGAAGTTCATCGTAGCTACGAGTGTGATAAGCTGAAGTTGATAATCTATACCAAAGGCACCCGTATGGATCTCATACAGCTCCACCGTGAAAGATGATTCTTTTCATATTCCCTAGTTTTCGTTTAATTAAATTTTTACATTTAATTGTGGTTTAACTTTTTTTTATTGATGCCATCCCAAGGGCGTCTCCAACAGCCTCGGCCAAAGCATATTTTTTGGCTAAATATCGCTTTTTTCCTAAAAGTACTGCTCCAACAGCCTCGTTAAACCAACCGTGAAAATAGATGCGCCTCCATCCCGGATAGCTCGCTAGCCAAGCATGGCGAGGTGCCGTGCTCGCCAACGTTGCTCGTGCGGCAGGATCCCGTGCTTCGATTGCCGTTCCCGTGTATTTTCTCCCACGACGGGCTTTGCAGAGTGCTCCTCGCCGCTGGGATTGGAGGTGACGGTTCAACAGGGATGGATTTGATGCGCCATTGGGTTCTTCCTCCCGCTGGATTGGGTGTTTGTTTGCCGGCAGTCGTGGCTGATCACAATCCAGGGAGAGGATGAGTTCTCTGGTATGGTAGTGACTACGCACAATCTGAAATTAGAGTAGTCGTTGCTGATCCAATCCAGGTTGAGGATGATTTCTCTGGTGTGGTATTAAGTATTGACTACGCACAATCTGAAATTAGAGTAGAGCATTTGTAGTTCAGAGGTACGGTTGACATCTAGTTATGGTTGCTAGGTATTCAGCATCGTTGTAGATGGCATCTTTGTTTAGATTACTGTTTATTGATTGCAAATTAGACTTTCACTCAATGTTTGCTACGTCCTAGTTGCCGCTTTGATTGAAGATAGAACTTTCTTATTCATATGACCCCTGGAACTGATTGATCACGGCACAAACTTTCTTGGTCCAGTAGAACTTTCTTACTCACGACAAGTATAGAGATGGCTTGCCATGTACATGTTCAGTCTACAATGTCTTGTTGTGGGATTCTAGTTTGATTAGCACTCTCTTATTTTTTTTTCTGTTTAGCCTGTTCTTTAATCTTAGACCTGATTGTACATTGGGTGCTCACTTTTCCTAGAAAGAACTAATATCTGGTGATCAGAATGGATACATATGTGTACGATAATAAACAACGGCTCAGCTAAGCGTGAGCTTGGAACAGAAGAGCACTTGCTTGTCTAGCTGAACAAAGGCAGGACTCGTTCATGGCCTGTTCAGGCTCATGGATTGGCAATTTCAAGTGATGGCAGGGACTCGTTCCAGCGGTGACGCTGGCCGGGACTCGTTCCAGCGACGACGCGACTCTATCATATCGTGGCAGGCCTGGGGTCTCACGCGTTCCAGCAGTGATGCTGGCCGGGACTCGTTCGGGCGGTGATGCGACTCAATAGCGCGGCAGACCCTAGGTCTCACGCTGGAAAAAAGAAAAAGAAATAGGATTTAGAGATGACGTGGCCGATTTCAAAAGAGTTGGAGTCAGATTTTACCTAGGCTGTTGGTTTCCAGTACTCTTTTTTAGTGATTTCTATTTTACAGCCTAGCTAAAAAAGGTAAATTTGAAATTAGTTTAACTAGACTGTTGGAGATGCTCTAAGCGATCAAGGAGAAATCGATTTAGTATGGAATGAGATGGTTTGGAAATGTATAAGGAAGGTTCTGAAGGTGTCACTGCGTAATGGAGTTCTAAAATAAGCTAATAACATTTAGGTCATGTTTGGGTGTTATAGTTTCTCAAAACCAAAGTATTAAGAAACCACGGTTTTAGAAGCCATTGTCAAGCAAAACCATGGTTTAGAAAAAAGAAGTCAGGAGTGAAGTTTTTGAAACTCCAAAATAGTTGCACTTTTACCAATACCATGGTTTTTAAAATTGCAAAACCAGTTACATCCAAACACCTCCATACCTCCTAAAACCAAAATATTTTAGAAAACTATAGTATTCTTACAAAACTCCAAAAATACTTTGTATCTAAACAGGACCTAAAAGAGGTACTTAACCTGCCTTGGGACGAGATAATTAAGAGAGACTTAATTGTGATCATTTTTATTTACTCTATAATAATACCTCTAATTCTCCCGTTTTATTGTTCTTGGATCCTTTTGTGTTTTCTTATTCTTAAGTTCTATGGGTTTCATCTCTATTATATCCTAACTTGTTGAGACAAAAGACCTTGGTGGCATGGTTCACATAACCGTTCAAAACCGATAGATTATCCGGTTAACCGAGAAACCGGTCTCGACCGGTTAGCTAGGGAAAATCGAAGCCATGTACTTAGCAGTCCGGTTAACCAACGGTTTTTGGTTAACCGGACCTGTTTCCAGATTCCTCTTGCACGAAAGCAAGAAGGAAAAGAAAAGAAAAAAATGTAGTCCTCTTACATGAAACCGGACCTGTTCTGAACCTTTGTGTGGCATGTAAGGTTGATTCCGCATGCGCATAAGAAAGAAAAGAAAAAAGGTGTAGTCCGAGGGACTTCTCGAGTGACGGTACCAAGGAATTCTACCGTACTCCGTGCAACTATGGTTGATCCTGCAGAGCCTACCCAAAGGTTCAGACCTGATTGGGAAGTGAGTGATACGTTTTTGTATTTCTAACTTGAAACCGCTGAATCGAAATTTGAAAAAGGCACAGGCGTCCCCAAAGGGTCTAGTTGATAAGAAGTAATAAAAATGGTTCGCTTGTGGATATCGGAACGGAGTTGATGAACCCACATCCATATCATGAGTAGTCGAAGCAAGTGAATGATTTGAAATTCGAGTTATTTCACAGAATGACACTCATATATATTGAGCTCGTAATGGTACCTCACAATTCAAAAGCCTCTCTACGGCTGAAGAATGAGCGTGTTCTTGGGCCATCATAGAAACATAGATCGGGTCAACGACGGAACGAACAACGAAATTTTACGACAGCTTTTTCGTACACGTTCACTTGCATCGATTCAAAAACCGGTTGGTCAGTTTGGTTTTATGAACCCTGCTTGGTGGTGGTGGTGGTGGTATTCAGCCACATAAATTTTAGATCTTTCTATACATAAGCCCATCTTCTTAGGCAGTTGATTCTCCTTGCTACTATTTTCTTACAACCATGTGCCCACACAATTGCGAAAGTGAAACCTACTCCTATTTATCTTCTATTGAGACAGATATGTGAATGTGTTTTTGTGACAATTCTATCCTCCAGTGTAGTCAATGATATATAAAAAACTCACTAGGGAAGAAAATTTTTCATTTTAATTCACAATGAAATTTGCCAATTTCCTCCGATGCAGTGAAGCAAGTACGTGATAGATGCTGCCCAAGTGGTATAGAACACTAATCAGGTTTTCACGAGTTAAAAAGGGGCAAAAAACACCTACCAATATACATGGATCAGATTGCCACAATATCAACTACGATAAACATTCACTCAAATAAACTGGCAGGAGCGCATCCTTCCACCAGTGCAAACAAGAAAGAACACTGTAACTTGAAAACATGAACTTAACCACATCGTTTGTGATACAAAATATATCGTCATCATAATGCCATTTATGCAGACCAGACTAAGCAAAGCATTCCTTATATTGTGCAATGGGTGCACAGAGCCACCATCATCGTTACCACACCAAAAAAAGTCAATAACTTGTCAGATTAATTATTGCAACATGGCATGACCATCTGGTTGACACCGAAAAGCCTTCTTGGGAGAAAATAAAAAACAGGAGTAAAAAATAAGACAGTCTTCACTATCCTTCAAGAGCGGATGCACCAGATATAATCTCAATAAGTTCTGTAGTAATGGATGCTTGGCGTGTCCTGGATAGAGAAAATGAAGCGATCAGTTCTCACAGATTGTTGTGCATTTTGCTATCGCTAATGTCAAGTCTATTAGGTGGGCATGTACAGCTGCAATATGTTTGCAATTAAAGGATAAGTGGTTAAAAACAAACCTGTTATAAGTGAGAGTGAGACGATCAAGCATGTCACCAGCATTTCTGCTAGAACTGTCCATGGCAGACATACGGGCTCCAAGCTCACTGCATGCATTCTCTAGCGCACCATTGTACAGGACCTGCCAAAAATTTGGCATTCAAATATATTACCACAAGCAAGACCTAAATTATTTGGTCTCTAAATAAAGCCACAGGAATACTTTTACACGCTTGCATGTATTCACACCACCTACAGCTCTACACAACACAACTCTGGAGAGAAAAAAAATCCCCAAATAACTGAAGAACTAAATAATATATAAAAGAACTTTACTCTGGTCACAACAAAAAGACTTACACAAGAAAACTGGAACTCAGCAAGATTCTGCAGTATCTCTGATTTTGTCTCACCACCTTCAATTTCATAAGAATCCAGGTCTCCTATCTTCCCACCAGCTTCTGACTCTTTTTCTGCAACCTTTGGAAGGAAGAACTCAGTATATAGAACATAAAATGCAGTATTTTTAATATTTTTTTATGATTGGATTCGAATTCACAAGGTTGAGCTCTACCTCGGCAGATAGTATTGTTGCCATAGTGGGCTTAAATGATATGACAGAGTGGAATCTATTAAAAACAACCCTCAGAGCATCATATTCCACATTTTTCAAGATGTCATCCGCGAGCACAGCAATCTGAAACATTGTTTAACTGACAGTTATTAAATTGAAGAAAGAAAAGAGAACACTTACTTTAATTTGAGGTACTAATGAGTATATTCCTAAATTTCTTCAAATTAGGAACTTGTGTGCACACAAAAACTTCTACACATTCATATGAGCCATCACTGTTTCAGCAGTACATAAACAAATTCCATTCAGGCCCACAAAAGTAAAGGATAGCAATTAACAAATTAACAAAATAAGTTGACATCCTTTTCAAGATACTCAGATTAGCAGCATTCCTCGTTAGTTATAAGCAGAAGCATTGTGCTCTAGCTCAAAAACAATGAGCCATAGCACAATTATAACAAAATCACAGCCATAAACAAAATAAGCAGATCCAAAAACTTCATAGAACTTAAACCCTACAAAGTGATCAATATTGTATAGTTAAGAAAAGCAGAGTAAGAACCTGGGTATAGTTGATTGGATTCTTCTGTAACTCAGTTATGCTCATCTCAATGCTGTTCCTTGAGTCACGCACCAGCTGAACCTTGCCTTTTTCTCCTAATATGACATACTTACTTTCTTTCTCAGGACCTGGTTAAGAAGGTTATAAGCATTAACTTCACAACATTATATCCTCACAAAACAGCTGAGCACTGAACTACCTTATAGTTTGAAGTACAGAAAAAAGATCAAATTCAAGCTTGCACTAATACGTCATATGGAAGAATAATTTACCCGATGTTAATTTGTGTAGGGCCCTGCTAACTTTCACTGATGTTGAATTAATACCACCACAAAGTCCCTTGTCAGAAGTGATGGCAACAATGACATTCTTCTTGACATCAACACCTGTTGAGTAAAAGGAAGTTAACTACAGCCTGTACACAAGGGCAACTGTAAAGTTTTGTCCATAGAAACGTAGGACACAAATAGTATATAATTTACATATATCTCTAGTGTAATGAACATATATTCGACAAACATGAGGCAAAAGTATGATTCCCTGATCAACTTAGAATAAACATAAAGAATATGAATGCCATTCGATGGTACTATTAATTTCAAGTCATAAACGTACTGGGAGCATCTCCAAGAAGGGCAGTGAAAGGCTGCCACAGGCCACGTGAGTTTTCAGTTCTAATCTGAACAGCCCGAAGCTTTGATGCTGCAACCATCTTCATGGCCTTTGTGATCTTCTGAATGTTCTTAACACTCTTCATCCGGTTCCTCACTGCAGTCATTAGACAAAATTTGTAAAAAAGGGATGCTTTTCCACATCCAGACTACACCTGCAAAGCACCAGAGTGCAATGGCCCCTTACCAACTTGAGTTGAAATATGCCGTGCACCAAGTGGAGCCATCTCCCTGGACATCAGAGTCAGTGCATACTCATTTAAACTCAGAGTTCTATATATGAAAAAAATGATGCGGGTGTAAAAGTATCCGGTGGTCGGTGCATACATGTCCGAGAATGTAACTACAAAACACATACAGTGGAGACAAGAGAAATGGTACATCAACGCTGGATCATCCCATACATATAGCTTTAGATTCGAGATTATCACATCTGCAACACAATCATCCCACAGCAACTTCCCAACTACACTATCAGAGTATCCATAAACCTACAAAAGGTTACCAAAGTCGAAAGGGGACTAGTAACAGATTGAATTTGAAACATTTTCCCCCATTTCCCCCTTTTTTCCGAAGGGCCAAATATGTTTCAAAATCTAAATAAACACAGATGTTTCCATAATGCGTCACATTTGAAACAAATTTCAATGCACAGGATCTGACCAGCCACGGACAGATCAATCGTGTGCTCATAATGATTACAGGCTCTAGGATCTACGCAACAAAGACCTAACCCTATGTCCTGTACCCTCGAATCAAAGCCCTACCCCCGGATCGAGGACGATAAAGACGGCTGTGATAGGGAATATCGTCGTCTTACTGTGAAGGGACGGCGGCGGAGCGCACGGTCGCAGCGGAAATGCTCGCCGACGAGAGGCTGGGGAGGGATGGGGAGAGGAGACGCCTTCCCCCGCGTCGCAGCGCCGCCATCGCCATCGGACTCGCCGCCGTTTGCCTTCGCTTCTCTCGTCTTCTATCGGTGAAACAAACCAGGAGAGAAATGGGCAGCCAGAAAAGAAAAATGCGGCCCAAGCAGTGATTTATCTTCTTCTTATTCTGGGCTTACTTTGGACCGGGGTGCGACCGTGAAGTTTCCCTATGGAAAGCAGACCGTGCGATTGCGATCGACCCATCCGTACAGAACCGGGCCGCGCGCACGATCCGGGGCTCTAGACCTAGATCCAACGGCTCACTTGCGACCACCTGTAACCCCCAGCCCAGCGTGCCACTCCATGACCAATAGAGCACACAAAACAGAGAGCATCTATGGCGCGCCGTTCAAAACCCTAAACCCTCTGCTAAAACATCGATCCCTCGAGGAATCGCACGCATCGTCAGACATGGCGGCGTCTCCTTCCTCTCCCACTGCCGCAGCCGCCTCCACTGGGGTCGGCTCCCGTAGCCTGACCCCACCGCTGTCTCCCAACATCACCAACTTCTTCGGCAAGTGTTCTCCGTCTCTCTCTGCACACCGATTGGGATCACTAGCTCCCCTCGGCTATTCTGTTGTCTTCGAAAACTTTTGGTTCTCGGTAGTAGGTTCAGCTAAAATCCCACGTTTCGGTTTGGGACAACTGCAGGAAAAACTTGATGGGGGCTGTTTGTGAGATATAAAGGGCTGTTAGGCATAGGATTCCGATCTGTTTAGTGTCAATGGTGATGCAATTGGATCGGGTTCATTTCCTGCACTAGGAGATTGTTGATGCAACAAATTTATGCATCTTCTATTTGTTTGCTTAGCATTGGATGGTTAGGATTCTGATACAACTACTATTTTAGCTGACGATGAATGTGACAATAGCAAAAATTCGGCCATTTCCATGTTTGACCAAGTCTGTTCTAACTGTGTACAAAAAATAGTCTACTCAGTGGAAACTGTATTGTATCAGTTCCATTCAACTATGCACTTCTGAAACATCCGCTGCATTGTTGGTGATATAAAACTTATGCTGCAGTATGGAGGGAATTTGTCTGGGGTGCAATTGCAGGCGCATTTGGAGAAGGCATGATGCATCCGGTTGACACTCTGAAAACAAGGCTTCAGAGTCAGGCTATTATGACAGGGACTCAGGTGTGATGATGTTTCCTATCTGTGCAGGTTCACGTTACGTAGGTGTAAACCTTTTTTCTTCTGTTCTCTACAGGCTCAGAAGAATATATTTCAGATGGTCAGGACTGTTTGGGCTTCTGATGGTCTGAGAGGTTAGTGAATGTAATTAGGTGGAATAAGCTAGAGATCGCTGGTGCTAGCTTCTTAAAACCAGCAAAAAAAATAAAATACTGTAACTCATTTATCCCTAAATTTGTGAATTGCCCATGGTACTGTTAACAACACTCAAAAGAATTAGTAGTAACCTTGATAAGCTTTACTGCTGATCTCATTTTAGGTTTTTACAGAGGAATTAGCCCAGGTGTTACTGGATCACTTGCGACAGGCGCAACATATTTTGGTGTGATTGAATCATCTAAGACATGGTTGGAGAATGCTAATCCGAATCTAAGCGGGCATTGGTCACATTTCATCGCGGGAGCAATTGGTAAAGGACATGCTTTCTCATGTATCTGTAATTTTCTTTCTTTCTGAAATTATTTATGATGGGTTTCTTATACAACAACAACAGCAAGTGTCTTTTAATCCCAAGCAAGTTGGGGTAGGCTATGATGGTGCCTTATAATCAGTTAAATTTTTATTTGACTTTAACAGCCGCATGATATTCATACCTCTCTTCTTGCTTCCTCTTTCGTCATTTAAAATACTTGGCTGATGCATGATATCTCAAGAAAAAAAAATCTTTTGGCGTGTCCTTCATACCACACTTTATTGTCATTGTTGATTTCAGGTGATACACTTGGATCTTTCATATATGTTCCTTGTGAAGTCATGAAACAAAGAATGCAAGTCCAAGGCACCAGAAAATCTTGGCAGTCAGTAGCTTCTAAAGGAAATATTTCTCAAAAGTCTGGGGCTCAGATGTATGGGTACTACAATGGGATGTTCCATGCTGGCTGTTCTATCTGGAGAGATCATGGTCTGAAGGGGCTTTATGCAGGGTATGCACTCCCTGCCTATCAGATTATTAATAATGTTTTTTTCTTTTTATTGAGCACATATCATTTTTGAAAGTCACATCAAAGGAAGTATTTTATCCCTAGCATACCTGTGTTTTTAATTGATATTGGCATGGTACTGTACACATCTGTTTTACTCTGATTTTGTTGTAACCAAAAGAATCTTATCATATAAATAGGTTTTTATATGCATATATGGCTGTAAATGTATCATCGATGGAACCATCATGCTTCTGTGAATTTGTTTTTAAAGTAACTGGCATGCTGTTAGTCCAATTATACCTTTGAATTTTATTTCAACATACATCACCTCATGATGAAAGCCTTGATGTCTATTACTATCACACACTGTTGTTTTGTTCCAACTGAAAGTTCTTTCTTGCAGATACTGGTCTACACTTGCCAGGGATGTTCCTTTTGCTGGTTTAATGGTAAGTTAAATTCAACCTATGCCCCCTGTTCTTGTTGTCCTACCAATTTTAGTTAGCTTCCCTACTTTTCATAAACAATGTTGGTGGTTTGGACTTTTGGGTTTGGGCTATCCCTTGTTGGATGTGGATAGGCTCTATATCTTAGCCACTCATGCACACATAAGCTTTATATTCATCTTCCAGGCACGGTCATACTTTTGAAGTCTGGGTGGTTCAGACTCAATAATAGTCACTGATTGCTGGTATCAGGATATGTTACTCTAATTTGCTATATGCCATTGATCAATAGTTTCTTGGGTCAATGGATCAAACTAAGCACCCAGTCATATGTGCTAAGTATACCAAGCTGGCAAGATCACAACTCTTGTAGATACGGTTTTTTCTGATAGGCTCTATCAAGATTTTAAGGTTGTGGAACTCTCTGGACAGTTACATGGATCCTTTTTTTAAAAATCCGTTTTCTTTGAATGTGTTTCCAGGTCACTTTCTATGAAGCAATGAAAGACTTGACTGAATATGGGAAGGGAAAGTATTTTCCGGACAGTGATTTGGAGGTCAGCAATTCCTTTGAAGGACTTGTTCTAGGAGGATTGGCAGGCGGTAGGTTCAGTCAAGTCTAATATGTTGAGCCATATATTATTTACTGTACCACTTCACTCGACACTTGAGAGCCTGAAATCCTGCACTTCTTCATCTTGATTACTATTCTGCGGTGTCTTATGCAGGCTGCAGTGCATACTTGACAACCCCTTTGGATGTGATCAAGACTAGACTGCAAGTACAAGGATCAACAACTAGGTAATCCGAATATGTCCAAATTGATTCAATGACTGAAATCTCTCCCTCCATCCCATTTGTGATGTATGTTTTATGGCGGAAGTTACATAATTCCGTTTCTCTATAATTAGGTACAATGGGTGGCTTGATGCTATTACAAAGACATGGACTTCTGAGGGACTGCATGGATTGTTCAAGGGAAGTGTACCTAGAATAATCTGGTATATACCGGCATCAGCCATCACATTCATGGCAGTGGAATTCCTAAGGGACCATTTCAACGACAAGGCCAGGGCCAGCACAGATGCCCATGAACTAGCTACCCTGTCGATTGACACAATACCAGATGTTAAGGAAGCTGTTTGAGTTCCCTTTTCATTATGAAGTGACCTTAATTTCTGCATGGTAAAACTTACCCGGAGAAAATTGTTTTTGTCCTGTGGCAACAAAATATATTTCACTAATGTAAATGTGTAGGAGACATTGTTCAGCTAAGGGAAACATTTGTATATTCGATGGAAGTTAGCTGATTATTCGATCCCCCTTCACTAATTCAGCGGTTTTGAATTAACAAGTCAGGAACTTTGATGGAGTTATTTCTTCTTTGTCAGCAATTTTCAGCCAGGTTCATGTTTGGATTATTGAGTCTTGTTGAATCCATTGCTTCCTCCTGATTCGGTTGTGGTGGAAATAAATACAAACATTGTTCTACCTTTTTCTGTTTGGGAAAACAAAAAGCTTTTGTAGGACATGGACTGGGCAGCACGTGAGAAACTTATCATGTGCAAAAAAAAAATCGTAACTATACCATTGATTTTTTTTTTTTGTAAATGCGACTAACCGTCTTATTTATAACAAAAAAGAATATCTAGAGTGCATCACCCGACGAGGCTGGAGTCTGGTTTGAAAAACCGTTGAAAATAGCTCCATTTGCACGATAACCGATCTAAGGTCAAACTTTAGCTCTAGAGAGATAGCTCTAGAGAGAGAAAAAAGGGCTAAAAGGGAGTAAAATTTTAGTCCTTCAAGAAGTGCTAAACTTTAGCTCCTAGAGGAATCCAACACCCTTAGTAACCGTGTTGATTCGGATTGAAACATTGGATTACGAGACTGTGGTGGCTGCTGGTGATCAGAGCCTTAAAGACATAGGAACTGTGTAGAATCTCCTGAACAATGCATGCGATATGACTTAAGGGTTGTTTGGATCTTCTAGTTGGTTAAAATTTAGCCAATTAAAGTTTAGGAGGTACATGTTTGGATCTATAGCTAAAGTCCTTGACTAATAAAAAGTTCGACATGTCTACCTTTCAATAAATGTTTCATCACATATATTTTTTCTATCGCTAACATGTTGTGAGAATTACTTTTGACTTTAGTTGCATTTTTCTAAAGTTTAGAAGATTTTAAGAGAATTGAGATGAGTAGTGATCTGAAGTTTAAAAGGTGGCTTGCTTAAAGTTTGAAAGATTTTAGGAAATCACGTTCAAAGAAAAAAATAGCTACACTGTAAACAGGGCCTAAATGCAACGATCCACAGCCGACCGGCCCCGCGAGCTTCGGACTCGCATGGGCAACTCCCAGTTCTCAGCTGTCGAATGCCGAGTTCTGAGTTCTGACCTGCTGTGCGCACGAACTCGCATCGCAGGTCTCTCTCTCTCTCTCTCTCTCTCTCTCTCTCTCTCTCTCTCTCCGCTCACCAGTTCTCTCCGAGCGCCCCAGCCGCGGGATCGGATCGGGACTCGGGAGTCGACTCCAAGTCCCAGGCCAGGCCAGGCGTTCGAGGCCGTGAGCTCCACGAGCCAGGCAACCTGAGCGGACAATGGACGCGTCGCACCCGCAGGGCGAGGCCGTGGCGGGAGCGGGGGCGTGGGTAACGGTCGAGGAGTGGGGCGGCTCGTCCGCCTCCGCGCTCTCTCGGACCGCCGTCCTCACCGCCTCCGCTTCCTCGCTCACCTCCCACCGGTTTGGGAGCCGGTGGGGGCGGATCGGCGGCCGCCTGCTCGGCGCCTTCGTGCCCGAGGTGAGTGGCCGACACCCGCGCGAACTGCATCCATCTATGCAAAATTTCACCCACCAATGTCCAATCTGCTACTGCTGGGTATCGACTTCCGCATCAGTCGAAATTCCTTTTACTTGCTGTCGTCGACGGCAGCAATTGCATCATCTGTTTGTTGAGTTTGCTAGAATGATCATTGCTGCTTGGGAATGTTCCTAATTGCTTTCGCATGTGGAGCGGTCACTGGGACTGATGAGCGAGCATTTGTATTGGCAGGGCTTTCCGGGGAGTGTGACGCCAGATTATGTCCCGTTCCAGGTGTGGGATACCTTGCAGGTAAGTTCATCGCACGACTTGATCTTTAACCTCAACCCTGATGTTATGCATTCCCTTTGCCAAACTAGTGCTTGTTTCTCACCTGCAAATGCCTTATTTTAGGGGCTGTCAACGTATATCCGTGCAATGTTGTCTACTCAAGTATGTTTTTTATGTTCTACCTTACATCATCCTCTTTTCTCTGCATGTCGGTTGTTTGGCTTGAGCAATTTTAACTAAACTATCATCTGGAATGAACTCATCCAGGCTCTTTTAGGTGCAATTGGAGTGGGGGAACAATCTGCCACTGTCATAGGTGCTACTTTTCAGGTACCATATGCGATTTAACATCCAATTTATGTAGGCTTAAGGCACAATACATCAGATAAGACTAGTTTATCAAACACACACTAGCTCCTTTCCTATTTATTTAATTTTCGTTCACAAATGCATATGGAACATAATCAGGATTAGTCGAATGTGTTGCCAGTTTGCCATCCTTGGTCAGCTAAACATTCATACTTATGCTTTAAAATTTTGCCAGTTCTTTCTTGATTACCGCAACTTCGGGTTGACAGAGGCTCTACTTTATAGATTTCCCCTCCTTTTATTAGGGCTAAAAGATATTTGCCTTTGTAATTTTGGCAGTGGTTTCTAAGGGATTTGACAGGAATGCTTGGAGGAATATTGTTCACCTTTTATCAGGTACTCACTTATATATACGTATTACTTTCTAAAATACCCTGTAATCTTGATACTGAGGCCATCTGTTGTCTCCCCTCCATGACATCCATGTAATATTTTGTTTTCATTTTCTGTGCCTTCTTTTCCACCAGGGATCTAATCTTGATAGCAATGCTAAAATGTGGCGTCTAGTTGCTGACTTCATGAATGACCTTGGTAATGTGCAACTTAATCTAAACTCAGTAACTTATTGTCCTGTTTATGTCCCTCCTCTGCTTCCTTCCTATGGGATAATTATACTCATGCCAAATTGGATTGTTCTCTTTAACCCTTGTAGTACATGAGATGTTCTTGGAAGTTGACCTTACATAAAACCTTGACTATACGGTGAATACCTCTCCCTTTGTTTGCCTGGTATGAAGGAGTCATTTACACTTATCTTGTTATTTGTGCAGGAATGTTGATGGATCTCTTAAGCCCTCTGTTTCCTTCTTCACTGATATATATAATGTGCTTAGGGAGCATATCTAGATCATTCAGTAAGTCAATTTATAAGTTTAGTTATTGAACTTGCCAAGAAACTTTCTGAGTAGTTTGTTGTTCTTTTGCCTAATTTATTGTTCCTATGGTCTAGCTGGTGTTGCTAGTGGAGCCACTAGAGCGGCACTAACACAGCATTTTGCACTTGCAAATAACGCAGCTGATATTTCTGCAAAGGTATCTTTGGATATTCTTCATGAATTAGAAGATTTGATTTGGTATCAAATTATTTCTAAAATATAGCAGAAGAAGCATACTCAACTTTTCAGGAGGGCAGTCAGGAGACACTTGCAACAATGTTAGGGATGGGACTGGGTATGCTGTTGGCTCACATTACTAGGGGTCGCGCTTTAAGTGTATGGGCATCATTCCTGTCCCTCACGATGTTCCATATGTATGGTGAGTACTCTTCCATCGTTTTATATATAGTTAATTAGATTCATGCCATTGAACTTTTACATGATTTGAAATATGCCACTAAACTTCGTGAAACCGGATGGGTACCATTATAATTTTAGTTAAATTAGAACCACGCCACTGATATACGTATTTCACTAGTATTTTGTATGTATTGGACAAAAATGCCCATGTCTTCCATCTCCGATGGTCGCAACTGTGCAAGGCAGTCCGCAATCATCAAAGTTTGGCTGCCGCAAAGCAGCACACCGGCCATGGCCATGGCCCATCGACCAGTTCCACTGCTCCTCTCACGTTCCAGAGCAACAAGCAAACAGTACACCATTGCTCTTAGTCAAGTAACTCCAATGGCTAGCTGCTCACTATGTTTCTATTCCCCAGCCAATTTGGTTTACTCTAAGAGCCAGCAGCTAGCTAGGGAATCTCCAAAATTGACAAGATAAGACTGCAGATCCATGGCCACAACTAGTCAAGGAGATGAACAAGATGAAGTGGGAGCCAGGAATTAAACTAATCAATTAATAACCCACAGTGGAGTTTGGATTTTAGGTGCGAACCTCTGCTTGTATGGCTGCTGCTTGGTCTTCAAAATAAAAGCGGCAGTCATCATTTTCTTGAGGCTAAAGGATGAGCTACTAGCAAGGATGGAAGCTGGAGCACCCGGAGCTTCTCCCTGTGGTGTTCTCTTCGGTGAGCAGTGAGCTGGAGATGAAGCTTAAGGCCATCGGCGACGACGAGGTGAACAGCTCTAGCCTGAGTGTGCCAAGGAAGAAGACGGGGGCCAGATTTTTACATAGTGGCATATTTCGAATTATGCCAAATTTGTAATGGCACCCACCAGGTTTCATGAAGTTCAGTGGCATTTTTCAAATCCAGCAAAAGTATAATGGCACCAATCTAATTAACCCTTATATATACCTTTATCTTATTGCATTTCTGTGCTAGGAGAAGTTATATAGGTCTGACCAATTATCTAACGAGAGTACTAGGGGAAGCAAACCAAACATATTTCTAAGGTTTATTATTTTGCATCTACTTTTCTTTTACTTTGGGTGCTGCTGAAGTTATGAGCAACTACCTCTGTATTTAAATATATGAAGTTTAAAACATCTAATCTAGTTCAACACATTGGAATAGTTTATCCTAAACATCATATATTTAAGAATAGGATTCTCATTAAGAATATAAGAAAGCGAATTGGCCTTTACCTCAATGGTAAGGTGCCTAAGTAGCACCTCCTAGGTCCCAGGTTCGATCCCTAGTGGGAGCGAATTTTCAGGACTAGGTTAAAAAACTCCCTCGCCTCTCCCCTAAGCCAAAGCATGTGTAAGACCCGGCCTTGGGCCAATCGGTGCCTGGGAGAGGGTGGCTCGGGAATTTTCTAGATCTGCGTGAGAAGGTCCTTCTTCTTAAGCCAATGCTGTTGGGGCGGTCTTGCCCTGACACGTCTAGTTTTTTTAAGAATATAAGAAGTATTTCCTAATTAAAGCATAAATATAAAGATAATGCCATATTGACAACTTGTCTATGCACATTTAAATGACGGAAACAGAGTAAAAAAATGTAGTGGAAAATATGAGAAACAACCATCCAATTATTTGGTGACTGCATGGATTCTTGATTGAAAATGTGGATCCAAATTTAACTGCAAATAATGTGGATTATCAACCTCTATTCCTAAAACCTAACGGGTTCCACTGTAGTTGTTTCACAAAAGTTTCATTGTATGAGAAAATATCGAAAACAAATATTTGCCTCCCATCAGCCCACAGTTATCAGTGCAATCTGGCATGAAATTTTATCTTTCCTGTTTGATGTTCTATAGTGCTCCAAAATATATAGTTTTAAAACCATCTCTTCATACACTTGTGTTTGTTTGTTATATGCCGGTTCAGCAAATTACAAGGCAGTACAGTCACTTTCACTCACTACACTAAACTATGAGAGGTCTTCCATCTTGCTACAATACTTCATGGAATATTGTGAAGGTTAGTGAAGCAATTTATTGTATTCATTAGTTATATTGGTATTGTTAACAGTTTATCAAGCATATATGATGTAGATTCTTGAATGTTCCAAATTTTTACCAATTTGTTACAATACAGTACAAGCCATCCCATGATTTGATCTAATTTTCTTGCCTTTTCTTTTTCCTAGTTCTTGCACCACAGCAGGTATCCCAGCAGGAGCATATTCTTCCTTTATGGTCAAGTTGGAGAAAATTGATTAAAATGAAACTGCCACATGAGCGTGTAAACTTAGGTGCTAAAGCCTCAATGCTTACACACACTGACATGTATGTTATGAGCACTTTTATATGTTTCTCAACTTTTACGAAGGATGGAAGAGACATTCACTGTATCAAATTTTCATAGGTTGAAGATTACAAAAACAGCATCCTACTATACAAAGGGTATGTTCAGCCTTTGGTTCAAGTGGAAGTTTTATTAGTTTGTTACTGATTTTTCATTGCTCCAAATTTATTCAGCCAACTATTTTTTGCTGGACAAGAAAGACAGTGTTCATGTTTTCATCCACAAGGAGGCAACATCAACTGATGTTTTGAAGTCCTTCATACATGGACTCGTTTTTCTGAGTTTGATGCAGACAAGCATATCTCAGCATGCAGAAGCTTGTAAATGGATGGACGAGAAGTATAGCATATTTATCTCAAAGGTATATTTGTTATACACTTGTCCATTTTACACCTAGCTTAAGTGATGCGTTAATGTGTAGCTCATTTGATAATCGAAGGGTTGTTATGAGATAGTTACCACACTGATTCTATGCTGTGATTGGTTAGGAGATTCAACCTTTGTTGTTTCAGTCAGATTGCTTATACATTTTACTTCTTTCCCCTTCACAGCTGCAGGTACAGGGTTACTCAACAGAACGACTTCTGTCACATTCAATTGTTTGGAGGGCACACTGGCTTCATGGCCCCTTGGAGGAGAAGCTAAAGTAGAAAATATCTCAAGACTACATCGCATACTAAATATGACGATTATATGAAGGCAGATGTCTACTTTCAATTAATTTTAATTTAAAGATTATACCTGTGAGTTATCACTAGCATTCCATGAAGGAAAGTGTCCAATCACAGCTTTTGTTTCAATGATGTAACATGGATTATGGACAACTGCAAAATGATGAGCATAACACATTAATTATGTGTAATGATTCATTTATGGTAATCATCATACTTGCACAATCATCTGAATCCAGTCATCTTTGGTACATATGAGTATCTAACGTTGCACAGCTCCAATGACCAAATTATTAGAACAATCCAAACAATAAGGAGCAGGGAATCCATTCGCTACACACAATAGACATGCAGCCAATGCTCTCGCTACCGAAATCATCTGACAATGGAGGGAGTACTACTGCCATTTTTTTGGTCTCGGTTTGGTTGACGATCTATGACGTTGCTTAGAGCTAGACGCCCATTCACCTTTAGTCTCTTGGCGGTATCTGAAAGAGAAGACTCCGCAGGTGGTTCTTGCATGACCCTTTTTCCATGATGTCTGTGTTCCTCTGGCTGCTCCGTCGCTTGGAATTTGTCATCCAGGTTTCTGCAAACTTCAGTGCAACTCCGAGGCGTACTATATAGTTCTGAAAGTCGCCTGATTTTTGGAAACTCCCGCTCCTCTGATGTTTCGTCGTCTTCTGTTATTACCTGTACATTCAAAAGGGCAGATCTCATTCAAGTACATGAACAAAAACCTCAATAGCGGATTTGAAAGGTGTGCAGAAACACATTACTCCTTAACGTGGTACTATGACATAAGATATTCCTCAACAAGGCACAAGATGATATTGGCTAATTTCACAAATTAATTTTTAATTAAAGAAACAGTGCAAACAATGTTGTACCTCGTCACTAGTGATTCTCGTCCCATCCGCTTTTCCAGCTTTTCTGACCGAAGATGCACCAAAAGCCAAAGGCGATGGCGTCAGCTTTTCCGTAGCCTTATCAACTGCAGGTGATCCCTTATCAACTGCAGGTGATCCAGTGTCCTTTTTCGATGCATTCGATGCAGTAAATCCAGGTAAAGTTTCCGTTTTCACAAATCTTGGAACATTTAGAGAGAACCTAATGAGAGGCTTCTTCTCTTTGGTGGGGGTAGAAACGCCAGTTTCTGGTTCGGTAGAAGTAATCCTGGGCAGTCGGCGATGAGCTTCAGTAAAGCCAGGAGGAATATTATTAGGAAACCCATCGGTAGTGTCCATGACTAGACTGCGAGGAGCGTCAACATAGGGCGTATCATTAGCTTGAGTTTGACAGTGAGCTTTTGAGAAGCCAGGAGGAGCATTTAATGAAAACCTAGGATGCGTGTCTAACTTAGGGTCCGGGCCAGCCGAGGACGTGTCAGCAGGTTGCAATAGAGAGTCTGTAAAAATTGTTTAGTTAGAAGAAGCTATTAAAAAATAAGGATTGATGAAACAAATATTGAACCAATCGAAGGAATATTGTGACCTGATAAGCTAAAGGTGCTCTTGTTCCAGTCACGGCCGAAACATTTACTGAGAAGAGAATCAACGGGAGCTGTGCAACTGGATGCAGGGTCCGAACTAGGAGTTCCGAGCACCACATCGCACCCGTTGGGCTTGTCCAACATAAGCTCTGAGGCAGCCGAAGCTATTTTAGCAGGTTCACATGGAAAATCTGTAAAAAGGACGAAGTCAGAAAAGATTAGAGGAATGATACAACAAAGATTGGAGCAATGAAAGAAAGTGCCACCTGCTAAGCTAGAAGTGCTTTTGTTTTCAGAACCGTGGCTGCAACATCCATCAGAAGAGAAGCAGTAGCTGCGACATTGGATGCAGAGTTTGAATCAGGAGTTCCAAGCACCACTGTGCACTCAGCAACCCTATCATTCTTTAGGAAAAACCATGGGGGTTTGTCCAACATAAGGCCTGAGCCAGATGAAGTTATGCTAGTCAGTCGACATGGAGAATACATAGAAGTGTAAAACCAGAAGAAATTTAATAATAATAATAATAGTAATAATAGATGATTGCCAAACAAAGATTGTAGAAATGACGGGAATAGTTTAACCTGCAACACTGAATGTACTTTTGTTTGCAATGTTACGGCTACACCCAGTGATTAGAGAAGCAGGATTTGAATCAGGAGTTCCAAGCATTGCAGCACGATCATTGAACCTATCAGTCTTTGGTGGAACCCCCGGGGGTAATCCACCACAAGATCTGAGCCAGACGGAGTTATATTAGCAGGTCGATAGGGAGAATCTACAAAAGGAATAAATGTAATGAGATGTTGGTGATTGATCAAGCAGAGACTGCAACAATTTGAGAGTTGTGTAACCTGCTACGTTTAAAGTGCTGTTTTTTGCAGTGGCATGGCTGCAACATCCATTGCGAAGAGAAGCAGCAGGAGCTGCACAACTGGATGCATGGTATGAATTAAGAGTCCCAAGCAACCCTGCACACTCATTGACTCTTGTCTCGTTGCCTCTTGTCACATCCAGTACATTGGCACCCTCATTTTTGTCACTCACAATGAAATTGTCTCCTGTAACATCTGTTCTACTACCGATCCCTTTAGATTTACCACCTCTTTCATCCACTCTCAAACCATTCTCAGGTTGGGCACTTTCGGTCTCTCTGTCTTCTGTTTCATGCAATTTCGCAACAGTGTCCACAGATTTGTCACCAGAGTCCTCATTCGGCTGACTCAGATTACTATGATAATGCTGATTCTTTCTGAGACGCTTCCCAAAAACACCCCAAAAATATAATTTGCCGTCCTTCCCTGTTATAAGAATGATTCTTTAGATGAGATGATAAAAAATAGTTGAATAATATTTTTTCCACAGATATCAGTATAAGCCAGGTTTTGTAAACGTTTGTATAATCTTTTTACAGAAAAATGTGTGTGTAAATTACATGTGCTCACTGCTCAATGTTATTTGAATGCGTAAATCAAATAGCAATAAAGTCATCAACTGCATATCACCAAATAAAACTCAGCAAAAGGCATTTGTACAATGGGTTGGAGAAACAAGTCTACTGAACTTCTCCACCATGGTGGAGTTGAAAAGGATTATGGATTTTGAAGCACTTAAAAAATCACTAGTTGAATGGAACTTTATAATAACAGGAAAACATACTTTGATAGTCTGGCGGGAGCAATTTGGATGAAAATACCGATAACTCAATGTCACCTATGTTGGTCCACAAGCCAATATTTGAAGAAATTTTTTCAAGCAGGTGATCGAAGCTCCTGTGCGGCCTGTAATTAATGATTATCAAGCTTATCAGAGGTTAAAAATTATGTCAAAAAAACAACAAGGGCTTAACCAACCATAAATACATGGATTATTAAGTCCAAAGGCAAAATTTGTTTCACCATTGCATTCACTTATAGTATTACTCCCTCTGTTCAGTTGATGCCGTTGACTTTTTTTGTTACATTTGACCGGTCGTCTTATTAAAAAATATTAAGAATTATCAAATATTTTATTATGATTTTCTTTATCACCAAAATAGAGTGTAACACAAATTATAATTTTACATATTTGAAAAAAATATTTTGAATAAGATGAACGGTCAAATGTAACAAAAAAGTCAATGGCGTCAACAATTTAAGTACGGAGGGAGTATACCTGGAAGCACATTCTGTGCAAACCTGATCATCGGCGAAACTGACATGCATGCAGCTTGAAAGAACTATACTAAGCATGAATGTCTCGTGTAGAGGCTATCATTAAAATACATACCCTTGGCGACTACTTATGAAGCATAGTCCAATGTCCTGGCCATCAGGGGTTTCAACTTGAACTTTTTTGGCCAGAGCTGAGAAAGAGCTATAGCCTCTAGATTTAAAACTTCAGGCATTTTTTTTGAAGCTTCATAAACTCTGACAAATATTTGGAAAGGGAAATGGGCTTCAAGTCCATCACAAGTATGCTTCAACTCTCCAGTTACATTAAAGTTGCCCCTAAAGAAAATGGAAAGTGATTGTCAGTGTTTTCAACTGAAAGGAAAGCAGCAGATAGTAAAATATCAAAAATATCTGTAGATTTCCAAACAGAGCATTGTTAGAGAAAATAAATGCTTCCATGTTCAAGAATGAGCCATCAGCTTTTTTTCCTTCAACTTCTGTTGTTATTATCACATTAGATACTTATTCGCAAGTCATAAGCCAACGGCAAACAGCTTCACTAAACTCTAATGAACACAACTCTTTCTTGAAATAAAATTCAAAGCCTAAACCAAAGTTTAAGGTTCATGACTTACAACAGTCTGTTCTTATCGATAGTTATGTTCAGTTCATCATTAGCATAAAATTAGGGACCAGTCTCCTGGTATCTCTGAGATTTGCTCTTGAGAGTTGAGACTGCATGTGACAGGTGAAATACAAAGGTTTGAACAAAATTCGCCTATTGTCAATAGAAACATAAATTTAGAAACCAACAAATGCCATACGCACGCATCTATAGAAGTAGGATTTACGAAAGCAGGGTTGAAGCATAGAACAAAAGCATCTAAGATACTCTTGAGTATTTCAGTATGGTTGGACCATATTACTATCCACATAAATTAAGAGCGGCTTTAAGACATGAATATATGAAAGGATAACAAAAAAAGAACTAGCATAACAAGCCTACTGCTTACTTCCACGGGGCTTCTGATTGATAATGTTTCCTGTGCAACTTTGTATGTAAAATTGCCGGTGTCCCAGTTTCCTGAACATGTTCAGGACAAAGTTCTGAAAAGAAAATTTATCAATAGGGAATGCATTTAATTCTCGTGTTTCCAGTAACTCAGCCCATATAAATACAAATACAAATACTGTATGTAAAATTGCAACTACTACTGTTTCCCTGTTTTGCACTACTGTTTTGTAACATGGAGGATTCATTTAATGAAGGCACAAAGGATCTTTCGATTTGAGTTCTAAAATAAAGGAGAGAACCAGCAACCAACAGTAAAAATGAACTTACATGAAGCAAATATACACTTTTATAGTTACATGGACTCATGGGGGATTATATGAGTCATAAACTTTTAATAGCCAAAGCTAGCATTGCTTTAACAATATCAGCAGCGATATGCTGCATCGCATCATATCATAAGTTTAACAAACAAGAAGCTGATCAGGAACAATATTTTTTATACTCTGCAGGTTTTGTCTATTATGGTAATGCCATTTTATTCCATAGATAGTCCATATAACTTGTCCCATAAAATGAGACTCTAGGCAGATATACAGTGATGGAAAAAGTGATATGAACATCAGTAAGGTAAATCAGTCAAAATATGTGACTAAAGTTTTGTTGGGAGATGGTATCATCCTTGTTAAGATCCTCACTGACCTGAAGATGCATCACAACTGGATGCGCTACATTGTACAGGAACCGTGGACGGCAGACTGTGACTTCTAGGAATGCTTTTGTGCTGCTGCGAGACCATGTCGATTTTGTTATTCAAATAACTGCTGCTGCTACAAAGCCCTGTTGAACTGTTTGGATGTACCTCAGTGGATCTTTCAATGAGCAAGGACGTTGGGTTGGGCAGTACATGCTTCTCAAATGGATCTTGCTGAGTGGGAACTTCAGTACCTTTTCTATCTGGATTCACCTCAGTGGATGTTTCAACAAGCAGAGTTGTCGAGCTTAACGGTGCAGACTCCAAAACTGGTGATTGCAAGACATGGCCTGAAACCGTTCTTGTAGCTAAATTGCAACTTCTAGTATGTAACTCATTCTCGGCTATGCACACACTATTGGAAGGAGGTCCTGCCCTAGTACCAAGATTATCCTCACTTGAACATGGAGCAAGCACTGGCTTCGGACTAGGAGAGAGGTGGTTTACCACTGCCTCCTTTAGCCCTGCTTTGCTATTTGGATATACATCTGTGGATCCTTCAGTGAACAAGGGCATTGGGCTCGGCAATACATGCTTCACAACTGATTGCTGAATAGGAGCAGCTGCACTTCTTGTTCCATTCGTGCATAACTCTCTGGACCTTTCACCAAGCACAGGTGTTGGGCTTAGCAATGCAGGCTCCACAGTTGATGATTGCAAGACAGGGGCTACAGTACTTCTTGTAGCTACATTGCAGTTTGTACGACACGACTTCCCATTCTCAGGTGTACACCCACTCTTAGAAGGAGCTCCAGCCCTTGAATCAAGTTGATGACTTTGCAAGGATATCGGGCTCGGCAAAATGTGCTTTCGCAGTATAGGAGCTGGAGTTCTTATTCTATCAGGATATACCACAGTGGACTGTTGATGAACCACAGATGTTGGGTTTAGCAAATCTTCAGTCTCTGGTGAGCATGCATTCTTGGATGAAGGTCCTACCTCTGTACCAGTATGATCCTCACTTGACTGTGGAGTAATTGCTTGCTTCGGACTAGGCGAATCAGAATATTTTGCTGCTTCTTTTGGCAAACGATCTGCCAATTCGCTGCTTCCACCTCGAAAATGCCCAATACGTGAACCATAATAACTAGAAAATGCTTCTGTGATATCCATTCTATCAAAATCTCTAGCAAAATCACCAGTATTCAAATAAGTTTTTGAAGGCTGTGGAGATTTGCAACTTGGTGGCACAGGGTTTATAGGCGAAGCAATTTGGTTACTCACTTCAGATCTTGTTATATGCTCCCGAACAAGTAATTCTCTATTTTCAGCAGTCTCAAGCCTCTCAGGCATAGGCACAATGGAAACTTTGCGTGAACTTGGAGGTGGTGTGATACTTCGTCTGCGATGTCTTTTTTGTAATCCGGCTGACCCAACAAATCTACGGTATGGTTTTCGATGTTGAACATAAGTTATTTCTTCTGAAGGAATGAGTTTCACTCTTGCATCAGGCTTCGAATATGTACCACCAGAAGATTTAGGCATCCTCAGCTTTTCTGATGAATATGTCGAAGCTTCCTGACAGCGGGTCGCATTTCCTGAAATTCCTCCTGTGACCTGAAAAGGATAGGGCAAAGCCAATCAAATCTAATTAAGATACGGAGCATAGGTATTGAAATTGAAAATCATGGTAACAGACGGAAAATGTTATGATTATTTTCCGATTGAACTGTATATTCACAAGAAAACAATAGAGTAAAGTTCGATTCTAGGTGATGAGGGCATTAATATACAATTCTTAGATCTATGCCAAAAAAATCAGGTCCTTCAATCCTCTATTCTCAACAAGGGTTATCGGCCTAATCTGCAGAGAAAGTAAGGCAGGTGCTCTGCAGGTAGCCAGCCCAGGACAATCATAACACAAACATAAGAACCGAATCACAAAACAGACGCTGCCTCCCCAATAAAACAATGGTACATTTGCTGATAAAAAAAATGATCCAACAAAACTGCAAATACAACGGCCAAAATCCACCACACGGATGGTGAATAACAAGCTAGTACCGAATTAAATGAAAACCCACATTACAAGACAAGGGGATGGCTTACAATTACAAAGCGTGATACTCCAGGAGAGAGAGAGAGAGAGAGAGAGAGAGAGAGAGAGGAAAAAAGAGAAAATCTTCATTTCCGTCACAAAACCAACCCACCTAGAGGAAGCAGAGCGAAGCAGAGAGCAAAAAGGCACCTCACCAAAATCGACGGCATATCACCTCACTAAATCTAAACGGAAGATAAAAATCCCTTTAATTCCAACAAGGCTCCACGAAACCCTAACCTACCTACCTCAACGGCTCAATCGCCGTTAGGTTTTCGGGAAAGGGAGCGCAGCGCGCTCGGCACGGGAAGGGTGCAGTGCAGAGTAGAAAGGGATGATCACCTGCGCGCTCCTCCTCGGCGTGTCGGGGCGGCGAGCGACCGGCGTCGTCGGAGGACGAGGCGGCGCCGGCGCGGGCCGGGAAATGGCGGGGCTAGGCCTCGGTGCGTGCCTAGCCACCTGCGCCATTGGGAATTTGGGATTCCTTGATCGCCAGAGGTAGAAGGTGGGGGAGAGAGGGTTTTGCTATGTTTGTGTATGAGTGGGTGGTGTGCGCTTTGAGGAGCGCAGCAGACAGTTGCACGCAATGGCCCAATGGGTGCCCCTTCGCAGTGGCGCTGCTGCCCCGGGACAACGCTTGATTTTCACCGTCTCCTACAGGAGAAATTTGCTATTTTGCCCATACATTCGAGCGGTTTCGACGGAATGTCCGTTCTATATTGGGCTTCGGTAAAATACCCATATCTTCGTTGACGCACTGGTGCAATGCCCAGATCAGTTGTAAGAGTTCATTTTCTTTTCTTTTTTGATTTAAAGCCATTGGAAAAGGCCAAACTACCCCTGTATATACATGAATCAGTTTGTCCCTTTTTAACTTATTTTCCACCGTCAGGAGAAAATTTTGATTTTTTTTTGCAAGCCTTTTTTAACTTACGTGGACCCATCAAGGAAAAAATTTTGATTTTTTTTGCAAGCCCTTTTACCTTACGTGGATCCATCAGTTGGTGCTAATTAAAAAAAATCGAATAGTTCAACTAGCAAAAAGGTCCCCCGTGCGCCGCGGCCGAGGGGAGGGGCGGGATCCCCCGTGGCCCTGTGCGCCGCCGCCGAGGGGAGGGGCGGCGGGATCCCCCGTGCGCCGCGGCCGACGGGAGGGGCGGCGGGATCCGGCGGTGCGCCGCCGACGGGAGGGACGACGAGGTCCTCCTGTGCGCCGCCGAGGGAGGGGCGGCGGGATCGCCCGGAGCGCGAGAGAGGAGGGGCTACGGGCGATGGCGAAGGGCTGCTGCGCCCATTCGCGCCCATCTCGTCGGGGCGGACACGGCGGAGCTCCGGCGAGATGCGCCGCTCTCTGGAGGCTGAGGAGATGCGCCACCGGCGGCTGGGAGCGAGGAGACGTCGGGGAGATTTCGATCCGGAAATTTCCAATCACAAGTGAAAGCTAGAAGGGTAGTTTCGTCCGTTGAATGGATGAAAATTTAGAAAAGATTAAGAAAAAGTAAAAAATCCAGGATTGGGCATTGTACCGGTGCGTCAACGAAGACATGGGCATTTTACCGAAGCCCAATATAGGATGGGCATTCCGTCGAAGCCTCTCGAATATATGGGCAAAATAGCAAATTTCTCCTCCTACGGGTACCGTGACACACTGATCCGTGGGATCCACTACACGAGGCCCACTTGTCAAGGACATGCCTCCGCCTTGTACGTATTCGTGTGGAGTAATGTGTGCGTACTCACCTTTTTCTGTACCGTGGAAGGGCCCTGCCTACCTCGTGGGTTTGCCAGCCTTCTTTTCGGCAAGGGCGCATCGAGCGCTAGCTGGGCGATCCGACGGTTGGAGATTATCGTACGTGCGAGACACGGATCAACAGCATTCCACGTCGCGTTTTTCCCACTGCAGACGGGACCGCCCAGTTTATGACCCACACGTCACTTGGACATACGTATCGCAGGTTCCAAATGCCAACTGGCTAGTTTGACCCATGGGCCCCGCGTGGAATCGTGCAGCTCGCCTATCCCAACTCCGGCTGTTCGACGGCTCCATTGACTGATGGTCAAATAAACAATTAAGTGCGTTATTAGTGCCTGAAAAAGTGCAGTAATTAGAGTGACCGAGGGAGATGGAGAAATAATTGTAACAGAAACTAAAATAAAGAGCAAGCTCACGCGTTCACAAATGGCAAGCATCTCCAAAAGAATAGTAAAAAAACACTAGCTAAATCATGCTTTTAGCTATTCTCTAAAATAAAAAATAATCTAAAAAATAGGAGTAGTCCAACAGACTCTCTAAAACTTTTCAATCTACATATTTGAAATTGTCACAGAATCACTTCATCCTTTTTTTTATATAATATTAATATTACTCTTACCTAGGTATAGGGTTAAATCTTCATCTCTAAATGTAAAAAGCTTCATGCACTTAAATACTGTGAAAAAAATTATTAAAATATAACCTAGTTTAGAAGCTTTCATCATTACGAATACAATGATAAAATCAGTTTTCAACTTAGATTTTCTATTTAAGAGTTATAACATTTTTATGTTAAAAATCAAATTTGCATGTGATGACATCAGCAAGTTTGTTTTTCCTCAATGCATGCCTATAAATAGGGGGTTGGTGGGCGAGGTGCCGAGGTGCTGAGGTGAATCTGTGATTTGATCGGTCACGAGGTGAACAAGTGTTAGAAATTGAAAAGTACTGTACACAAAAAGTTCTAGTGAATGACGGCGGTTCCAAACCGGAGAAAATCACTATCACGGTCTTCATATGAATCGAGATAATACGTGCCAAGAGATGAGATCATTTGGAATACTACAACATTATTGGATGAAGTTCTTATAAATGTTAGCACTAGCGTTTATAAGTTCTGAACATACATAGCACAAAATACATTGAATATTTCTTGGTTGGATGAACAGTTTTATTTGTTGCGTGTTTGTGAGTATGTGACAGTCCCACATCACAGTAGAAAATGAAAAAATGAATTTTAATGAAGAATGAAAAGTAATAAGGAGGGAAAAGGCCGCCATCGATCAATCCGGAATTCGTCCGCGAACCTGGCCTTGTGTCCGGTACGTCACCTCTTCCATGCCTCCAGCCCACGTCTTTCTCCACCACATCGACGTGCTCCTCCCACGGACGTGGCGTTCGCATTCCGAGGCCGGTGTGGTCTTGCTGGACGCGTTAGGGCTGTGTTCGTTTTCTAATGTCTAAATTTTATAGCTGTCATATCAAAAAGAATATTACTATTTAGAAGTACTTAAATAAAGTTTAATTATAAAATAAATTACAGGTTTCTAGACTAATTTACGATACAAAACTAATAAGATTAATTAAGTCATAATTAGAAGACGGTTATTGTAGCATCACTTTAGAAAACATAAATTAATTAAGCTCTTTAGATTCATCTCGAAAGTTAGCATCAATCTGTCAATAGGATTTTGTCATTAAATTGATTAAAATATTTATAAATAGTAAGATTCTCAGCTAAATTTTAGAGAGCAGAAAACGAACGGGGCCTAATTGGGCATCGTCTGTCCCCTGCCCCGCTCAGGGACCAGGGGAGATCAAGTTCGTATAGTTCGACGGGTAGCCCGGCCCAGGGACCAGGTCTAACAATCAGCAGCTGCAGGCGCCAACGGCGAGCATATGGAAATGAAGGAAAGGAGATACGTCGTGGGTATAAGCGTCGGACTGTCGGAGACCTCTGTGCAGTCGTTGCGTGCCCTGTCCTGAGATCCGAGGAGCCAGACACGGAGTTTCGTGGGCAACCTCAGCTGTGTCGATGGGCACGTCGCAACCTGCTAGGCCTCAATAGTGAATATGCACAGCAAGAAGGTCCAGTCGCGGAGACGTGGGGCGAGAGTTGCTACAGCCTGGGTTTCATTTGTGATACATGTAAAAATCCGTGAAATCTTCTTCTTTTAGAGGAGGGATGAAATCTTCTTATTTTTTTGGAGTACGTATTGATCAGAGTTCTTCATAGCTGCTACTATGTTTTTTTGAAGACAACACAGCTGTTACGTGGGCTCGCAGCTTTGGTAGCCGCCAGCTCCAGGGCAATACGTAAACGGGAAGACCACATTAGGGGCCAACATCGAGTACGATTTGAAATTGGGAAGGATAGGGTCGACTAGGCTGATTAAACATCACAACACGAACCTTTGGTTGCTTTTCGGTCTAAGTAGAGGTATCATGACACGGAACGAACACTAGCCATAATAATACTTTGTGTGAGGTACCCGATGCAGTACTAAATTCCAAGCAAAATGCTCAGGTCAGTGGATTCATAGATTTGACATTGTCAGCATTATATAGAGGAAACGAGAAGTCTAGTTGATACTAAGAGCATCTCCACCGATCTAGCCAAAACAAATTCTATTTTTACCTTTTTTTAGCTAATATATAAAATAGAAACCACTCCAAAAACTTGATGGAAACCAACAGACTGATCAAAACCGACTCCAAATGTATTTGAAAACTTGACACATCATCGGTGGTGTCATTTTTGCTCTCCACCCGGCGCACGAAAAACATCTTCGATCAAGAACGCTAGGACGAGTCGCCTACGATGGTCGAACGAGTCTCCGAGAACGAGCCTCCAATCGTCGAACGTGTCGCCTCCTATCCAGAAAGCCAGATCTTTCTCCTCTCTGGCGCTGCTTCTCATGCAGAGACGCGGGTATATCCGATCTCATGTCCCTTCGTTGTCTATCTCCTGCAAACCAGATTGAGATTACGTCGTGTAGTATTAACGCCGGTAGTTTGCACGTCCACTCCACAACACACGATGCGAGAAGGAGAAATCTTGCACAGAAATTAGCCGTTGTTGAGGCGATGGCGAGCAAGGCCGCCTAGCCAAGGATGGCTCGCGAGAAGTCCGTGATGTACCCGAATCAATCTGAGAATGATTTTTGTGGGCATAGCAACATGTGTCCACCCTAGCTTTTTTATTAATTATGGTTAAATTTAAATATTGAATCTCTGTTTATATTATTAAACATGTCAGACTAGTTGTAGATATGTTATCAAATCATAAACTGAAGTACGGAAATATCAAATTCTGACAAATTCGTCAAATTTAATAGAATTTCATGAATTTATCAGAATTTGATATTTTTGTACTTCAATTTATGATTTTATAACATATCTACAACTAGTCCGACATGTTTAATAATATAAACAGAGATTCAATATTTAAATTTAACCATAATTAATAAAAGAAAGCTCGGATAGACACATGTCACTATGTTCTCTGAAGTACTTCTCAATCTTTTTTTCCTTCTTGTTTAGCTAATCTGTTGAAAGGGTGTTTTGGAGGAAAAAAGCTATATTTAGAAGAAAAAAACAATCCTTTGACTAGGCTGGTGGAGATGCTCTAATGAATACTGGTAGTTACAGCTTCTGCAATGGCAATCAAGGAAATCGTAATGCATGCATGCCTAATTGCAAGATAACTCCCCATCAATGGGTTTCACAATTTCAGTTCACCCTCGAACTCATGCCACGGTCATGGTGGGAGCCCATGCAACAGACCTTAGCGTGCACTTCTGATGAAGGGAAGTTTCTCACGGTAGGATATTGTGCAACCTGTCAGGGGTTCAAATCCTCTACCATTGCAATTTGCAATGTAATGTCACCACGTGAGACACTCCCTCATCCTAAGCCATAGTATCTCTTAATCTATGGCTCTTGATTAGTCTAATACCCATCACTAATTAGCTAATGGGCCTCTATTTTCGGCAAGAGTACACATACCAGCTGGAAAATCCATTTTTCTACGAGAAAATATGTGAAGCTCGCTTCAGTTCTTGGTTGTAATAGTGTTTTGGTTTAGTCAAAATAATGGACTTATCAGTAAACAAAATTCCAGTTCTTTGTTGTAATCATATTTTTGGTGTTCTCATTGAAGACAAACAAAAGTTCTGTCAAGAAAAATCCCTTCTGTCGTCACTAGCTCTTTTTGATCCCAAACACTAATTTAGAACATGTTGATGGATTTCTTAAATAATAGGTCGATGTCTTTTATTGAACATGAACGAGGCATTAACCATATATAATAATTCACGTTATACAATATCTTTATTCTTAGACTTTATTGACTGACATATAGTAATGACCCACTGCTGATTTTGGACACTTGGGGTGCGTTTGGTTGAACGTCAAAGGTTGGATGGGATCATCTTATCCGTATTTTCTAGGACTGAATCATCTAACTTATTGTTTGTTTGTCCGGATAGGGTCGTCCAACGATTGGAGGGTTGAGAAAGTATCGAATGAGAATAATTAAATCTTATTTGCAAATAATAGTAGCTAATTATACACTAATTAGGCTACTTTAATTTTTATAAAGAGTAATCTTGGTACAACAGTTCATAATTAATATAAAACATGCTTAATTATACATAATCATATTCTAATCCACATGATCTTTGCACATTAATTAATATATTAATGTTTATTTATCCTAATCTCATAATAAGATATACTAATCAATATCACAATATGCTAGTTATCTTTAATTATTTACTCGATGATCATGTTTAGACATGTTGGATAGTCTTATCCGGCAACATTTTCCGAATATGCTCATCGAGAGCATATTCTCTATTCTTGTCCATGCTATCCAGGTTGACGGTGAAACAAACACTGAATTGAATGACCAAGTTAGGTAATCCAAGTCAATATAGTGAAACAAACATACCCTTAGTGCTCCATTATTTGACCTACAAGATAAAACAGTGACCCTTAGGCCCTGTTCGTTTCCTATCCTTTAAAATTTAGCATCTGTCACATCAAAGAGAATCTTACTATTTATGAATATTTCGATCAATTTAATGACAAAACCCTATTGACATTGGTGCTAATTTTCGAGATGAATCTAATGAGCTTAATTAATTTAGGTTTTGCTAAAGTGATGCTACAATGACTCGTCTTCTAATCATGACTTAATTAACCTCATTAGATTCGTCTCGTAAATTAGTCTAGGGGCCTGTAATTTATTTTATAACTAAACTTTATTTAATACTCCTAAATAGTAAGATTCTTTTTGATGTGACAGCTCTAAAGTTTAGACCCCGAGAAACGAACACACCCTTAGACCCACCAGGGACCCAATCACCACCAGGCTCTAAAACACAACTGAAATCATTTCCCTTGAACCAACTTCTTGAATGGGCACAATGAACTTATTAGAAGGGTCATTCATTGAAAAATGCAGCAGCAGCTAACTTTGCAGCTTGCTCCGTTATGAATAGCTCATCCCAAAACCAGTACTGCTTGACATTTTGGCATGAATCTACTAATATATAAAACATACAACCTAAGACCTTTGCTTCTATTTCTCTCAACCCTGGTGCAGCCACATGTGGCCGTATGATTTTTCTCTTAGCAAAGTCTCAACCTTCCAATTCAGTCTTCTAAGGAAGCACCAATTTGTAGTGCCACTAAAACCTTAAGTGAGCATTAAAGTGGTTTCAAACCCTCAAGCATTCTCACGGCTGTGGCTTCTATGTGCTGAAGAAATATGCCCATCTGTATGCGTATCATACGTGAGTGGAGCTCCGTACCGGTCATCCCCATGGCAGGAGAGCTTGGTTAGAACACATGAGTGGAGCAAGCAGTTTTTTTTTCAGATGGGACACTGTGAGATGAGAGAGAGAGAGAGAGAGAGAGAGAATCGTGTAGAGGAAAAAAAATCACGAACGGTGTTTAGATTGACGCTACTCGGTAGAGATGAGAGACTCCTCTTTTTAGGAAACCATGGATGCGCTCCATGAATGCCCAACACAAGGATGCACATATTTCTTCGGCAGAGAAGACGCGGCCTTCTTCCACACCATCTCATGTTTATGATTTTTATTAATGTTGTTTGATCTTGCTATCCAGAGAAGCCAACAGAGAGGTTGTGTTAATTATGGTAGCCAACACCATCCCATGTTTAATTATGAGAGATGAGTGTCATCACCACAATCCTTTACTAACACAATTCTTAAGAATCTTTTCTTGA
Organism: Chloris gayana; assembly: GCA_031894775.1. Taxonomy (NCBI): domain Eukaryota; kingdom Viridiplantae; phylum Streptophyta; class Magnoliopsida; order Poales; family Poaceae; genus Chloris; species Chloris gayana. The sequence continues at coordinate 638,670 of JAUNZO010003603.1, read as the reverse complement.
TATCTGTGCGATGATAATCTACACTAAGACCGGTCTTAATTATGGTAGCCGAGACCATCCCATATTTATGATTTTTGTCGTTTCTGATTCCGTGATTCGGACCTTGCCCTTGAGAGAAGCCAGCAGAGATGTTGTGTTAGATGTGATAGTAGCCGTTAATTATGATAATAGTGTTTCTCCTCAGCAACTATATATATCTAATTCTCTCCTCAGCAACACTTCCTTCTGCCTTCCTTCTAGGCACATGCTGCAGGAACAGTGCTCTCTCTCTTGATCATTTTTTTGGGGGCCTTTTAACTCTTGATCACGATGGCTAGCAAATGTTTTTTTTCTGGTGATGGTCATGATTGTCAGCTACTAAGAAGACCATGTATGGTGGTTCCAAATTCATCCTTACTATAATTCTTCAGTGCTGCATATTTTATTCAACCAGCCCTCTCATGGTGACATTGCTTTTTTTCATAAAGATTTGTACTATTGGCCATGAGAGAAATACAAATAATCAACCCGTCAAAAATGCAGAAGATTTAAAGTCATCTCATCTTTCTGATTTATCTAGGGAACGATCCGTACTATTAGCAAGCAGAGAAAAAATACAAATGATTAATCCGTTCAATATAAAATACAAATGATTAATATGTTAAAAATGTAAGAGAGCTATTCTTCTGGGGAAAATATGTAGTGGAAACCACTATCTAGATGCAAACATGCAAACTCAATCCAAAAATTAATTTTAGAGTTTCGAAAAAAATATGAAAACTTGCACGTACATAGATGGGATGAAGATAAATATGCATACCAAATTAGAAGTCCAAATGCGACATGATTTAATATAAACAAAAATGACAAATCATTGTGCATGAGAGGAAAATGACAAAATAGTAAATGGTATTATAGTTTTGTCCTCTTGCACATCTTTTGTTGTTTTTATATCTACTAAACCAAGAGGTATTTTCACTTAAAATTTGATATGCATATTTATCCTCATCTCATCTATGCACATGCAACTTTTCAGATCTTTTTTCAAAACTCCAAACTTAATTTTTGAATTGAGTTTACATGTTTTCACCTATGTAGTGGTTTTCACTGCATATTTCCCATTCTTGTGAGAGTGCATGGGTGCTAAAAACCGTGCCGTACAATATGCTTAGGGGTGATCTAAAGAAAGTGCAGAGCTCATAAATATATGAAGAGAGAATGGATTGAAAATTTACCTGTTTGTGAATACGTACACTACTCTCTTCCACCACATTTGAATTTTGTCCAACTACCCTATTTTTATTTTCAAAGAAAATATCAATAAGGATAATGTATCCTCAAATTGATCTACAAAATGAACCGTGCAAAAACTATCTTGCTTTTATCACTGTTGAATAGACATAAAAAAGAAGAGAACCATGTCCACAAGTCTTCACTTTGAAGAGGATCAATAATATAAAACAAAGTGAGGTGCAACTTGATCATATATATTGTAATTTGTGCAAAATCATCACTGATTGAACCATCAATCCGTCACCTGAGACAATCGAACACCTCGGAAAATCTGTCACCTATAAAGTTTTTGGTTGCCATGGTCTTTTGTAGTCCTTGAGATATTAGAAAGGAAATAGAGCAATACAATATCAAGAATAGGGTAGCAATAAATATTCCTAAGAATAACAGAAAAAGAATCAAAGCTTACTGTGCACAAGGATGTCAGTGGAACTTGACAACTATAGTGGATAGTAGGGCTAATTATTCTTCATAAAATAATATGTTAACAACACACATGTAAGCGAGATTGATGAAATGGTCAAAGATCTAAAGTGCTCGATTGTCCGAGGTGACAAATTGATGACCTGATTGCACCCTAAAACATGATTAGTGACAAATTTATACAAATTTATACAAATTATAATATATGTGACCAATTTGCACCTACTGTGCAAGTTATGATACTGTGATGCAATTACTCCATTCTTTTAATTTTGATATTGTAATGAGTAATTAAAAAGGGAATATACATTATATACCACTAGTTTAAACTAAACAGTTCTGTTCTATAAGGAGAATCCCTGAAAAAGGAAGATTTCTGTAAAATAACATGCCCGAAAAGTTAATTTCAACTAAAACATGCCCGAAAAGATTCTTAGAATTTTGGTTCATATAATCCGGTCCCACTTTGGACGGGAGCGGGTGCTATCGAGCCTCTGCCGAGAATACTACAGGGCCACCAGATCACCATCACCGTGCGCCGGCGTGTTCCAGCTTTCCGTGAGGCGCAAGCCCGGTTCCGCACGCCTCCGCTTGTACGCCGCGGATCCAAATAAAGTCCAGGCCACCCACGCACCACAGCAGCCGCGTCGCCGTCGCGTCACAACTCCATCGCCACTTCCACTTCTCTCCCTCCAAAACCTTCGCTCCCTTCCGCCGCCGGCTCGCCGCGATCCGACTCCGAGATGCTCGCGCCACTCCCGCGCCTGACGAGCGCGCTACGCGGCAACTACGACGCCGACAAGGCCTACCTCCTCCGCAAGCCCGTCCTCCAGGCCCTCGCCCTCCGCAGGTTCCACCCCTTCCCCTCTCCGCCCATCGATGGTCGTTCTTAATCCCCGAATCGCAATCGCTGCGGCGAAAACAAAACTAACGATTTCGTGATGTTCGTTGTCTCTGCAGGCCGCATGACGAGTGGGAGCTCGCCCGGAAGATGGTGCCCGGCTGGGACGACGGTAAGGCCTCCGTAGCGTTCGCATCTCGTCTGGACGAGTTCGGTTGCGCCTGTTTTCTTTTTGGCTTTTGCATGGGTGTGATTGGCATTTCGCCCCCACAATTCTGATTTTTGGTTTTGCTGGTTGGAATTGCCCCTTGTATTGCAGCTCCCAGCGAAGTGCGCCAGGCTTATAGGCAATTCATAGGGACCGTGGCTGAGTTGTTGAATGGGGAAGCGGTGTCTGAAGAAGTCCAGCAAGTTGCTGAGGCTGCGTATACCCTGTTTGTTGGTGATGATGCAGAGTTAACCAAAACAGCCCTCGTGAAAAGGTAGTTAGAAACATGCTGTGGCTAAATGATTTTCGGTTGAGCCTTAACCTGGTTATTTTGATTTTTATGCTATTCTTGAACTCACATTGACTTGTTTTTTTTAAAAAGCTTTTATAATATTTTGCTAGTACCGCTAATTATTGCATATATAAATGTCCTAGGATCCACTAATCAGCACTATGTTACATCAGTTGCTCATAACAACAATACTATCTTTGTGCATGCCTTTGTATGTGGTGAATTCCATTATTTTGTTGCTAGGTTTCCACTACTTACATCGTGCACATGTTAACGTCACCAGGGGTGAATTGGAGAGCCTTGTGGGCTACACTGTACAGGACTCCACTTTAAAGAAGATAGCTCAGTTAGCTCAGAAGCTTGGTTCCCTTCAACGAACAAGCACCCATGAATTTGCTCATGGAAAGCCGAAGGTTGCAGTGGAAAATGACAGAACTGAATTTGGAGCAGACTTCGATTTCAAGCCACCTGCCCGTTTCGTTGTTGATATTTCTCTTAATGACGATCTATACTTAGAAAGTGGTGGATCAAGCACTAAACCATTTGAAAAAGGGCAGTATGATGCTTTCGGCGCATCCTCGACTGATTCAGCTTCTATTAAGGGTTCCATGAGTTTGAGGTGGCTACAAGATCAGTGCTCTTTGATAACAAGAAGGGATGGCTCAATGCTCTCAGGAGATGAACTTGCAATGGCTTTATGCCGAGTGCTCCTATCAAATAAAGCAGGCGACGAGGTTTTTAATATGCTACTGAATTCTCTCTTTCTCTCTCATTTTTTTGTGGGACAGCTACCACATCTACTGTTCCCAACTTCCCATGCTGCAGATAGCTGGTGAACTGTTGGACCTGGTTGGTGATGCTGCTTTTGAAACAGTCCAGCATCTTCTTTTGGTAAGAGATACACGGCTTCTCTTTAAATGAACAGTTTATTTTGCATATTTGCCCTTTCGTACCAATATTTGGGCTCTGGGGTTCATATATGAATTTGATAGAATACGGGGACATATTCTGTGCAGTTGACACTGCCGTTCATCATGCATCTATGTAACTTGTTTATAGCATACAAACAAGGCCTAGTCCAGGACACAATGTGTCAAAACCACCTGTTACTATTACAGAAATCGTACTAAGCATCAGTTTGTACAAGTTACTATTTGGACAGGATTTGGTATCAGACCCAGGGAATCACAAGAACATTAGGTGAATGCATTGAAGTTAGTATGTTTGATAATCAGTAGATGAGAACCCTGAACATTGCATGAATTTTATTGATCCTTTATTTCAGAACATGCACATAAGCGTCTAGCAATGTATATCACTACCCTAAAAAATGTTCCACTGAGTTGGAAAAGCAATCTTCCATGCTTCTTATAGTAGTTCAATAGGTAATATAAAAAAGAAAAAAATGATTAACCTAGGAGGAACAAATTGTTGTCAAATAGGACTTGAGCTTGGGTTGTCTGGCCCTTGACTGATCTGGGCTCATCTACTTATATATAAAAGATGCAACCCACTAAGAGACATTCAATGCTATTTCTCTAGCTCCACGATGCGCCACATCATCTCCAACCCACTAAGAGTCATTCAATGCTATTTCTCTAGCTCCACGTTGCGCCACATCATCTCAAATAATTTTAAACATTAGATAAAAATTGAACGTTGGCGGTTAGGAGCTATTTTGAACTTTTCAAATCTCTGCCACGTCATCTAGAAAGTTAGCACTCCCGATTATCACCTCTGACTCCCATCTATCCATCCATGCATCCACCTTTTGTTCCTATGTCTTTTCCGTTTCTATTTACTTTCTTTTCTGGGTGTTTGTGAAGTGTTTTTTTTTTCTTCATATTATATAATGTGCCGCGGCAACGCGCGGGTGTCATCTAGTTTAGGTATATTGCAACCGCGAATTTGTTTTTTAAAACTGGACGAACAAGTGCCAGATGCATTTATCTGCAGTGGCTTAGAGGTCCCACCTTGGATGTTTTAAGTGTGAACTGTGAAGCTCAAAATCTGGTAATGATTCTTTTTACGTGAATTAAAAACGAAATCCCAAGCAAGATGACTGTTAAGTACATTGTGCCTGAGGACCGAGCATTCTGTTTTTGGAACCTAGAGTGGTGTAATGCCTGCATCTCCTTTTATGTCTACGCACATATTAATATTTGCTTTGCCAGCAACTGATATTTCATTGACCAACTTAATGTGGTGTTATAAGTGACTGATATATCTGCCAAACTTGTCCTGAAAATTTCTCCCTAACGGTTTGCTAGTTTGTTGAGAATTTCCTCTCGTGACCACAAAATATTTCAGCTTCCATGATTATCATGATGATTGTCTTCGTTTGTTTTTCCATACTACCCCCTCTGCTCTTAAATTGCTGTCGATATTGACCTTTTACGTTACATTTGACCACTCGTCTTATTAGAAAAAATTAACAAATTATCATATATTTGTTATGATCTGTTTTTCACTAATTTTTTTGAAATGTAGTTTTATAATTTTATATATTTGTACAAATATTTTGAATAAGACGAATGGTTAAACGTAACTCAAGAAGTCAACAGCGAACAATTTAAGACGGAGGGAGAATACAACAAAGGATTCTTATATTGATCATACTATACAGCACAGGAAAGAGTTAGTAGATGCGATTCAACATGGATTGAAAATATTGAAATTAGAGAAACTGTCCTCAACTAATCAACCAAAGATGCCGACTTATGGCACACAGGTATGGCGACTTCCTTTTATGAGTGTCTGTTATTTTCATGTTTGGTAGATACCTGGTTAAACATTAAATGATTTCCATCCATTGTCGCTGCAGGTGACTGTGCATACAGAACATGAGCGCCAGCTTGATAAGATTAGAAGGAAAGAGGAAAAGCGTGCCAAACGCGGTGCAGACTCTGGAACAGATATTGGCGTTGATGATTTCTCATCCCTCCTCCTGGCAAGCGAAAGGAAGCAGCCGTTCGATGATATGATTGGAACCGGAGAAAGGGGGATAATTTAGCAACTTCCCTTCCTCAAGGTACCACACGGAAACATATGAAGGGGTATGAAGAAGTTAAGATTCCACCAACTCCAACAGCATCACTGAAACCCGATGAGAGGCTGGTATGAATATAGTTTTGTTCTTTATTTTCCTCTGTACATGTTCTTTTAATGTATTGGCAACATCAGCTATTTTTTTAAAAGAAATTCTTTGAAATATGACAAGTCTTTCATAAAAGTTATTTTGATATAATTATGGAATCTCGAAATTGATCTCATTTCTGATTTGAGATCTCTTTATTAAACTGGACCTGGTGACCTTAGGATTGAATGTTTACAATGTGAAATGACGAATACCTAGTATGAATGATCAGTTTTCCTTTTCTTCATTGATTTTATTCATGGGCAAAGAACTCAAATTTGCATCCATCCAATATTACAATTACCCTCTTTCCTTTTTCTTTTTGAAACTGTACAGCAAGGGAAACCCCTGCTGTGGTATATATTTAACAATATAAACAAACAGAGTAAAACTGTACAACCTGGGTACTACCCAGTCAAAAAAACTGCAAATTGGAGAAAGTAAACAGTACAAAAGGAACAAAGAAAAGGAGTACATTAGCTATACAGTTCTACAAGGCTGTCACCGTTCTTTATTTTTGCTGACATATTGTCTTTACTTGCATCAGCCAATATTTTCCCTAGGATTAGCTGGTTTGAGCAGCATACTGGATGTGTATCATTACTGGGATCTTTGTTTTGATAACTACAGATTTCCTTTTTACCAGATCGAAATAAGAGAACTTGATGAGTTTGCCCAAGCTGCGTTCCAGGGATACAAGTCGCTCAATCGCGTGCAGAGTCGTATCTTCCAAGCTACTTACTACACAAATGAGAATATTCTAGTACGTAGCTGAGTCCACATCTTTAAAGTTGTTCTTTCTTTTAACCGATGATTTGTGTTATTATTGTGTACTTCTGCTACTGTAGTAGTTAACTCATAATTTTTCAGGTTTGTGCTCCAACAGGTGCTGGCAAAACAAATATTGCAATGATTGCTGTACTTCATGAGGTATACGTTGTATCAACCTGGATTTTTGTTCTTAAAGCCTACAAGATGCTAACTTTCACAACTTCACTTATGTTTTCTTCAGATTTTTTCTTAGTAAAAAAAATCGGGTGATATTGGATTGACGCAATTCTTTTACAGGTTAAACAGCATTTCAGGGATGGCATTTTGCACAAAAATGAGTTTAAGATAGTCTATGTTGCTCCAATGAAGGTATTCTTTATGTTCCTGAACCTGCCGTTGCTCGATGCTTAGGCCATCATTCATTCTGTGTTTTTATTACACTGATATTGTTTGTTATATAGGCCTTGGCAGCAGAGGTAACAGCAACATTTAGTCGGCGATTAGCTCCATTGAACCTAGTTGTTAGAGAACTTACTGGAGACATGCAGTTGACCAAAAATGAGATTGAAGAAACACAGGTATGCCTTTTCTTTATCTTTAGCCTTTTAACTTCTCTTCCCAGCTATACTTATCTGGTTTGTCATGCAGATGATTGTGACTACTCCTGAGAAATGGGATGTCATTACACGCAAAAGCAGTGACATGTCACTGTCAATGTTGGTCAAGCTGATAATCATTGATGAAGTGCACCTGCTAAATGATGATAGAGGTTCAGTAATTGAGGCATTAGTGGCTCGGACCCTTCGCCAGGTAACTCCCTCCCTTTCTTTTTTTTGTCCTTCCTTTCTTGCTTGCTTGTGCAAAAGGAGCAACTTCACTTCGCCTTGACGATGGCAAAAGAGGGGGCAACTTCTCTGTTTTGCATATTGTTTCTTATTGCCATTGCCCCTTTATGACCTCTATTCCTACTGTCTTATTGTCTTTTACTCTTGTTTTTGTTGCTTTTCACTTTCTTTCAACTTATCTCTGTCTCTTTTGCCTCCCTTTGTTATTTATGGATTTCATCTCTTGCCAACCCTGATTTGGTCGGGACTATAAGAGGATATATTGTTGTTGTTTCTTACCTATTCTTTGTATATTTTTATGAATTTACCGCACGTTACAGGTTGAGTCGATGCAATCAATGATTCGCATTGTTGGTCTATCTGCTACCCTCCCTACTTACTTAGAGGTATGTCACCTACTTACCTTAAATATCATGGATGTGTGCTACCTGAACAATTAAATAATATTACAAAATATTTTCAGGTTGCACAATTTCTGCGGGTTAACCCGGAGACTGGGCTTTTCTTTTTTGATTCAAGTTACCGCCCAGTTCCTCTTGCTCAGCAGTACATTGGTATCAGTGAAAGGGACTATACAAAGAAAAATGAACTGTTCAATACTTTGTGTTATGAGAAGGTATATTTTCTTTGATAGCATGGTTCTATATCCTCCTGAATCTGTACTTATTTTAACATGTACCTCGCATTGATAGGTTGTGGAGTCTATTAAGCAAGGTCACCAAGCATTGGTTTTTGTTCATACTCGTAAAGATACTGGGAAAACTGCTAGAACGCTGGTAAGTCAAATTTTTTTTTTTTTTTTTTTTTGGTGAGGCAACACCTAATTTGTTTGACTGCAATGTCATTATTAATATTGTTTCCCTACTGTCTGATATTGCATCATGTGTAGAAATGTATAGCTGATGCCATATTTGTTTATCTTAAAGAATATTCCTACATCTTCTTAAGTTACCTTGTGGGATGTATTTGAACTAGGTTAAATATCTTCTCTGATCTGTATTTTATCACATGCTAATTCTAACTCCTGGCAAACCTGGTCTCCATATGTTTTTTTAATATATTACTTTTAACTGATGATGGGCTATTAACACCATCCAGGATTTCAGATACTTCTGTCTGGTATCTTTTTCCTTACACATTTACTTATTAGGCAATTATGATTTCTGTTCATTTTGCATGCTATTCAGATTGACCTAGCTGTGAATGCGGGGGAGCTAGAGTTATTTTCTAATGCAGATCATCCCCAATTTGAGTTCATCAAGGTATGTATTTACCTATGTAGTTTTTCAATGTTAAAACTTGACCTAGTAACTATTGCTTATAATATGGTTGCAGAAAGATGTCAGTAAAGCTAAAAGTCGTGAAGTAGTAGAATTTTTTGAATCTGGATTTGGCATACATAATGCTGGAATGATACGTTCTGACAGAAGTTTGATGGAGCGCTTGTTTGCTGACGGGGTTTTGAAAGTAAGATATTTTTTCTTTATGTAATAAAAAAAGGCTTAGACAGTATGGGTTTTCCCTATGGTACATTCCTCCAAAAAAAAAGTAAGATCATGTGTGCTCCAGTTTCTACTAGCCATGTGCTTAACTTATTTAAATTATAGGTACTTGTTTGCACAGCAACATTAGCTTGGGGAGTGAACTTGCCAGCACATACAGTTGTTATAAAGGTTAGTATCTATTTGCAATTATTTGTAGCTTTGTTTGATGCACTGCATGGTGCTGACAAAATGGTATATTCCCACCTACAGGGCACACAGCTATATGATCCTAAAGCGGGTGGGTGGCGAGATCTGGGGATGCTTGATGTGATGCAGGTGCCTGAACTTGTCATGATTCTGTATTTGTTGTTCATCCCATTCAAAGTTTATAATGCTCTCATGTTTTCTTCTTTTTTTTTTTTTGGGTAGATCTTCGGACGTGCTGGAAGGCCACAGTTTGACAAAAGTGGTGAAGGGATCATCATCACAACACATGACAAATTGGCTTTTTACTTAAGATTGTTGACAAGCCAGCTTCCAATAGAGAGCCAGGTTAGTTTAACTGGACGTTGGAAACACCAATAAAAGGTTGCCTGTATTCAGTTATTGGATAAATTAGAATATGGCCATTATCTAGGGGTTATCCTAATATGGAGTTGTATAAGATATACGTTCTGCTCTGTCAACTCTGATCAGTAAACCATAGAAGTGTAGAGCAAACTTCATTATGTCCTATAGATGTTTACTGTGATGTGTGATCTTATTACTAGATCTTCAGTTAATTTGTTCATCCTTTGGATCCACAGTTAATCTATTGTCAATATTCATCTTGCAGTTCCTTGGGTCTTTGAAAGATAATCTAAATGCTGAGGTCGCCTTGGGTACTGTAACAAATGTGAAGGAGGCCTGTGCCTGGCTTGGATATACGTACTTATTTATAAGGATGAGAACTAATCCTCTGGTCTATGGCATAGCTTGGGAGGAGGTAACCTTTTTCTCCATAATTCACATCTTCAATGCAAAACATTATTCAAACATGGACTTACTTGTGAAGGATACATTTTGTAGTATGCAATTTGTTTTGTGTCCTCTGAGCAATACAAATAGCAAACAATATTTGTGTATAATTGCTGCTCAGATGTGTGATAAGTGAAGTCTTTTTTTTATCCATGAGTACATCTGTAATGTTCACTGTATTTTGCAAAAAAAAAAAAATTGTCGTCTCACAAGCAAGATTCTTTTTATTTTCTTTTGGAGTGCTTCATTGCACATGTGATGTCCGATCCTCCTTTGACCATATAATAAAAATTTCTGAGCTCTAATTTCTAATCTTATATATCTTATTAAGGTCCGTGGAGAATTATTGGGTTCCAAGCAGATAGCATTCATTACTGATGCTGCACGTGCACTAGACAAAGCTAAGATGATGCGCTTTGACGAAAAGAGTGGCAATTTTTATTGCACAGAACTTGGTCGAATTGCAAGCCACTTTTATCTTCAGTACTCCAGTGTTGAAACTTACAATGAGATGCTTCGACGCCACATGAGTGAGAGTGAGGTATGACATTAGTTTTTATATTTATTTTTTAAAAGAATTACTTTCTACTAGTATATGTTTTTTTTAGCTGATTGTGATTTTTGTGAGGATTACTAACCTGTCTGGCACTACCTCAGGTGATTACTATGGTGGCTCATTCCTCTGAATTTGAAAATATTGTAGTAAGAGAAGAAGAACAGGATGAATTAGAAAACCTTGCCAGGAAAGCATGCCCGCTAGAAGTTAAGGGTGGGCCAACTGACAAACATGGGAAAATTTCTATTCTCATACAGGTTACTGTTGATAAACTGTATTTTCTCATTAGTTCATACTAACAACATCATAATTGAAGTATTACATCAATTTCACAGGTTTATATTTCCCGGGCTCCAATTGATAGCTCCTCATTACATTCTGATGCTCAGTACATTAGCCAAAGTTTGGCTCGCATTATGAGGGCATTGTTTGAGATTTGTCTGCGCCGAGGGTGGTCCGAGATGACAACCTTACTGTTAGAATATTGCAAGGCTGTGGACCACAAAATATGGCCTCATCTTCATCCGCTTAGACAATTTGATAAGGATCTTTCTAATCAGGTTTGCTATCAATCATCACTAGTTCACCTTTCACGCCTCTTTCATTTTGAAATGTAATTCTTGCTCTCTGAATTAGATATTATGGAAACTTGAGGAAAGGAATGTTGATCTTGATCGTCTTTATGAGATGGAGGAAAATGAAATTGGAGCTCTGATTCGTTTTTCTCATCAGGGAAAAGTAAGGCCCTCACTTTACAAGTCATTCCTTAATAAATGTTTTGAACATTTTGTTCTACTAACTAATGATTTAACATCTTTTTGCTGAAGTTGGTTAAGCAATGTGTTGGACACTTCCCATATGTCAACTTACATGCTACAGTGAGCCCAATTACTAGGACAGTTCTTAAAGTAAGAGCTAGTGTTGAGATATCTCGATTTGTGTATCTATTTGTTACTTTCTCTTATGTGTTTTATATTTTCCCCTAGGTGGACCTGAATATAACTCCTGAATTTGTGTGGAAAGATCGACATCATGGCATGTCACAACGATGGTGGATTATTGTTGAGGTTTGTTTGAAGGGTACATGCACTATGATTACACACACACAGTTACACTATTGTATAGATGTAGCAGCCACGAAAAAAAAGCGTTGCTAGGTGGTTGCTTAGGCACGCTAAATCGCTGAGCGAATGGAGACTACTCCGCCTAGGGCCATAAGTGGCACCTAGGCGTTGGACCCTGTCACCCTGAGCTGCTGGGTCCGGTGTATGCAGTTGAGGAGTAAAATACGGAGGATGGGAGTGAGCCGGTCAACCTCAGCTGCTACCTGCAACAGATTCGTTGTTTATTGAGAGGAGGGAGGGAGGGAGAACCTCACCTGCTACCTAGGGGTGGTAAAAGGGTCCTACTCCTACTCTACCATGGATCCTTTCACAAACTATTTAGATCCTTTTATTTTGTAGGTCAAAAATGAATAGAATTTGGGTCCAATCCAAATCTGATTCGATCCTCTCCATTTCTAGTTCATTTTCTAGGATCTGTTACCACTGTGCTATCTGGAACAGATTCGTTGTTTATTGAGAGGGAGGGAGGGAGGGAGTTGTGCTCTCTCTTTTTTTTTGATATTCTGTAGTATGAAACCTATATGCCACAATTACTTTTGTTTGATTAATGTTTTGAGGAGACTACTTATGGCATTGAGCGATAGATTCAAGGATAGCAACTGCAGACAGTCATCAAGAACTTTTAAATAAACTGCAATGTGCATGCAGCTTTTTTTTATTTATAGTTGACCTACGTCTGTCATCTTCTCTTTACAGCTTTTCAAGTTAATTTTGCCAATTCAGCATTGGCACTAACAATAAAGTTTTATTTTTCCAGGATTCTGAAAATGATACCATTTATCATTCAGAGTTATTTACACTAACAAAGAAGATGGCGAAAGGAACCTCTACAAAGATATCTTTTAATGTACCAATATTTGAACCTCATCCACCACAGTACTTTATACGAGCCATATCAGACACATGGTTACATGCTGAGTCGCTCTTTACTGTTTCTTTTCATAATCTGACCTTGCCACAGGTAAACTTAGCAATAGCTTATTGCATCTCCATGATTTTTAATTTTGTTTACCATATACTGAGTATACAGCTGTTTCCACAGACACAAATAACGCACACTGAACTTCTGGACTTGAAGCCTCTTCCACTTAGTGCCCTTGGCAACAAAATGTATGAGGATCTGTACAGGTTCTCCCATTTCAATCCGATACAAACTCAGGTGCATTTTGGGATCCAATTATCTTCAATTTTGCAGTCTATATGTGTCTGTGTGCTAGAGATTGTGATTACATCTTATAGGCGATAGCTGCTATAGTTTGTACTGTTACAAGAGCTGTAGACAGCTTGCTGATAGCTTTCAATTATTTATATACATTATTAAACTGCTACGGTTTTTGCCAGGCTTTTCATGTTCTTTATCACACTGATAATAATGTACTCTTGGGTGCTCCAACGGGGAGTGGAAAGACCATTTCTGCAGAGCTAGCAATGCTTCATCTTTTCAATACACAACCAGACATGAAGGTTTGTTTTTTGAGTTTGTCAATATAAAGCTGGCATCCTTTGTGGATTGATTTGCTTTAATATCTTTTCAGGTAGTTTACATTGCTCCTCTGAAGGCTATAGTGCGAGAAAGAATGAACGATTGGAGGAAACGCCTTGTAGCTCAGCTTGGGAAGAAAATGGTACATAGCACTCAATAACTTTTGTTTCTCAGGTATATCATTATGTGTATCTTTGTTGACGTAATGCTTGTTGGTAGGTTGAAATGACTGGTGACTTCACTCCGGATCTAATGGCTCTATTATCAGCTGACATCATAATTTCTACCCCTGAAAAATGGGACGGGATTAGTCGAAGCTGGCATAGTAGAAGTTACGTTATGAAGGTTGAAACCTTTCCATTCATATCTTTGTTGTCCTTTTGTTCCCATTTTAGGAATTATGTATGTATATGTAAAAAGGATGATTTACCTTTAAGATCATGCATAGGTTGGGCTCATGATACTTGATGAGATACATCTTCTGGGAGCTGACCGTGGACCTATCCTTGAGGTATTCGCCCTGGAACTTCACTTACATCGATGAGTAATTTATGATAGCTGCAATAATATTCTTGCTTATACTAGTGTTCATATGGAAATAATTTTCGTTTTGTTTAAGCAGTCACCATGTGTTTGCTGTGTTTATTCATTTGAAGTTGTTCTCAATCATAATGGAATTTTGATTTCAGGTCATTGTATCAAGAATGCGATATATATCATCACAAACAGAACGTTCAATTCGGTTTGTTGGTTTGTCAACAGCACTCGCAAATGCTCGGTATGTTTAAGAGGGATCCTTTTAATGATTCTTTTATGCATCGTTATTCTCCTCATGTATCATAGTTTACAGAGAAGCGCACACCATGACATCAAAATAATTTCCCCAATGGGCAGCCTATGTCGACACTACCACAAGTAGTCATTGGTACATGGAAACATGCAATCCCAATCAATAATGCATTGACATAGGCTGTAATAAAATGTAATTACCATAGGATATGAAACCCTAATCAACATTAAAATATGATTTGTATTCTGGAGCACTTTCGGTCATTAAAATATGTCTTTTGGTCAAACAAGATGCCTTTGGAATGGAGGAGAAGTATATTAGTAGTGATCTTCAAGAACAAGGGAGATGTCTAGAGTTGTACTAACTATCGCGAGATTAAGCTGATGAGCCATACGATGAGGCTCTGGGTTCATGCCTGGAAGGTTGACCATGGAGGGTTATTGAGCACTGCATACAAAGAATGGCAATATTGACCCAAAACCAGTTTGGGCTCATGCCTGGAAGGTCGATCATGGCGACGATTTTATTAATACGTCAACTGATGGAGAGATAGAGGGAGCAGAAGAAGGACTTGCACATGGTTTTTACTGACCTTGAGAAGGCGTATGCCAAAGTACCAAGAAATGTCAAGTGGTGGGCCTTGGAGAAGTACAAAGTCCCAACTAAGTACATTAACCTCATCAAGGATATGTACAATGATGCGATGACATCTATTCGAACTTGTGATGGGGACACCAGTGACTTCCTGATTAAAATAGGACTACATCAAAGGGCCAGCATCGAGCTCTTATTTATTTACTTTGGTGATATGGTGTATGCTCTTTGTTGATGATGTGGTGCAAGTCGATGAGAGTAAGGCAAGGGTTAATAGGAAGTTAGAGCTGTGGAGACACGTTAAAATCTAACGGGTTTAGACTTATTAGGACCAAGACCGAGTACATGGTGTGCGAGTTCAGTGTGACTGGCCTGAGGATGGATATATTAGCATTGATGGACAAGTGCCACGAAGAAGGATACTTTCCGGTATTACAAAAGGATGGTTGCATTGATGAAGATGTTAGACATAGAATTTCAGCCAGTGGATTGAAATAGTGTCAAGCTTCCGACGTCCTCTATGACAAGAGGGCACCACAAAAGCTAAAAGGTAAATTCTACAGGACGGCGATTCACCCGGTGATGCATACGGTGCTGTGTTAGCCTACAATACAGAAACATGTCCAACAACAGAGTGTAGTAGAGATGCATATGCTGCGTTGGTTTTGCGGGCATACTAGAAGGATCGTGTCCGGAATGAAGATATTTGGGACAAGGTAGGGATGATACCAATTGAGAAGAAATTGATTTAGGATCGGCAGAGATGGTTTGGACATGTCCAACGGAGGCCTCCAGAGGCGCCAATACGATAATGTTAAGAGAGGTAGAGGTCAACCTAACCTAACTTGGGACGAGTCGGTCAAGAGAGACCTGAAGGAATGGAACATCTCCAAGGAATTAGCTGTGGAAATAGGGGTGCTTTGATACTAGCAATCGACTTACCAGAACCATGACCTTGTTTTTACTTTCTACCCCTTAGTCTCCCTTTTTTTTCAAGTTTCTCTTGTACTTGAGCGTTATGGGGTTTCATCTCTAGCCTACCCCAACTTACTTGGGACAAAAGGCTATGTTGTTATTGTTGCATTCTGGAGCACTTTCCCTTCATTGGCTAACAACTTTTTCACTATATTCAGTGATTTAGCTGATTGGTTGGGTGTAATGGATGATGGCTTATTCAATTTCAAGCCTAGTGTGAGGCCTGTTCCCCTTGAAGTACATATCCAGGTACCTAGCATTTCTGTTATTTTCTTCATTCATATCCTGATTCGTAAAACTGTGCTGGTATTTTTCAGTAGAGCTAGTTTCATCGTAGATTGGTATTTTTCAATTATGATGTTTGTTTGAAGAACATTTTTAATATATCACAGCATAGAAGCATTGAATTATAGATTCACATTGCATTTATTCTTGTAACAGGGATATCCTGGGAAATTCTACTGTCCGAGAATGAATAGCATGAACAAACCAGCTTTTGCAGCCATATCCACTCATTCACCCACTAAACCGGTTCTTATTTTTGTGTCATCGCGTCGACAGACAAGACTTACTGCTCTTGATCTGATTCAGGTGGAATACTGCTTTAGATTTTTGGTACTGGATCAATATGTACGTTGCTGCTACCTTACCTGTTTGATTATGCTCTATGTGCAGCTGGCAGCATCAGATGAAAAACCAAGGAAGTTCCTGAACATGGAGGATAACTCTCTAGACATGATTCTGTCACAAGTTTCTGACACTAATTTGAGACATACTCTGCAATTTGGCATAGGTCTGCATCATGCAGGTTTAAATGACCGAGACAGGTCTTTGGTTGAGGAACTATTTTCAAACAACAAGATTCAGGTGTGCTATGTTTGATATTATGTTCTTGTTAAGTGTGTTATCATTGTCATCATGGTTGGATTTTTTTTCCTTGAAACCTATCATGAGCAAACCATTAGCTTTTGGTGTTGCTTGACTTGATGTTTTGCCAGGTTCTGGTATGTACGAGCACATTGGCTTGGGGTGTCAATCTTCCAGCTCACCTGGTCATTATTAAGGTCACATAATCCTTCTCTGTCTTAATTCTTAATGGTGATCTGCATGTTGACTCATTCTATGTTTCTTGCAGGGCACTGAATACTATGATGGCAAAACAAAACGATATATCGACTATGATATTACAGATATTTTGCAAATGATGGGTCGTGCAGGTCGACCTCAATATGACCAACATGGCAAAGCTGTTATTCTTGTTCATGAACCAAAAAAGAGCTTTTACAAAAAGGTTTATATTTTGTCTTTTCATCTGCTAAGGAGCAATCCAATGCATGTTTCTTGAGTTTAACATGACATTATAACTTTCAGTTCCTCTATGAACCATTCCCCGTGGAAAGTAATCTGAGGGAACACTTGCATGATCACATAAATGCAGAGATAGTTTCTGGTACTATCAGCAATAAGGAGGAGGCAGTTATTTATCTCACATGGACTTACTTATATCGCAGACTGGTATTCATCTGATAAATCCATTTCAATATATTGTTTTATGTTGCTGCAACTTAGCAAACTAAAGTTCTGGGAACAGAACCTTGGACACACTTCAGCCATTTTTCCCCTGTCCCTGCTTACATATTGATTTTTTTCGATGATTGATTTAGGGATGTATTTATCTTATTGCCGTGCTTATTAATGGCTCATCAAAGTGATCTACTATTAAGGAGACGATTAGTCAGAAATTCAGATAGAATCTACATTTTTCTTGTTCTTGAGCTTTTTTCGTTGGCTACATGACAGGTTGTTAATCCATCTTATTATGGGTTGGAAGATACTGAAACAAACACCTTGAACTCTTTTCTCTCGAGGTGAGAAATGAGGACTCCATTAAGCTTAATTGTAACAGACTAGCTTACAAACAAATGAATGATTTGTGTTTCCATTTCATTGAAACAGGTTAGTTGAAACTACATTTGAAGACCTTGAGGACAGTGGATGCCTAAGAGTGGATGACCACTCCGTGAAATACTTGATTTTGGGGAAAATAGCTTCACAGTATTACCTTAGTTACCTTACAGTTTCAATGTTTGGGTCAAATATTGGTCCCAGCACATCATTGGAAGTAAGTTATACTCGTGTTATTAGTTTCATTGTTTACTCTAGTTGTAGTTCCAGATCATTGGGAATGGCAAATAACAAATAATTTGTACTTGTTTTCCTAGGTTTACGTTCACATACTGTCGGCTGCTGCAGAATTTGATGAGCTTCCTGTTCGCCACAATGAGGTAGTTGTCCTTTTTTGAAGAAGCCAATAGTAACCACTATGTATCATAGAATGATTCAGTTGATAATTTTCAAACTCATTTTCGTTATATTTCCAAATCACCAAGTAACAGACCCTGTCAATTTTTCGATGAAAAATAGAAAACTGAAAATTATGATTGATCAATAACTCATTATCAGACTTCTGTGGCATGAGATCAATGCTTCAGTTGGACTTATTACAGCTATAGTCCTTGATTCTGAAATGATTATTGCCATTTTGTGATTTTTATTGCATTTGTGCTTTTTGGTAATTCAGGATAATTTGAATCGAGCACTCAGTGAAAAGGTCCCATATCCGGTTGATCAGCATCACCTTGATGACCCACATGTTAAGGCCAACTTACTCTTTCAGGTACTGGGAGCTACTCCCTCTGTCCCAGAACAAGTGTCGCTTTTGACTTTTGAACAGTTTGATCATTCATTTTAGTCAAAATTTTTATACAAATATTAAAATAAATATGTCATGATTAAGTATATGAAAAAAGTAATCTTTGCACAAAAAAATTAAACAAGACGAACAGTCAAACGTGAAGTCCAAAAATCAAAAGCGACACTTATTCTGGGATAGAGGTAATACATCTGATTGGACTGCTATTTATTCTTTGTTTACCAGCATTTGGATGCACGATTTAATAATCATTTTTCTTTCTATTTCTGTCTTGCAGGCACATTTCTCCAGAGCAGAATTACCGATTAGCGACTATGCCACTGACTTGAAATCTATTCTTGATCAGAGCATCCGTATTATACAGGCCATGATTGATATATGTGCCAATAGTGGATGGCTTGAAAGTGCATTGACGTGCATGCATCTCCTGCAAATGATCATACAGGTAAATTTTATTTCCAACTTTTCTGATAAAGTATTCCCTCTGCTCTTGTAACCATGACATTCATACAAAGAGGCCTGCATAAAATAAGCTGTGCCCCTTATCGGAAACATCATGATTAGAATAATGGAGGAAGTATCTTTGTGCTGTATTGGATGATTCAAAACATATATTCTCTGCCTGTGTTAATTTTTTTCAGGGTCTCTGGTTTGAGAGGGATTCATCACTTTGGATGTTACCATCCATGAATGGTAATATTCTAGACCATCTCAAGGGGCGAGGAGTTTCAACGGTCCCAGCCTTGCTGGATCTTTCTTATGAAGAACTGCACGTGTTACTTAAACCGTTTGCTGCATCGGAGTTGTATAAGGTGCTAATTTTGACCCACTTAACCTTGAGCAACTAAAGTCCGTTATTTTAAGGGATGCTAAGCAAATCTGCTAATACAAATTAGACCCCCCCCCCTCTCTCTCTCTCTCTCTCTCTCTCTCTCTCTCTCCCAAGAAAAAAGGAAAAAAAATGTAGATATATATGTTTGTTATGCCCATGAAAAAGCTACTCTAGTTTTTTCTTTCTTTGTTTCCTTTTTTCTTGCGTATAATTGATGCTCCTTAAGTTGGCATATACACCTGTTCAATGATGTATCTGAAATGGTACTGATATTTTGTTGTTGCTAACACTTCTCTTTTCTTTTACAATGTTTCTCTCCTGACCACTTATTTGAATTGTGCAGGACCTACAACATTTCCCTCGTGTCGACGTAAAGGTTAAGCTTCAGGATGAGCTGGATAGGCAGTCCAAACCTCCAACTTTAAACATCAGAGCACAATTAAAAAATTCACGGCGTTCAACATTAAGAGCGTTTGCCCCTAGATTCCCCAAGGTCAGTAACTGTATAATTTACAATAAAATAAATATACTTAGGGAGATCATTGTAATCGTAAGAGATAAATTGGTGCAAGAGAAACAGAATGAAGTAAACTTGGAAACGAGCTTATATGTTTGTAGAAAACAGTAGTACCTTTGTACAATGTTTTGGTTGGCAAATAAATTGTCATGTTTAAGTTGTAAGGTTTGTATACCTTACGATACATTGAATAAACAAACTTGTATTAATTTCTTTCCATATTTGATAAATCTGCGCTTGCTATTGGATCTTCAAAACGAAGGAAAAGGCTAACAAAGTTAAATTACTGCAATTGGAAACCTAGTTCACAGCTCTGTGTGGACTGGTATATTGAACAGCTTTATGATGCTCCAAAACTCTGTAACTGGTCTAGTTGCACGCAAGTAATGATTATACAGCATAACTGAATGAGCGATGCAATTTTATAAATTCGGCTGAGGTAGATATGTTTTCAAGAATATTGTTGTTTCTCATGCTACTGAAGTTTATGAAAATTAAGCATGATATCAGTCCTTGAACATAGTAATTTTCTCTTCATTCTGTTCCAGCTAAATGTTTTTTGTTAAGCTTATAATAGTTTGCTATGATATTCCCTATAGGCTAAACAAGAGGCTTGGTGGCTGGTCTTGGGGAATGCTACTAGTTCGGAGTTGTATGGTTTGAAAAGAATTAGTTTTACAGATCGTGTGGTTAACACTCGCATGGAATTGCCACAGATGTTCAATATCCAGGTAACCATGACATTAATAAATTTTGTTTCACTGGGTGCATAGTTTTCCTGTTTACATCTGTCAGTCTCAGCCTCATTTTCTACTTCACAACAGACTGTCTCAGCCTCATTTTCTACTTCACAACAGACTGAGTAGCATTATGAAATGAGCCCCAACATGCCTTTTTCAAGAGATGCGTTGATTTATGATGTTTTATGCCTTTTTTTTTAAACGAGAAGCAAAACTGTGAGCTCCAATGGCTCTTTTTGTGACTTTTTTCTGGAAATGTGTTTTTAGATGATAGCTAGCCATTTAACCCTAACCCTTGACCTTTTTTGTATCTGTTCTGACGAGGGAATTTTGTTTCAGGAAACAAAGCTGTTTTTGGTATCGGACTGCTACCTTGGATTTGACCTTGAGTACTCCCTTGAACATCTCACGAAGGGCTGAAAGCTCTTTTCCATATTAATACTTTGGTGCTGTCTGCTGCGAAATGTATGTTCAATTCAATCTAGCCACTTAAGCAAAACTTTAGGAAAGCAACTTCACTGGCATTGTTGTTCAGTTGTCGACCATCTTGATTAACAGCGCAGCAACTGTTCTGTTATCGCTGCTATTTGTTGCTTGTTGAGCATGATGTACTATTTTCGCCGTTGTAATTCAGTCGCAACTGAGTAATTTTCAGCAATGCATATATATTTGGAACTATAGATGACACAAAACGATGTACCATAATAGCGAGCAGAGGTTTTTGGTGAACAGCACAATAGTAAAATATTAACTCAGCAATGTTGGCACTTTGAAATTTACAAGAACCTGTTAGCGTTTAACCAGCATGGGTACGTCACATGAATTTAACCTGCCGGTTCCATGAATCCTTTCAGCGCTACATAATACTAGTAATTAATTGCTGACTAACAAGGGTGGTCAGTTAGGCTGGACACACTAGCCAATTTGCATCCCATCCTAAAGCAACAAAAGAACCCGTACAGAGGTTCACCTTATTATCTCCCACTCTAACCTGCAAGACTCCATCATGGATTGACTGAAGCGAACAAGTTTGCTAGATTTGCTAATCTAATAAGCATGGATTCCTCTAACAAACTCTGAAGCTAATTGCTCTTCAATTCTTCATCAGAAAAATGATGGGAGATCCGAGTTTTTCCCTAACTTTCCACAATATACAGGGGCCTATACTCAATACAAGGGACAAACAACAGCCAGCACCTGAATTCATCGGCTGGAAAGAGTCCCTTGGCATCTTCCGTGGTGTTATGACGGTTGCATCTCTCAATCTACCCCCTAATAATATGTAACTTCTGTATACCAGACCATGCTTTGCATGGAAGCAAGGAGTACTGAGAATCACAGGGTGCAACCCAAAGTGATCTGAGCAGCTAGATAAAACAATGTAACAAATCAGAGCACTAGAGCGATAAACAGTACACCCCTTCAGGAAGATTTCCAGGAACTGCAAAAGACATCACATGTCTTTCAGGAAAAATTCTCCGAGGAATCATTTCTGAACCTGATGACCCCTCAACTGCTGCTGCATGGTTCCGGCCATGGAATCTTCCCAATCGATTCACAATAGAAATTCTCTCCAAATCTTGGCACTCAAGTTGCACATCTAGCATTGAGGCCCTCTTGTTCAAGCTGAAACAAGTAGGATGAAGTGCATAAGAATCGAGCTAACTAATAGACACATCCAACATGAAACTGATTCAGACATCCTACATACAGGGCATAATAGCTACAACATGCCAATAAGTGGGTTGGGAACAGCCATCAAGTACTCAAGTGGAATAACGATCACAAACATGCTATCAGAATTAAGAAGTTGAATGCAATTTACATCTTTCATACATAAATAAGTATTGGTAGATATTTACCATGTAACAAACAAAAAAATTGATAGCAATCATAGGAGAAGGGGAATAACATGTTCTATCAATTTGCGACTTGGGATTTGCTCACTTAGAAGAAAAAAATTGAAGTGTCAAATGAAATCATATCAAATCATATTGGCACTATAGCAAGCTCAACATTTGATATACATTCATGCCATCAAATATTCGTTTGTGTATCAAGTTAACATGAATTTTGAAGTATTGTGACACATCTAAAACTGTCGCTTGAAGGTCAAACCGGTTGAGAGAATCAAAAGGATAAGGCTGCTGCAAATAATAACGTTTCTATTTCTTCTCTGATTTTACTAAATTTAGACCTGAACTTTAAATAAATACACAGTATACACTAATTGTATGACTGCACCAGGAGTTGATTTAACAAGTTACCCATGCTACCCTGCGAGGTGTAGTCTAATCGGGTCAATTGTTCACTTCGTTCTAAAAAATGATACTCCCTGCACCCAGAAATAAGTGTCACTCTAGCTTTGGCACAGGAATTAAGGAAAGGTGAAAAGGTGGGATGTACAGAAAACGAGGATAGACATAAAGACGTATTTTGGAACAGAGAGAGTATTAAGACTTCTCTTCTCCAAGGTACAACTGGTGCTGCCAGATGTTCTTCTTTGGCAAGAATGTATGCATTATAAAAAGCTCGTTTAACATAAAATGTAACAACGTTTAAATTCTTTTTTTTTCAAAAGTGTTTAAATTTAGAAGGAAAGGTAAAGTAAGATTTACATAAGAACCAGGACCCACTCTTCATACCTTATAAAGTCATTTTCCATTTTACGCATTCTTCCAATAAAGACTTCTGCAGCCTTTGATAATTTCTCTTCCATTTTCTTGGCATTCATCATTTGTTCAGATAGGCTACTTAAAAAGAGTAAAATCAGAAAAGACAGATAAAAATAAAAGAATAAAATTACCTCGATAAAGTAGTATGTTTCTAAGAAACATAAGTAAAAGCACATAAATATAACATTAATTATTTACTTGATAGACTTACTTATTTTCATCATCCGCAGGAGAGCACGAGTTATACAATGAAGATGATGCCATGCTGCATGCGTCCCTCAGTGTCAGCATAGATAGAGTGTATGTAGTGCTTTCATAAGCTGACACAGCTTGTGCTCTGAGAATAGTTGCTGGTATAGCAGGGAGAAGTTGCTGAATCAACTGGGTAGTCAAAATCAACCTTTTCCGCGGCAAATAATTTAGAGCACCATCGTCTAGAGTTTCTGCTTCGTCCTGTTATGGAGTTCAAGTTGGGCAACAGGCTTAAACTTGGAACCAATATGAAAATTAAAGCAACTGAAAGAGTAGAGTTATACTAACCTTCTCAGTTAATCTATTAGCTGCCCAAGCCCAGTCAGCCTCGCAAGTGCTGTGAATAAAGTGAAGTTTCCATATTCATAAGCAATATCAAAACCATAAAGTGAAGGCTTTCATAAATATTTTCAGAATTGAGTAAATGAAGGCAATTGAATCACAGGGAATGTGATTCAAAATTACTGGAAACTGCAGAACTGCAAAGGTAGAACATTTACCTGATGTTTCTCATTTTTTGTGGACCTTCAGCTATTTTATGCCAAGAAACAAGCGCAGACTCCATAGACTTACGCTTTTTAGGCCTTCTCAGCATGGAAGCTGTTTTTACATTTGAAGAAACCAAAGCATCCATTTTTGTTGATGGGGTTAAATGCCCAGGCCTAACAGGCTGGCCAGATTCAACTCTATGTTCAGCAGAGTTATTGTCAATGTTCCAAGAAGCTTTTGGAAAATTAAATGGCAAGGACGTGGTCTTCTGTGCATTGAGCATCGCAAGATTCTGACCGTTTCTGTAGCTTCCATAATGACCAAACCAAGAGGGTGCCATTTGAGGGTTTATCCTAGGCCTCTCACCTCTTTCAACAGAATTTGGAGTTGCAGTCAGGCCAATAGGCTGAGCTTGGTTTTGGTGATCATTCTGTGCAGTAACCATAAGATGAGATTGACGCTCTCCAGAAGGAAGCTGAGAAGGTATGCTCGTATCTCTCTCTTCACTCCTAGAAGCAAAGCTCAGCATTTTCATGTCTGAAGGGAATGATCCTGGAACACCAGGGCTTCCAATGTTATCCGTGGTCAACTTTGTTGAGTTACTGGTAACATGTGCAAGCCTCTGACCAGAGTTCCAGTCAACAGATGATGCATCAGAACCAATCTCAGGATTCTTCCCAATTGCATTGCCTGGATCAGTATCCGTATGCCTCATGACTTGCATTTGATGCAGAAGAGAGTAATTTTGATGCTGGACGTTTGAAGGAGCTGGGTTTCCATGCAACACTATGCCACCACTACTATGTGTAGTATTGTGGGAAGCATTCGTAGCCTGGAAATTAGCCCCTGGGTTCTCCCCTTGCTTAGCACTCACGATGCCTTGCTGACGCATTTGTGCAAAGGATGAAATAGGATTGGTATAACTCCCATCTGAAGAGGGCTTTTGTAAAGACCCATTCCCTCCTGGTACAATAGCTCCTGTTGACTCAAAGGTTGCCTTCTGAGAAGAGACTAGCCCTGAATCACTGTCTGCACCTTGTTTTGTATCTTGACTTTGTGAATTTGCTGAACTTGTTGCAACATCGGGTGGAGTTGCTGCTTTGTGCCCTTGATCATCTGTCTTTTGAGAGCTCCATAGGTTAGAAGCTCCAGTATTACTCGGAAACATCATAGACTGGAGTATGTTGGGCGTAATCTTGTTAGCCTGCATACCAGCTAGACGCTGTGCCGAAATATTTGTCCATACATTCTTGAATACTGTTGCTGAACTGCCTTGCTGAGGCTGCAGCAGCATGGATGCAGGGCTGGATCTTGCCTCCGCTGCAGGATATTGCTGGCCTGAACTTAACTGGGCGAAACGCCCAACCGGTTGACCAGTATTGCTTGTTTCTGAAGAGTGAAATGGTGAAGATTGCGAGTTTGGATGGGGAGGTGTCATTGACTGGGTAGTGGTGGAAGGTAGCTGTGTCTGGTCATCCTCTTGTGCTGGGTGGTCTGATTGCTTACCATCAACGTTAGTCTGATTAGACCATAAATGACCAGAAGATGATTGACGCTGGGATGGTGGAGCTAATCTCAATCCAAACCCTTGCATTGTAGGCTGGTTAGGTTGTTGCTGTGCAGAAACAATGCCAAAAGAATTGTTCGACATGTCAGCAGTAGCACTGTTACTTCTTGAGTTGTCCACTTTATGAAGAAGCTGAAGCATATGTTGACTACAGAAAAAAAAACATATATTTATCAGCATACTGGTAAATGAAACGCAAGCATGTTATGCAAAAGAAAAGTAGAAAACAATGTTTCCATTAGCTAATTGTGCCACAAAAGAACTCCCATAGAGCAACGGCAAGTTATTGAATACTGCAAAACATGGCAGTAGAATGCAATATCAAAAGAATACTCCACTGTTAAACCAGAAAGAATATTGGACTGCTGGATTTTTGTGCTGC
Source organism: Chloris gayana (assembly GCA_031894775.1). Classification (NCBI taxonomy): domain Eukaryota; kingdom Viridiplantae; phylum Streptophyta; class Magnoliopsida; order Poales; family Poaceae; genus Chloris; species Chloris gayana. The sequence goes on along the minus strand of JAUNZO010003603.1, from coordinate 612,692 downwards.
AAGTTTGAATTAATTTCTACAGAACTGATGGGTGTCAAAAGCTTCTTAGCAACACGGTGCAACAATGCTAGAGACGTTTAACTTTAGCTTCTTTAGTAATGATGGAAGTTTTTCAAAACAGCCTAGTACTACAAATTAAAATCTAATGAAGTTATGGTGAATAAGTGCAACCATGCAGGAAAGCATGTTGCCTATGGAAACAAAACTTCAAACTTCCCCACGCGAGATAGTGGAAACTTATTACAGATTGATCTAGTCGAGTGAATAAATAAAGTAGGGAATACCTGTTTTGAACTGCTCTATTCTGAGACAGACCAGCATCAGATCCTCCAAAAGCACTTGAGCTGTTAGGAAGACCATGTCGAGATTGAAGCTGCTCTTGTGCCATCAGCATTTTCTAGAGACGAGAATGAGATCAAAATCACAAATAGGGATGACAAATATCAATTCAATTTATCGTGGAGATAAAACCCACACACATACCTCATTTACTGAAGGTGTATTACTGGAAGCTTGGGAGTTGGTGCCAAAATGATGCTGTAAGTTATTCCGCATCTGATGTGACTGAGGTGTGAATGGACTATTTGGCACTGGATTGCTTGGAGAATGACCAAAGTTCATTCCTGAGCCCCCATACTACGATTCTGCAACATGTAAGATCCCATCGCTTGCTGGCCAGATTGACTAAAATTCTGTGATTCCTTTCCAGCAAAAGTAGGATGTCTCCTCACAGCAGAATCACTTGTTGTAGGTTGTCCATGGTTGAAAAGGTGTGCCTGCCTTTCGTTAGAGTTTGCATTTAGATATTCCTGGTTGCAGTCACTTGACCTTTGGTCTGTACTATTTCCTGGTGACTCAGAGGTTTCTGGAACTCTATGTCCCATATTACGGTTCATTCCAGCTTGCTCACCAGTCCGTCCAGTCATCAACTGATAATGATCCTGATTCACCATTGGCATGCTTGAGCCAACCATGTTTATATTTTTACCATCTGAACTTTCATTTCGCAATTGTGCAGGGCTTATATCAGACTTCATCTGCTGAAGCCTCTGAACTGAATTGGCATTACCTCCACTGGACTTCCAAGAGTTATCCCCGCCATTAAAGACATTTGGAGTGTTATTTATGTCTTGTCCATGTGCATTGTTTGGTTTCCAATCATGTTGGTTGTTACTGGTCTCTCTGTTGATAGTTTGATTAGCTGGAATTTGTTGCGACATCCAAAATCCATGTGAACTTGGTGGTGCAGCACGGGTACCAGTTGAGTGTGAATTATTTCTTAGCTGCTCAGATTTCTGATGTGCCCACATCCCATTAGGTACAGGCAGCTGTTCCTGTCGCCTATCAGATTGATTTTGCTTTAAGTTCTGCTGAAAATAACCGTTGTTGACTTCTGAAGTTGACTGATGATTGTTGACAGTAGCACTAGGAGATTCACGACGCATCTGATCCCTTCGCTCATAGGGAGTGCTTACGGCGTGCTGAAAATTGCCAAGATTCTGATTACTCATTGTTCCGTCACCATAACTGGAGACTGATGATGGGCGTGCATTCTCGGCAAGCTTATTCTCATCACGACCTGATAAAGTTGAGTTATTAGCAACTGCTTGCTCATTTTTCTGGAAACTCAAGCCGCTCCACTGTTCCTTGGGACTATTTTTTTCACTCGTCGTAGACTGTAGAGCTTCCTGCATAAGGGCACTCCAGCTCCCACTATGTAGAGATGAGTATGCACCAGAACCACCAAGATTATCATTGTCTAAAGAACTACCATGGTCATCATCACCCCTCAACAAGGCCCCCCAATTGCTATCCTCATCACTTCCGAATAAGATTTTCTCCTCAGTAGGGTCAAGGCTAGCCCTACCACTAGCTGGCCCTGCCTGTACCATTGGTTTCTCTTGCATACCAACTTGAAAATCGACTTGGCTTGCCCTACCATGAAAATCTTGGGTTTGAAAACCAAGTTGTAGGTGATTCATCGTAACAGGGTTGCCGGCCTTGATATGATCACCTTGACTATGCATCGGACTATTATTTGAGAAACTCTCTTTCCCAAAATTCTGCATCAAACTGGAGGTACCTTGCACTTGAAGACTATGTTCATTCATTGAAGAGTTGAATGGCCTGGATGGCTTTTCAGACTGATCCTGTCCTACCCTAGCCATTGCACTCTGGGAATCAGCAGGAATCCCTAAAAACTGAGAATACTGGTTTCCAGACCCTCTGCTGCTGGCAGCATGCATAGGGTAGAAAGATTGATCCACTTGGTGGCTAGCTAATCCCATTGGTCTCACAGATTGATTCTGAGCATTCGCAAACATTGAACCATTTACCAAATTTCCCATACCAGGAGCACCAACAAGCTGATCCCAATTTGTGCCACCATTATTCAGCATTGGAGAGTTGCTCGTCAAACTTGGGTCACGACTAACAAAATTCTGTGGCCATGCAGAACTTGCAGCCTCATTGTTAAGCATTTCATTTGACATTGTCGAGAACTGATTATCAGGCAATGGTTTTGCAGGAACATGAAACTGTCCGAAAGAGGGCTGCATCCTGGCCCCATGATCAGGCTGCTGAAGTTGTTGTTGTCTCTGAAACTCCTGCAGTTGTTTGTACATCATCTGCTGTTGCCACATCTGGTAATCATTATCACCCGCATGCTGTGTCGGGTGAAACTGTGACATTCCTGGAGTGTCCCTATGGATCTTAATGCTTGTAAAAGAGTGGTCTCTTTGCAGTAGATAAATCCCACACTTTCATATCATATGAAGCTACAGGACACTTTAGTGATAGTTTGCTTTTGCGCTGGGGAAGATAACCCCACAAACGACAGGAATTCACAATGGGATAGTTACACTAGATTCAAGCTGCAAGCACCCTGAACCCCTGTCTCCTATTCCTCCACAGGCTGCAAATGTGAAAGAAACACTCCATCAGATAATTGTTGAATCATGCAATAAACAAGGAAGTAATGATATCCAGGTTGCATAGTAATTCCTTCATTTCAGGAGTATATCATACAGGCATACACACGGACAAAAGTAAATCTGTCAAGGGTGCAAAGCATTGAAGAACACATACTTGTTCCCACTCTGTTATATTCACTATAGGGGCATATCCAAACTAAACGTGATAAGGTAAGTATGAAAATAAAAAAATCGTCCAATACCCAAACCTACAATCGACATTGAACAGAAAACTGACCTCCTCAGGTCCTATTGCATAATAAAACAAGAAAAGTTCAATAACGGCACACAAAAGGGCACATAAAGATCAGGCTAGAGCAGCTGTAAGTAATTCAGTCGTACAACTCTATTGGACTAACAAACTTATCTAGCTCTATCTGAGAGTAAGTTGGTTGTAATTGGCAACGTCATTTAAGCTTGATGTGGGTGGCAAATGAAACAAGTCAGTGCCAACATATAAGATGAAGACAGGGTCTTAGTGCAGCTTGTGAGCAAATATTCGAGTATCCTACAGGTCGTTCATCCAGACATGTCACAATACATTGACCAGAAGAGGTTTTGAGTGACAATGACAAGATTTGTAAAACCTCCGAGTGCTTCCAAATGAGTACAAGTCAAAGACATGTCTCACAAAACAGTGGGAAGCTTAAAAAGGAAGCAATTACCAAACATGGCTATAGTCATGATTGCAAACAAAGAACAGATTACTTGCATCATCAAGAAAACTGCATCAGAGTGTTCACAAAGGATACTAGTTTTACAACAACCTCATCTGACTACATATGACAACCAGCTACAGCTCACAACAGACCCCAAAGGTACAAAACTAGGCAACTAGTACAAGGGAAGGCATAAAGGTAGAAGAAACACTACATATATCCTTGCTATGCCCAAGGATCCAGCCTTTCGCCCCCATAAACACAGGTGTAGTGGCCTAATCTTTGAAGATGTACAGAACAAACAGCGTGGATACAGCTTGAAGGCTAGCACGTCACTAGATAGAACATTATAAGAGCTAAGAACGCCGTTAAAGAAGGTAAGGCCAGGGGAAAGGAGTGGAGGAAAACAGGGACAAAGCATGCCGCATCTATGGAGACATCCCTAAATCCCCACGCTTCTCTCCCCACCTGAGTCTTGCGGCCGCTAAATCCCAGAGCACCCAGCAAGGGCAGTTCAAGGTATAGCAAGCTCCAGCGCGACATGACTCCACGAGCCACCTGAAGCGAGAGCATGAGCTCAGAAGAACTGAACCCGAAGCTCGAATCCACCAAACCCCCAGCCCTCGCGCAAAAATTACTCTCCGGAATCCTACAATTCAGCATCCAGCTGATCACTTGCGACCGAAACACCACAAGATCGAGCAGCACTGAGCTCCCAATTTCACTACCCACACAGATCCCCCAGGAAAAATAAACAAAGCATTTCCCCCAAAAAAATTCTCCAGACCCGATTACGGCACGAAACCTTCACGCAAGCTTCCGTCCAGCCGATTCACACACAACGAAAGCGCGCCCAAGGAGAGATCCCGCGAATTCCGGCCTGATTCGGGCGAGACCTACCTCGATCGGCGCGGCGGCGTCGGATCGGGATCAGCAGCGCGGCGCGGGCCCCGCGCTCCCGCGGCCTTCCGCAACGGCACGGGAGCTAGGGTTAGGGTTTCCTGCGGCGGAATGGCGAGGGTCTCGAGCTCCGGAGCGCGAGCGAGCGGGCGAGGGGGAGAGAGAGAGAGCACAAGCGAAGCGAGACTGCGAGAGATAGAGCTGGGGAGGGGGCGCTGCAAGATAAAGCGTGGCGTACTGGCCCTGCGAAGTTTTCAACGAAGGCGCCCTCCCGTCCGGTCCGGTTCGACGAGTGGGTCCGGTTCGCGGCTGGGCCGGTGGAGGAAGATCTTGCCCGATGATTTGCGGTAGGCGGGGCGGGGCGGGGGCCGTTGGATCCGGAGGGAGCGGGTGACAACGGGAGCTGACGGCGTTAGGGGTGGAAAGGGACCGGGGCGGGGAGGTAGGAAAGGAAGCGAGATAGGCATCGGGATGTGAGCCCGTTTGGGAAAGTGGTTTACTGGGTGGGTAAATGGTGGTGGCTGTGGTAAAAACACGTGACGATTTTACTCGTAATGTATTTCTTGGGTCTTTGATTCAGGGAAAAAAAACTTTTTTCTTTTTGCAGAGTTTCAGGGGTGACTTTCCTATCTGAAATATCCTGCATATAGGTAAGATATTGTTAAGCAACGTATATATATTGTTACATCTAGTGGGTAAAACTGTCTCCCTGTTATTATCGTTTGCCTACTCCAACGGAAGTATCATGTTCATTAAATATACATAGGATGTCAATTTGTATGATGTGGCAATAATAAATAAATATGTTAAAAATATTTATCTAGACAAAATCATGTGCACATCGTTTTTTAGACGACTTATCTCTTGCAACAAGTAGCAACGTAAAACATGCATCATGTAACATACTTTCATTATCCAAATTACTGCTCTATTGCTTTTATGGCATTCTTAGAAACACAACAAAATAAAAGTCTGTTGCGACTAGCCTTGCATTTTATTTTATTTTTTACTTGAAGGCCTTGCATATTGTCTTTAGCTACTTTGGGGTTGCAACATCCATATTACGGTCGATGTTAGCATTTTTTTATATAAAAAAATCAAACCTATAGTACTTGTCTAAGGTTGTTCTCATCTTGGAAGTGTCTTATTTTTGCCGGCGAGTTTGTTTGCAAGCTACTCCTCCGTCCAAAAATGTAAGGATTCGTTGACTTTCAAACTTCACGTTTGATCTGTTCGTCTTATTCAAAATATTTGTGTAAATGTAACAATAAAGAAATCATACTTAAAATATGTCTAGAAATAAATTAAATTATAGTAAAATAAATAATATTTTTATAATTTTTTTAAATAAGACGAGTGGTCAAACATAATCTCGTGAAAGTCAATAAATGCTTACATTTACGGACGAGGTAGTAGCTTACTGATTGTTCATCCAAAGTTACTTACTAAAACTACAAGTGACGGCTACTTTGCTTTGTGTTGCATTTAATCAGGTACTATATATTCGATGATTTGTGTACCGCCGGGGATGCAAGTTTCCTCTATAAGTATATACTCATCCGCTCGTGAAAATGTTGACGTTCGCACGGGAAAACTGAACCGAGAAAGAACTAAAGGGTGTTGTCCGAACGTCATCAAAACAAAAAACGGAGGGAGTACCAACTTAACAAATGGCATACCACCAAAGGATTGGAGCATGTATCTCGTCTTGAATTTATGCTGTTGTTGTAAATGCCAAAGGACTCGTATATCCCTCGGCGTGGTACCCGCTCATAGCAAAGTGACCAATGCCAATATCAGCATGACTCCACGGTAACTCCTTTTATGGGCCACCCTACATCATATATACAACAGTCCCCACTTGGAATGAATCGAGCCAAAACCAGTGTACCCTCTCTTATCCAAAGTATAAAAGGCTCTGGTAAAAGAGCAGAGAAAGGCGGCACCACCACACTCCTGCCGCCAGAAAAGCGCCGTATCCAATCCGTTAAAAGAAGCTGCCGACGATGGCAGTTATTGGCATGCACGAACATTCCTCTGCTGTTACCGGTGGTGCAGGTACTGCTGTTTGGCATACTAGGAAAAGTACAAGGCTTTTCCATCTCATCATCAAATGCACACGTTCGCATGCACGGTCTTGGGACACGGGCGCGAAACGCTGCTGCTACTGGGGCACTGGCTTGGAACATTCCCTGGCGTCGATGCCAAAGCAGGTGCTGTCAGTTGCCAAACAGTTGCCGAGGTAAACAGGAGTAGTAGTACTGGCAGTGGCAGCCGCGGCAGTATGCTGCTGCCGCTGCTGCTACGAGACAGACACGAGATGTGGCAGCTTCTGTTGCTGCCGCTCTGCTAGGGTTACTCTAATTGCTCGTGGCACGCTGACCGCGGCGCCGCGCCGGGAAGAACAAAAGCACTGAGACAAAACAAAGCATCGGTCAGCAGCTGGTTGAGCTCGGTGACCAATGGCGGCACGCTGTCGCTGCTGCAACGGTGCGTGCGTGTGTGCGTCACCGTCACATGCCACTGCGTGCGTGGCCAATGGGAGCACCTCCAAGATTCTTGGGCAAAGCGACATGCGCCTGCCGACCTTTCCAAGGAAAAACAAACTCCACACGTGTAGTGATGAGGAAGGAGTATATGTGCCGGAGTACTCTTTCCGCCTTTTCCATTCGCTGCGGTACTCGTGCATTCATAATGCTGACCCGATCGAGTAGCAACCAAAGTGGACTGATAATTGGTCACATCATCAAGTCATGGCCCTTTTTTTTTGGGTTTGTACTTTGCGCGAGTGTCGACGAGCAGGATCTCCTCGTCCACCCTTTTTAGTAAACGTTTCCAGTCTCCCGAGAATTAAAACTGCTTCTGAGGTTGACTTAAGCTGCCCTTCCTTTTCAAAAGATAAAAGCCTGCCTGCTGATTTGGACACCGAAAGAGTATGCAAAATTAAAGGGACACGGGACCTTTTAAATTAAAGGCATCCGCTCATCTCCTCCGATCCTCATCATAATTAACAAGTGGATTCTTGCAGCACCCGTGCACTGGACTGCCGCACTTTACGATGACGGTAGTATGCGGCTGCTGGGATCTGACGGTGACGTACGAGCAGGTGCTGCTCCCGTGGCATCAAGGCACCACCTGGGTCTGGGTGTCCTTGTTGTTTTCTTCGAAAAGAACATTGAAAAGGGCCAAGTGGACAGGAACATTCCGGCATTGATTAGTTGTGGTGGTGCGAGCAGCGAGGGGTACGGCCGTGATTGACTGGCTCGTGATGGCGTCGGCCGATCCTGCTGGTCATCTGGTCGCCGCGTCCCCCCACGGCCACGGAATGTCTGGACAAACACGGAGATGCGTGCGTGCGCGTGTCCTGGTCATGTGAGGCCGGGAAAAACTATGCTTTGTTTGTAGCGGCAGTGTCTCCCTGTCCGTCTCACAGACAGGCAGATCGGGGTGATGATGAGAGAGAAAACAGAAATGGCCTGACCAGTTCAGTCAGAATCGACACCACTTATACTTTTATTATTGCAAGTCGAAAGCTCTCTATGCCCAGCCAGCGCTACAGGTGACTCCTGTAGTTCAAGGGGGGCACGTGTTTGACTAGCTAGTTAGGGGGTGTTTGGATCCTTTAGTTGGCTAAAGTTTAGCCAACTAAAGTTTAATCACTTAAAGTTTAGCCAACTAAAGTTTAGGAGATGTATGTTTGGATCCATGACTAAAGTTCATGACTAAACAAAAAGTTGACATATCTAACCCTCAATAAATGTTTCTTCACCTTTACTTTTTCTATCCCTAACATGTGATGAGGGGTACTTTTGACTTTATTTGCCTTTACTCAAAGTTTAGGAGAGTTTAGCAAGGTTGAGATGACTAGTGGTCTAAAGTTTAGAAGATGACTTGCTAAAGTTTAGGAGGTCATGTTTGGAGAAAAAATAACTAAACTTTAGTCAACTAATGTTTAGAAGGTGGATCCAAACAGGGCCTTAGTGTGTCTCCGGGAAGAGAATAATGTACTGCTAGGATTCTCAGAACGAAAAGGAACGTGCAGGCATCTGGTCCATACCCCTGGCCCATATTTTAAGTCTGTCCATTCTCTTTGTGATTCTTCTAAAGTTCCAATCATTACGAATGGATATGGCATCTCAAGTGTTGGGCCCCTAGTGCTCGTGAATTGAGCTTCTTCGGCATCTCAAATGTTGGCTTGTTTTTTGTGGCAGGAACCGAAGGCGCATGCAAGCAGGATCTTCCCTGCCACCACTTTGACTGAGCAGCACGATCTCAAACGGCGCAGCGCATCGGAAAACACTCATGTGCAAGAACTTGATCAGTCATTGTCAGCGAAAAGAAAAATACTATACACCGGTTGTATTTTCCATATACTCCCTCTACTATAATATAAATATCTCGGTACCATTATCTTGTGGGACGGAGGGAGTGGAGTACTTTGTAGTGCAAGTACGTACTGCCTCATCTAGTCATCTTATCGTCGCTTGTTGAATTGTCTCACGGAATGGAGGAGGAAAATCAAAAGCGCTTTAGAATGGGGACAACACTGTTGATGGGCTGGCCCAGCCTGGTTGTATGTAGCACATAGCGGGCCAAGGCCAGACTCGTTCACAGGCAACGACGTCTGTGCCTTTCCTTTACTTTTTCCGGCACAGGTAAGTTCATAGTAAATCTCAGTAGTCAGTATTCTCAACAAAAAAAAAAAAATCTCAGTAGTCAGTACTACAGACATGATCACTCTTTTATCTGGGTTTGACAGTTAGAATAGTACTTCACCGAAAAAAAGAGCAAAGTAAATTATGAGTCTGCACTCTGCAACATATTACCATGATCAGTTATGCTTCCAAAAGAATATTAATGTTTCAAAATATACCTGACCACAGTAAGGAGTTCCCTACTGTATTTCCCTCAAAAAAAAACTAAGCAAATCCAAGCTAGTGCTACTCATTGGTTTTTATCTCTAACCTGCTTGAAACTGCTTATATAGCACTAAATGGTAATTAAGATGATTTTATCCTCGCTTAGACCTTTCTGCTGTTTGAAATGTTAGATCTTTCTGATTCCAAGCATCTTCTGGGCTTTATGTGGTGTGGTGCTTCTAAATCTATCTGATCCCAAGAATGTCCAGAGCAACAATCATTCAATAGCTCATAAAAACTTATAAGCAAATTCTTCTCACTTGAATAGCCAAACAAGATGCGTCAAAATCTTCAAGATAATTTGACTGGCATCCCCTCATCAGTAACAGCAAGCTCAAATATTTCATCAAGCCTGCAATAATCAAATGCACTATTATTTAACTATACCAAGCTGTGATATGTTCAAAATAAGATCTTCATTAATGATACCTGCTCTTCTTGATGTTCAAATTAGCACGCCAAGTGACTAAATAAACCTGTAAAAGAAGTTAAAATTTGATTCAGTCCAAAGATGATCCTTTCATAAATACAGGTTACAACCTTTTTGTTCCTCCAACATACAGGTGACAGCTTAGTACTCACAATCACAAGCTTACCAAACAGAAGACAGATTCACTAGGAAAGACTAATTTTTGTATGTAAGCCCACTTCATGGACTGTTGTAGAATTCGATTATTAAAACACACCTGAAAAACTTCATGAGATGGGACATCTCCATGTCGCTGAGTCCCTGAAATATATTCACGCCAATTTTCAGGCAGTTTGCAGGTCTCTCCTGACTGAAGGCCAATACTCTGAAAATCATTTGATTCTCCATCATATATTTCATCTGCCCAATCTAATGATGCCTGATATTCACCAACATCCTTTAAAGTAATCCAGAGGAGTTCCAACAGTAGCAATCTCTACAAATACAAACGATTTCCAGCATCATTGCATCATGTACTCAGGAGAGTTTTTTTTCCTTCCAAAAGTTCCCCTCAAAAAAGAAAAGAAAAGGCAGGCAAGAAAAGCTATTTGATTATAAACTTCTAACTGCACAAGTCAAACTGTAGCTGAACTGAACATGAGATTTTCCTCTGGAACCAGCAATCATAGAAGAAGGGATAATGTACCTTCAACATTAGCTCTGAAACAAACATATCAACAAGCTCCTGAGCAAGACTCTCTGACATAATTCAAAAAATAAAAAAAATTAAGCTTGATTCCAATGTTCGATTAGAAATATCAAAGACACAGATATGACTGAGCAACAATCTCAGAAAAAAAAAACAAGGATGGAAGTTTCAAGATAATGAGAAAGTAGAAATGTGTTCAGTTGAGTTATTTGATAAGAGAATGGAGAGTGCCATAGTATATCTTTGAATTAGAGTAGTTGTATTGATAGATCAAACTAATTTGACTAATAAGTTAGGTGATTCTTTGCAGATCCTAAGAACGGTCCATTTGATTTAGTATGTTAATCCAGATATCCACGAAGGAAAAAACAAAGTAACCCACCAAATTCCAATATGGATAACCACTTGAATACTGGGATTCCTCCGCCATCCCCTAAGTCATTTATATCATCTTGACAATCAGAGTACCGTGCAATGGTGCAGTTTGCAGGCACATTGGAAAAGCAGCGCATAGAGCGGGACGCATTAACCAAGTGTGACAAAGCATGGATCTATCAACAGGGCCAATAAGAAAGCATTACTACTTCTCATCAATACAAAATTTCAGACTCGAAGCAGCAATGCCGAGTAAAATTACCATCTCCTGGTAGGATGACAGAAGCATGCTACGGTATTGCTCCTAACACAAGCAATAAGCAACGGAATCAGAAGAATTCAAAGCGCACGAAAATAAATAAATAATCCACTCATGCAGCTAAGGACCACTGATATAGCGCTACTACCTGCCTGCGAGCCAGCTTGCCCCTCGCCTTGTCGCGGATCCCCGGCATGTCCTTGAGCGCCCCCAAATCCGTCCCTGGCATTAACCTGACAAGCCCAGGCCATCGGTCGCCGAAATCTCAAATTCCAACGCGCTGAGAAGCAGAGAAGGAGAAGGCGCAGTTTACCTGATGGAAAAGTGTGCATTGGCGAGCGCGGAAGCATGGGAGAGGCCTTCGGCGGCGGCGGTTAACCAATCGTCCTTGGCTTTGACCAGGCGCGACCATTGGTTGCGCAGGTTGCGCTGCGCCGCTGGCCGCCACAGCCGCAGCGAAGAGGGAGACGGCGACGGGGAAGCCGCGGTGGGATTGGGATGAGGCGGCCGAGTTGGCGTGGCTGCGGTGTTCTCCATCCTGTTTGAGGAAGCTTAAGCGCCAGCCGCTGGTCCAGGAAGCAGCCTTTCCTAAAAGCGTGCTGAAAAATCGGTACGGCTATGAACAGGAGGAGACAACCTCGATTCCGGCGGCTGAGGAGTGAGTAGGGGAATCCGGGATCTGGAGGCAGTAGCTTGGTCGGGAAACGGCGGGAGAATTAGCTCGGGGCGGCGGAAACAGAAGCTCACCGGCGTCGGTGACAACACCAGAAGAGCTGAGGAGGCGGCGGAGGCGGCGGTTCGCGGCGGGTTCCGAAGAGGCTGACAGTCCACTACAGTCCCCAATTAAAGTTGGGCCTGTGTGCAGTACCTTAAGTTAGGCCCAATAGCCCATCGCCTATAAACCTTTCGTACCTTCGGTTTGCATCCTCCTCCTCGACCCCCAACCCTAGCACCCCTTCGTTCCCTTCCCCGCCTCCGCCGCAACCACAGGATGGAGGTGGACAGGGCCACAACTGCCGCCACTGCGGGTGGATCCTCCTCCTCCGGTGCGATGGCGGTGGACCAGGCGGCTAGCGGCGTGGAGAAGCCGCGGTTCGATGCGCTGATGCCGAGCGAGATGAGCGGGGAAGGCCCCAGTTCCGGAAGGTGACCGTGCCGCAGCACCGCTTCGCGCCTCTCAAGCGCTGTTGGATGGAGATCTACACCCCCGTCTACGAGCACATGAAGGTCGATATCCGCATGAACCTTAAGGTAAGTGATCAATCTAGCTTCGAATTCGAGCTCAAACATTTTTAGGATGGCTATTCTGTCTTATGAAGCCGTTAGAAACCGTGAGATAGCTAGACATGTTATAGGTTCCAATTCCCCACTCGGAAGCATTGAAATTTTCTTGGATGCTCTGATGCTGTCAGTGAAAGAAGTAGAAGCTGTCTAGGTCTATTGAGCTGATCAAGTGTTATAAATGTTTGGTAAAGCTAGGAACTGATTGA